>CM063589.1:3975985-4343296 GCA_032356905.1 Salix exigua
AAACATGAGGATGAAATCAAATGGACCAAAAAAATATATATATGTTAAACAGATGAACCAACCCAAACATAACCTCTTCGGGGTAATTCCATGCAGATGAAAAGAGACTACCATTTCAAACCATCTTTGCTCTATTTCCTGTCAGTGACAAATTGAATAAGAAAAACCAGAGGAAATGAATGAACAGGATTGAGTTCCATTGAACACTGATAAACATGGAAAATTGACATTCTTTTTTATGTTTTTATCACTGATTAAGAATCAATGTTATTATTTCTTAGAATAATCGTTAAGGAATTTGGATTATCAAGTCGATTGTGAGTCACAGTGGATTGATATACACTATATAAAAAATGTTTGTATTATGTTGAATACAAACATCTATAAATTTCAACACAACTTGTAGTCAATAACAATCTTAAAAATATTTAAAATATAAATAAAATTCAAACACGTTTTGTGTGCAGCCTATCAGGCCGGGTTTTACCGTGGTTTTTGAGAAGAGATAAAAAGGGTCGTTTGAATGGGAATGAAGTGGCCACGGTGTAGCCTAGAAAGGATCTGGATCGAGGGAGGCCCAGTGAAATTGTTCGTGGAGGTCTGGGGCTGAAAGAATTCTTCTAGAATATTCTCTACAAATATTTTAAGTGGGCTTATTTACTTATCTACCTGGGCTCAGGGCTTTTGTATTTCTAGCCTTGTGTTCTTAATTATCCTGACGTAAAAACAAAGATGGATTAGCCCAAGCTCCGTGTCGTATCCGAACCCGGTCAACCGAGTGACGAGCTAGTTTAGGATCGAGGAGTTGCTTGTGTGGATTTAGTCAGTTTGACCCGGAACGTCAAAAGTCAAAACTTTTTTCCTCTCTGCCATTCCGATGGATTGCAGCTAGCAAAACAGTTCTCCCACAAGCTGAGCTCAAGAAAGTTGAAGCTGAGTCTCCAATCTAGTGGAGACTCCACTCAATCTATCTCTAGGGACCATGGATGAAAATGCTCTGTGTGACCCATCAAAGTCACTAGTTGATTATAAATGGTATCTTCTCTTCCCAGTTTCGAACGTGGAGATGCCGTCAGCATGACAAAACATGAAATCTTTTTCGTTGCAATAAAAAAAAAAGGTTTAATCTTGCCTCTTGTGCTACAAGTGTTCTTATTGGTAAATTAACTATACATTTGTGAGACTTGTGAATAAGATAGTCCAACGTAGATGTGTCATAACCTAAACCTTAGACCAATGAGTTTCCTCCCTATCAAACGCAGAATTCTCTTATATTTAAAAACGTATATTATTAGTTTATTCAATCTGGCTAGATATTTTTTACTCGTTTCCTCGAAGGCCAGTTAAATTTTCGATTACATGTCAGCCTTTTTTTTTCTTTTTTTTTTAGTTAATGGTATCATCACTCCTGTGGGAAAACTACAAAGTTTGGCCATGTCGTAGAATATGGTGTGTCGGATTTACAGACATAACTTTGATGCTGTGCATATGGGGTTACTGCCTAGACCAATCACAGAAAAGGGAACAATGTCCAACTTGCAGCAATGATGATGATGCTTGCTGAAATTGAATGGAACTCAAACAAGAATTCTCTAGCTAAATGATTTAGAAATGCAAGAAGCCGGAACATTCCACTAGCAGGCCCGGGTCAGAAACCAGACAGTCAAGTTTATAATAACATTAAGTTGACTCTTCCCATCGAAAACACTTGCAATGTCCGAGGGCTAGCTAGATGTTGGATTTGAATTGCGTGGCATGCATTGGATGCACCGAGTTTATATATATTCGACCTGTCCTGATCTTTTGTAGCCAAAAACTCTGATACGCAATTATCAACATAAATTTCAACCCCCGACCAATACTCACCTAATGATATTAATTTCGGCAGATAATGACAAGAAAACACGAGATGGTTGATGTGAAGGGATTGATGATGTGCTCCGACTGGATGAACCGGCATCTAAATTAATTCTCTTGAAAAATTTAAGAGAAAAAACCGAGACAATTCCGAGCTTTTCAGAGTTATTGCTTGCAGCTTACAGTAACTAAACACCGTGAACGAAAACGATAGTGCTTTGGACATTAAATACATGTTAATTCTCTTGTCTGAAATTAAAATAATCTTGACTTCTGTAACCAGAAAGGTGATACAATCTTGACTTTGCACCCTACTGGTGCAAAACAGACAAGAGATTACGTGTAGTTGCAGACACAGGCACCTTTTTTTTCTTCTTTTTTTATCGACTGCATTGATCCATGTGCCATTGGAGGCAATGGAGTTAGATTAGAGAATCGATACATTTTCTTTTCCAGCTAATAAAAGATATTACCTTGCATGCACTGTCAGGGTGTTCATCAATGCAGCATCACTACAGGAATCAGAATCCCTTATAGACTTACAAAGCTCAAAGGAAACTTGTCACAGCTTCATTCAATCTTATGTCCACCTCGAAGACGAAGACAAAAACCTAGGTCCACAACCTAACTGTTGTTTGATTTGAAAATATTTTGTTTTTATTTTTTATTTTGAATCAAACAAATGATATTTTTATATATTTTAATGTGATAGTATCAAAATTAATTTTTTAAAAATAAAATAAAAACATGATCTTAATTCATTTATGAGCGAAAAAAACTACTAAAAACAACTTAAAGAATAATTCCAAAAATACACTTACACTGTGTATCGACCACTGGAAACAGCCAGGGACATCAATGTTCACTTCAAACCCAGAATTGACAAGTCTATAAACACTTTGGTTGGAGTAGTGTTTTGAGCAGGAATCGAAAGTCTGTACGTAAGAATATATTGATGGGGTAATCTTTCAATAATATCTCAGTGGTTTTCAAAAAAGTTTAGGTACTATGCCCTACTTACTTTTACACAGTGAACGGAGTCTAACCAAAAAAGTCAACTCTTTTGTCCGTTTTTTTTTTGTCTTGTTTCTCTGTATACATATTGTGATAATGTATCGAAAGGTATTAATTAAAAAACAAACTCAAAAGGTAGATTTATTGCTAAATTTTATGTAATATGAATCTCTTGATCAATTATTAGTTATTTACATAGATTTTTATTTTTGTTTGTTTAAATTAATACCCATTTTATTATGCTAAACTATTAGGAGAACTCTTCTGCCACCTTCTACCCGGTTTCTTTATTAAAATCTCACATGCTTGTTCAAAACGAATAAAGATTTTTGAATTGCTGGCATCATTACAACTTCATATTTGTGACTAATAAATGAATTAAAAATATACATAAATAATTATTTCAATCTTTCAGAAAGAATTCTTAAACTCGAATCAAATTTTTTAAAAAAATGAGTTTATAATGTTTAAATTTGGAATCCCAAATAAGAGATTATTTATTTAATCTAAAACTTTCTCTACTATACATTTGTTAGAGAATAATATAAATCATATTATGATATCTCACTTAAAAATTTAAGTTTTTAGGTGAAATGGTTACTTAACATAGTATCAGAGCCTTGTTGACCCAGCGGTCATGAGCTCGAATCTCACTACCCCATTCTATTTGATAAAAATCAAACACAATATGATGTGGAGTGCAGTGCAAATTTTAAGTCCAAAGGATTTTTATTTGAGGGGTGTTAGAGAATAATATAAATCATATGACTCTGGAAATATTATGTATTTTACCCTTGTCAATTTTATTTTTTTCGTGCAAATAGCAATCCATTTAGAGGTATGTATGTAAAACTGAGAATTACAGGGAAAACAAATTAAGGAAAAAAATCTTGAACACTTGAAAACAGATCTCCAATTAATTAATGGATTTTCAAATGTTGAGGTCTTTGATTAAAATAGATCCAACTTCTCGCTTCATCAAATTTCTTGACTACATCATCTTTCATTGACTTCACCTGAATTTGTTGAACTCTAGCTCCAGGCTGCCGTGGTTGCTCCTCCCGTGCTCTAATTTTGCTATTATCGATCCACCATTGTTGATAGCCACAGACTAGCTACTGACCCACCATTGAACAGCCCAGTAGTCTTTTCAGTAGTGTTTGTATCTACATTCCAATATGTCATCTTTATAAATATAAAAAAAAAAGTTGTAAACAAAACAGCCTCAATTTATACGGGCAAGATTGTGTCGGTACCAAGAAGATTTATTTATTTATTAATGTAAATATATATTTCAATTAATTTTATAAACTAATAATCACAAAACTTGAGATTAAAGAACAAACAAGATCTTTAATTTTAAACTCTGGTCAGCTAATAGATGGTTGTCACGGAGATTCTTACAACATTTATGTTGTCGTCACTGTTGGTTGAATTTATGATAGAATAAAATCCCAATTCATCTTTTTTTTTCTTTCCTCGTATTGGGTTGCTGACACTTATGCTTACTAGATTGTTGGTTTATCTAACAATAACAACGAGTCTCTCGTACAGAATAATTTATAGCATGGTCATGGAGCTGCATTCTGTGATGTATCATTTCTTGGATTGGAGAATATATTGGCCATATATATATATAGCTCTCTCTTCTCTCATATTTGTTATTCTCTAGTTTTATATTTTATTCTTATGTAAGTTTGATGAGCTGCTAGATTTAAAAGTCAATCATACACTAAACCAAATTACATATGTTATACACAACGTCACCGGACTTAGAGTTAAACTCGAGTATTATAGATGTAGTGAGTTACTAGACCTAACAGTTTACGAGTTTAACTTCGTGTTGAACTCAAAAACACATGTGTATGATAAACTGTTAGACTTAATATTTCTAAATTTAGTTACACGTTAATCCAAGGTACACGTGAGTTTGGCGAGTAGCAAGAGATCTTACATTTCTTTTTTTTAATGACATTTTTGCTTAAGTGTCAAAAATCTCAAAACCCATCAAAGAGGATATATTGCATGTAAGAATTATTAGTGATTAATGAGAATAAATTAATTTGTTAAAATAAAAATACTACCAAGCTATCCATTATATATACCTTACCTCTTGAGCTGTTTGAATTTCTTGAACATATTCAACATATTATTTTGAAGCCAAGCAAATCTACCTCAGAGCTCCAAGTTGAAAAACGAAAGGGTACGTGGCGGCTGATCAGGTATGTATGATCGATTACATTTATTTGTTGTGTTGTTCCATCATTACTTCATCTTCACCCTTAATTTCTAGAATTCTTTTTACATAAATGTCAACGTCTCGTTTCTGATCTGTGCATAGTGGGCAGGACTGATTGTAGTCGATATGAAAAATACAGAAGCAAACTTTGAGATAAAATAATCTCCGAGAATTAATTAAAGAAATAATTATTTACGACCAGACTTGTTCAAGAAGTGTTGTGATTTTGTTTAGCCCAGAATTTTGAAGAAATAGAAGTTGATAATTCAGTATTATTAATTACTTGGACCTGTAAATGGCGTGCCTTTGGGGCTTTGACTGGAAGATTTTATCCGGAAAATGAAAAAAAAAAAAGAGGTACAGCGGATTTTTGGAAGCGCATTATAACGAATAAATTCAACTAATAACGTGTTTCTTTCGAAAAATATATTCCTGAAGCATCATGATAGCGGGAAGGGCATCATCATAACGAAAGGATCGATTCCATGATTAGCCGTCACCACTTGATCTTAGCCACATCGCACTCATTAGAGCCAGGCATGGATGTGACCAAAAGCTTTGATGATTATATATAAATATATATTTGAGTTTGATTGTTTTTATTCAATTTACAAAAAGAAAAAAAGCATGGATCTCAAATAAAAATAATATATTAGAAAATAATATAAATTATATCAAATAAATTAAATTTTTGTGAAAATTTTCAATGAACAATAGTTAAAAAAAAACATAAGATACTGGTTAAATTGGATATGCACATCAGGACATAATTGTTGGATCCCATTTTTATTATCTGTAAAGCAATCGTGTGTGAGTTTTTGGTAAATAAGTTTTACTAATTATCATTATAAGAGATAATTATAGTTTTACTAATTAACAGTCATGAATATATATATATGTCGCTTTGTGTTTTTATTACACCTCTGAAACAACTTTTTATTTATTTGATGACAAAAACATATGAAAAGCATGCCGACATAGGTGATAGGGGTGTATGGTTTCAAGCTGGACCAGAGAAACTCAAAGAGCCAGCACAGTATCTTTTAAGCAGTTTAAATGCTATTTTTGGGCAATATATAGAAAAGTGGAACTTAAAATTGAAAATTCTTTGCAAATTGATGTGGCGAGTGATCTCTCTGGATGATAATATCTCGGACGTGAGTGGTCGTAGTTGTCATGGCAGACAGATGGTAGTCTAAGAAGGCCTGATGAGTTGCGGGGCCTTAATTTTCTTAAAGGTCAGGACAAGCTTGATGTTGCATGCTACTGTCGTCCATTAGGATTCTTCTTCTTGGATGACCAATGTGAATGCCATGTTAGTCTCCACTTGCGTCTGGGAATGTTTATGTCCATTTTATGAATTCCGTTTCGTTTAATATTTCATTTTTTTTTAATTGGAATTTTTTTTTTTATTGGAACCGTTTTGGTGCTTTATTGTTTATATTTATATATAATTAAATATATTAATTCAACAACAAAAAAAAATTTAGATCTAAAAATAAAATTATTTTGAATTATACAATTTAAATTTTAAACATAAATAAAAAATAAGAGTTGAACTGATATAACTCGACTGACTTGATGAGTTCAAAGATAACATGGAAAATTGATAAAAATATAGTTTAACTAAAAAAATCAAGTTGACATCTTAAAAAAAAAAATTAAAACAACGATATATTGAATTAAATCGGGTCGATCTAGGTTAACATTTCAAATTGTGGCATGAGTTATAAGATCAGATAACCTTAAATAAAGCAAGTCAAATTACATTATAAAGTTTAATTCGTAATAAACTCATTATTGAATAATAAAATTGAGAAAAAAATAATATAAAAAAAGACACAATAAAATAATTTTTCTGAACAAAATTATGGATTTGTATAATATTATTAGAATATCATCATCAATCTTTGATGACTCTAAAACTTTAATATAATATATATAAATATATCAAGATACTAATAGTAAAATTTCATCTCAATCTAACAGTAGAATTAAAAGATATGATTGATATTTGTAAAATTATTCATTATTTAAAAAAAACTATTTAACTGAAACAAAATGAGCCGAATAAAACCAAAATATTTCAGATAAAATTTTCAAAATAGGATAAGATTCTGAGCGATTTTATTCTGATTTTGAATTGAAATAAATTGTACCCGTTCCGTTATTTAGAGCGTAACGGAACAGAAGTGACAACATTAGTTTACACAACCCATGAGCTTCCATAATTCTAATTCTTTCCTTTTCCTCCCCCCTCATCTCGTATGGGAGCATCTATTTAAAGGATATCTTGGTCGGTCCTGAACTGCTGGGAATGAAGTACTTGACCCACATACCCCGCAGTTTTAGGCTTTAACCCTGGCTGCCTCGGCAGTCAGCATATCGCCAGGGCTATATCAACCATCACCAAAATCAATACGAGAGAGACAGTTTTGAGCTGGTTTATATCTTCAAAGCTTCAATTCAAACCCCATAATTTTAAACGTTTGATTCATGCTGTGCATCGAGATTCCCCCTCGTTTTAACCCTTTCTCAGAATTAGCTATATTTTTTTCATCAATAGTAAACCGACAAGCAATGCATATTCACGACACGTTGAAATGGTCTTTGATGGGACGTGTCGTAATAAAAAAAGCTCGTGATTTTCATAAGAAAATATGTAGTTTAGGATGTGATTTTTTGTAAGAGCTGTTAGCTTGCATAAAAAAAAAATGTTGAAATGCTTCTAATATATATAACCCCAACTTTGACTCGGTTTTACTGAAACTGTTTGACTTTGAATGTTTTGTTGCGTCCAACTTCAAAGAGCAAGGAGATTATAAATTCGTTCGCGACCACTGTCAGCATTACTCAGAATGCTCAAAAAGTAGGGAGCGGGTGACATAGACCTTGAACAGTTGAACTAGTCACGAGTCACGAGTCACGAGAGTTGCCCTGCTCGGAACCTTTTGCCACCATTCAATATAGAAATCTAAAAAAATAAATATAATAAAATATCCAGAGGGATTAGAGAGGATGGATAACTATCAATGACTCATGGATGTGTATATACACGCACCGCGCGTTTTGCAAGTCGCCTGTTGTTTATTAATACGAAGAATAACGGTTTCGTAGTTTCTTTCAGAAGTATTTTTTTTAAAAAAATACTTTTTTAGTTTTTTATATTATTCTAAATAAAAAATATTATGTTAAATAAAAAAACTTTAAAAACATTCTTGAACACATTCCGAACATATCCTAAAAGTCTTAACGCAAAGCGACAACATTAAATAAATTGTAACTTGTATACCACATCTTGACTTGGCTCTGGTCATGAAGGAATATTATTAGAATTTCTCGTGTTTTTTTTTTAATGTTTTATTTATAACCATGTTCTGCTCAATTTATTTTATAACCTTTTGTTTTGACCCACGACTCATTGGGAAATGTACTCGAAGAAAGCATGCGAAGATTGGCGTGATTGTGTTTTCCACGAGGTAAATCATCATTATATCATAAAAAGCAATGCTGATTTCCAATTCATTGCTGGGTTTCCGCTCAATTGGTGGAAGCTTGTGGAAGAACCGGTGATTCATGATACTTCATCTCAATCGGACGGCCAGGATTTCCCTTCTATTACAAAAAAAACATGATGCACGCCATGATTTTGCCACTTCTATCACAAAGATTGTAACGTACGATTTGTATCTATCTGGAACCCTCCTACCGTGTGATATATTTTACATTTTGAAAATAATTTTGAAAAAATAAAATTTTTATTTTTTTATATTTTTAAATCAATTTAGTATATTTATATCAAAATTAATTTTAAAAAAATTAAAAAATATTTTAATTTATCTATAAATAAAAAATATTTTAAAAAATAACTTCAACCAAATTTAAATAAAACACCAATGAGAGCTGGAGCCTACGAAACCTGTTTGTTTGACTTCAAATATTATGAGTTGTTTGATACTCCAGTTAGACACGTGATTCCAGTCTTATTGTGTATATGTATACATACATATATATAAAAGAAGCTAAATAATTATATTTCTTATCAGAAGTTATTTTTTATTTATAAGACTTTGGGATTGTTTTTCAAATATTTTTTGTTTAAAAATAAAATAAAATACATATTTTTTAATTTATATTTGATATAAACAAATCAAAATCCATCCAATAGCTAAACGATATCTAAATTAACCAGTTTTTTCCAGCCAATATGTTTTTTTTATTCAAATTAAAAATTAAACTAAACTAAAGTTTTAATCACAAGATTTTTGAATTCAAGCTGTGCTGGTGGTTACCCACACGGTTTGCCGCCCCAGCTAACTTTCTAGGATCGAGGGGTCAACATTTCCCAGCAGCAGCTTCTGATTTAATTTTATTGCTATTACTTTTTTATAAAAATAATACTTGTTTCTATAATTACAGAGGCTAGAATGTTCCATGCGATTTAAAAAATTATTATTTCACAAATCGACGCGGTGGCAGGAAATCAAAAGTTTAATTTAATTCTTACTGATGTTAATGAATATTCACATTAATTAATTTATAAATCTAAAAAAGTATAATTTATACTTACGCAAGGGTTACACAATTTGAATACTGGTTGCCACTGTCAATCTCGGTATTGTGTTTAAATTGTGTTTAATGTGATTGAGATTGTTTTTGAAAATATTTTTTATTCAAAAATATATTAAAATGATGAATATAATTTTTAAAAATTGTTTTAATTCTTTTTTAATTTTTATTTTGTAGTGTCTCCCACTACACATTCTTTATTTCTTTCAAAAAAGTTATTTTAAATTATTTTATCAAATATACCCAGGATTTAAAGTTATCTTAACTTATACAAAGCCAACAGTCGCCTTTCCCATCAACTGGGATCCAATTCAAGATATTTTATGGAAGCGGCCGGAAATGTTACTTTTGATAATCTGGAAAAAAAATCGATAATATCTGCTTAGTAGATACAATATGTTGATGATCGATGCATAAAGCTTTATACGAATTCGAGGTGCTTTTTTTATTGTATTTTATATCTTCAGTGAATATCTCACCCTTTAAAGTAATGTGGGTAGAAAGTTGAGAGACAATTAATTATTTTCTATCCCTAAAAAATTAAAGAAAAAGAGATTTAAAACTATATAGTATATAGTGTATTTTTACGATAGATATATTATTTGATTAAATAATTAATCACCCCTCCTAAGTTATGATCGATATATTATTTATAAAATTACCCTAAAATCTTGTATCAATAGAAAAGCAGTTGAGATAATGAATTGGAGCTTTTATTATTTTCTACAAATGAACCATTTCAATTTACGCGTGTGTCTGAATGTAAATGTACACACCAAAAGCATACAAAACTAGTTCTAACTTCTAGCCGAGTAAAATTCACATGGCAACATCAGCATGCCAGGTGCCACGTGAGGGCACGCTTTAATTATTTAATTGTTTTTTTTCTTACCCAATGATAACCTCTACTTTCTACAGCAATCAGTCTCCCAAATACCTTTGGAGTAATTAATTAGTCAGTTCCTTAACCATCATCAGTGTTAATTAATCCCACTACCGTTGCTTGGAGCGAAACACGTCGTTAGAAGCTAACTCTTAACGTCACTTCCTTCCTTCTCCCTCCCTTTCTCCTCAGCAACCTCTACCCTGATCCCTCTCTCTCTCTCTATCTCTCTCTGTGAAATCCTTGAGAACTCGCACTTCATTGCTTTCTTTATTGTTTCTAACGTAAAAATCCACAGACCATGGAGTACTCTAGGTCGAAGAAGCAACCAGAGGTGACTCTTTCTCGTTTTACTTTTTTTTCCTTTTCCCTTTTTCTTCTTTTCAATTTTTTAATGTTTATAAGGAAACCTGAGCGTGAATTTGGAGCAGATAAGTAGAGCTGAAACGTGTTCTTCTTTGGGTTGTCGGTGCATATATACAGCTATTTTGGCCAAGAGTGGTGGTTCGTAAATTGCTAAATATCAGTTCCAAAGGCTGCGATTACAGCGCAGACTCTGACGACGATAACGCTTCTGATTCTGCTTCCGAAACCAATGGTAACATCGAAATCTCACACTCTCTGAATGAGAGAAGAACTGCTTGTCTTTCTGTTTTCTAAATTATTTCCTTTTGGTTATTTCCTTGAAGAGATTTTTTGGCTGTGTTTTGGTGCAGGATTTGATGAATGCCCGAGAGAATCACAATTTGGAAGTGAAGGAGGGGAGGATGCTCAAGGTGATCTCAGCTTTATTTTCTTTTTATTGCTTCTTCTTCTTTGAAGTTTCAAATTCACAGCTGGAATCTTGATTCTTGGCACTTTGAGTTTGACTAGCGTGTATCTCTCCTCTTTTTCATGATATTATCTTGAATTAGTTGCCAATTCGTCCATGGAAGCATTTGATTCTCGAACATAGTCTAAACTGTGGCTTTGTATTCGGTTTAGAATTCTATTGATTCTGGAACGTCGAGATATTTTCTTTTTGCAGTCTGGTGGGATTAAATTTTACTGTTCTGGGGATCTAAAGATTTCGATCGATTTTGGTATGTAACTGAATGGATTCCATATTGGTTCCTTATGTTTACTTTCTCATACAAGAGCTGTCAAGCATGGTTGAAAATTGGTAAAGATGCCCTCTATTTTGTTTGACTATTCGTTACCTAGAGGTAGGCACTGATGCATTTTCCATCACTTCATTAAATATTCAAAGAAATCTTCTAAACCATGGATAGGGCATTGATTGTTTGATGTGACGGTTGTTTTGGTTTTCTCTTCAATTTATGCTCGATTCAGATTCTGACAGACCCTCGGTGTACCCGCATGGTAATATCATCATTACATCGGAATGAGTCAATATAATGAGTTTGGAATTTCACTATGCTACATTGCCTTTTCATTTTGACTTATTTCCTTGAAACATGTTTTAAACTCCAGATGTTATTCCAAGGATAAGGAGGAGAGTGTCGGAGACATTTAGAACGCAGTACATAAACACGAAGGAAATCAGGTCCAATATCCTTCCCTTTTATCCTGGTCACTTAAGACCAAACTCCAGTTACACTCATGCTGAGGATTCCCTTCTTCTTCACATTGCGTTATTTTGGTGCGTTCCTAACCCCAGGAATTGAATTTTGCCAAAATTCCTAACCTCAGGATATGCGTTGGGACATGGAATGTTGGAGGAAAGCTTCCACATGATGACCTGGATATCGATGACTGGATTGATACTGCTGATCCTGCTGACATCTATGTGTTCGGGTAAGCTTCACTGATTCAATTAAACTAGACCTTGCTCTTTTGCTAATAAAAAATATGATCGATTTAAAGAGAAGTCTATATATAATCGATTCAACATGTTGATTTTCAAATTGTTATTGATAAAGGCCAAAGAGGGAAAACAGGAGGTATAAACCTCCACACTTTGGCACGAAAATTGAAATTTCAACACATGATTAAACCTGCTTTTAGCTACAATCTAAACATTAATCTTGTCTGGCGTGTCAGTGAAGGTAAATGATATGGTTTTTATATCCACTCTACATGACTCCAGCAATTTAATTTACTTTTTATTGCCTCAACCCGCTGCATGGTGCTTGTTCTTTTCCATGAAATGCATCATTTTGTGTTGCTGGTTATGTCAATCCTGGTCTCGATTTGGTTCGCGTTGTTTTTCTCTGTTCATCCAAGTTGGTTCACTTGAGAAATAGGACAAATGCTTCATTTCTACAGGTTTCAGGAGATGGTACCCTTAAACGCTGGGAATATCTTTGGCGCTGAAGACAGCCGCCCAGTTCCCAAGTGGGAAAACATTATTCGTGAAACACTGAACAGAATTCGACCAGCTAGGACTAAGGTTAAATGCTACAGTGATCATTCATCTCCAACAAAATTTATGGCATCTGAAAATGTGCCCACTATAGAAGAGGAGATATCACTTGAAAGCGATAGTGATATTGGTGAAGAAATCCATCCCTTCCATGAAGAATTCAATGGTTTTGATGAACTCGATGATAAATCAATTACTGGTGACATGAACTCAAATTCTGGAGTTCCAGACAGCACTGGCAGTGACAAATTAGGTATGCTAGGAGAGCGGGGTTTACAAAAGCAATTTTCTTCTCGAAAAAATCTAGATGGATTAAAATGCTTTCGGACAGAAGATTCTGCAGGAGATGTAGAAGCATCGTCAGCTCCTCGAAAAATAACTAGAATTCTTAGTGGTTCTGAGTGGATTGGCTTGACCTGGCCAGAGCCCCCTTTAAACTTGCTATCTCAGCATGTCTTGCAGAGACCAAGTTCCTTGAAATCAATTAAATCATTTAAAGCAACAAAATCTTTTGGAGGATATAGCTCTTTCAAGTCTGTTTCAAGTGAAGTACAATCAGGATTGACTTTATTTGCGGAGCTTGACTTTGAAGATCTCATGAAACAGAAAAGAAGATCATCATATGTAAGGATTGTGAGCAAGCAGATGGTCGGGGTTTTTCTCACTATTTGGATTCGTAGGAGCTTGCGTAAGCATATTCAGAACTTAAAAGTGTCCACGGTTGGTGTCGGTGTTATGGGCTACATTGGTAACAAGGTCTGTTTCCTTACCTATTTCTACTTGCATTTTGATCTCTTTTTTTTTTTTCCAGTACAATCAGTTTGACGGTTATGGTATTGCACGCTTTTGACAAGTGATAGTTCCTTCCATATAATTTTCTTTCATGGTCTGAGCATGTACAGCTTGATAGAGCTGGAAAACTAGTGATTCTCTCTGAAAAATTCCACTGTATTATCATTTGTACGAGATTGCAAATCTCATTTATAGACAACTTTATCAGATAATGAAATGTGGAATCTTGTTTCAAGAAATCCAAATGCTTAGTTATTGTCTTGTATTTGATATCATGCCAAGAAATTGGTGAAAATATTTTCAGCATTTTCATGTTTGAACTGCAACTATGAATTGCTTCAAATCCTTTTCATTTAAGGTAATCCTTCACATAGTATGACTGTTTTTCAAACTTTCAGGGATCAATATCAGTCAGTATGTCTATATACCAGACATTTTTCTGTTTTGTCTGCACACACCTCACGTCAGGTGATAAGGACGGGGATGAGCTCAAAAGAAATAACGATGTTCATGAAATACAAAGAAGGACTCAATTTCATCCCTTTTCCAGTGTTGGACTCCCTAAAGGCATATATGATCATGAGTGAGTGTATGGTATCGAAATAAAAATGCAAACATGTCTTTTGCTGATTCGAGTGCCTTCATACTATTAATTTTTTCTCCGGCCATCAGGAAACTTTTTGTTGCTGGTTTTTTTCATTGTCTCTTTAATAGAAGGTGATGGAACATAACACTAACCTTTATCACCTATGCAGAAGAATTATCTGGTTGGGTGATTTGAATTATCGCATCAACTTGTCATATGACAGAACACTTGAACTCATCTCCAAAAAGGAGTGGTCCAAGTTAGTGGAAGGGGACCAGGTACCTAAGTAATTGTTAATTTTTTTTAAGCAAATTATGTAATAAGAGGTTGAAGTACTTTCCCTTGTGAGTGATTTTGTATGTGTATGAGTGAATGTACTCGCCTGCTAAGGTTTCTGAACCTTGAATTATTTGTGCAGCTTGTACGAGAATTAAGAAAAGGCTGTGCATTCGATGGATGGTCAGAGGGTATAATGAATTTTGCACCAACATATAAATATGAGATGAATTCAGAGAAATACCGCGGAGAGGATCCAAAGGCTGGAAGGCGTGTTCCTTCATGGTATGATTCTGCAGTACTTGTGTGGTGTAATATCTTTTCCACTCATCTGCTCAATTCATTTTGTTAACCTGTCATCCGCATCTGTATGTTTTTTTTTGTGTTATTGTGTTTTTGGAGGATGATTTACTCTGTTGAAAACAGCCCTTTACATGACTCTCTATTTAATGTTGCTGTTAAATCTAAAGTATAGGAATGGCTATTACATTAAGACAAAATAAGTTACAAATTACTCAACCTTGAATGGAAAAGGTATTATCATCCCCTCCCTACGTCCTTTCTCTTCATTTACATACATTTCCTCTTCCATCCTCTAGATTTTCACCACTAATGTGCTTGCTGTCACAGCCGCCATATTTCCAACCCTCCAGAGAAAACTGAACATGGTAGATTTTAGAATATTATTCATGTAAATTTTTATATTACACCAGCAAATGCTTCAACTCTCAATATTTTGCTTAATAGCTTGCCTGCCTAATTGTGTGATTATCAGTTTCTTCTATGAATTATACACCAATGTGCTCTGATCTTTTAGGTGTGATCGCATCCTTTCATATGGAAAGGGAATGAGGCTACTGGACTACAGGAGGATAGAGCTAAAACTTTCTGATCACCGGCCTGTGGCTGCCACATATATGGCTGAGGTCGAGGTGTTTTCTCCTAGGAAGCTGAAGAAGGCGCTCACATTCACAGATGCAGAGATTGAAAATGAGGAAATTGTGGCAGCTTGGGAATTGTTGTTGGAATAAGCCAGTTGAGATTGGAGCAGGTGAGCACTAAGCCATGTATGTGAACTGCATAAGTGTTAATGGGTTAAATATATGTAGGTCTTAAAGGGTTCAGTATTAGCATTTCTGGGTGCGCAGGGAAAGAAATCTAGAATTTTTACCTCAATCTTGCACATGAAAAGTTGTTAAATGAGAAATAATGTTGCTTCTTCTTCTTCTTCTTCTTCGTCTTTATATACAACTACCAGTTCTGATTGAAAACAGCTGAGGCTGTTTTCTGGGTCATCATTGTGCCGCTGAACTGTAGCCCTTATGCTGCTGGAAGACATTCAATGAACTCATTTCACAGCAATGTTATTCATCATCAGCACTTGTGGTGCTATTATTAAAGTTGTCTCACTCTGAAAACTTTAACTTTCTCACAATTTAGATTTAAGTTTAAATTCTGTCTTTTACAATTACTAATAGAAGTTAATGTTGGTGCGACTTCAATTATCATTCCGTCTCTTTCTTTTTCTAGGACCCACTGTATAGCAGGCAAATCCAGCAGGCATTTTAGATTACACGAGTCACCGGGGCAGGTTTTGGATAACCATTGGAAGTTAAACGACTTTGATGATGGATTCTGGCACCTAAAATCTGAATGATGCAGGAATGGGATCACTTTTTTGAGTGCGACTTCTGTCTGGTTTCTTGTTGAGGTTAGCCCCAGTTAAAATGGTACTCATATTCTGAACTTGAATCGGTACCATTCTTATACTTCAAAACCTCAGCAAGGTTTCGCCGCCCATGGAATGTTTTTGACCAATCAACCCTACAACTACTTGATTGAATTGTTGTTCTTACTCAGAAATACCTGTATCGGATTCTAAGATCTAGTATCCAGTGTATACAGAGTACTCGGATTTAGATATCTCATTTTTAGCCTTAAACTTGCAATTTGGGCTGTCTTAAAAAAAAATTAAGCCTCATAGTTTGTGTGGCACCAAATGCTTCCTAATTTTCACTGCTGGAGAAAGCTGACAGATTTTTGAATGAATACTTCTTTCTTGATGATCTTTCCATTAAATAAGAGTTGCTATACAATCTATTTTTGGTAGGAAATATACACAGCTAATACAGTAACTCATAATCGCAGCCATTAATTACAATGATTCTGCCATTGATAAAGGCTTGATTGAAGAATGCACTCTTTTGATCCTTCATGATCCCTCATGTCTTGAAATGTCATTTATTCAATTATTTCCCATCCAAAACAGAATCTTAGAGTTCTCCCTTAGCATTTTCGCTTGCTATGGTTGCAAGGGGCTATCACCATGTAAGAAGCTGATATGATACCCCCCCTGTTTAAGAAATTCATGTATTTACCTATTCAGTATCTTTTGGAATTGAAAGAAGAGAAAAGGGGAGCGTTGAATATAACAATGGGGAGAAAAATTTACATTTTATAGATTATTTGAGGGCCACAATCTACTCAAGGCCCTTGAGGGGTCATGAGTGTATCCAATGGTTTCTTACTTTCGGCTACTTGGGATCCATTTTTTTACTATATATGTGTTTGTTTTTGCTGTAATTGCGGTTGAGGTTTGACCACAGCTTTTGCAGGATATTTCTTGTTGGGAGCGCTCGCGAGGGGCAGGGGGTGAGATCCCGAGAAATATGCTATTACTACTCAGTCTAATCTACCTTATGTTCTTCATTCATTGATTTTTAATTTTTTGCATAAACTTCTTGTGTTACTAGCAGGAGTGCATATATATCATAAATAGCAGTATTTAATTGTAATTGTAATTTTATATATATATATATATATATATATATATATATATAATATCATGGACACACTGTTGGACGCGACCCATGGAGGAGTGACCACTCGTAAGAGTCAAATCACGGATGAGAGACTGCCAACTGAAGATCCCAGTTGAGCAGACATTGACACGTGAGTTAAGAAAGGGAGCTGGGAAATGTAGGCCTTGAACGCTTTTTATTGGCAGAATTTATGATGAAATTTCTCAAACATCGAAAGAAAGTAAATTTGTCACTCGCTTCATCTTCATGCCGTGCACATAAAGGAGACCCTCGAATGAAATGTTTGTTTTGAAATTTGGTTCACCATTAAAATAAAATTCCATAGAACTGGGGTGAATTGAAAATTAACAACTTCTATCATGAACATCATGGGGGTTTCGATGGTAAAACGACTGTGCTATTCAAGCATATAGCGTAGCACAAATACAGAAGCTGTGGATCAGATTCTGCTCTGAATAAACAGCCCAGTGCGGCATTGCTACACAGATTTGACCAGGAGTACCCTATCATCTATCGTACACCACATCCCCATTTACATGTTTATTAAGGGAATTATCAGAGGATTCCAAGAGCTTTTTCTTTCTCATCCAATACTGCTGAAATCTCTGCCTAGCATACTCCATATAGTCGAAGTCTATCTTGTTAACATGGCCCTGCAACAAGTAGGAACACGTTCAATGAAATCTCGCACGCATGCTTGTGACTAACAAGGACGGAGCAATGTGCTGGATGCTTACCGAGATTATTCCCCATAATCCCCATAAGAGATGGCTTGCCAGAGTGTACTTTTCCACTTCTTGAAGTAGTAGCTCCACTTCATCTTCTCCGGGTTGCTTCCCTGTTTAAATAATTGGGATTTTCCATGTACATCGTGAGTGGGATTTTCATATAACTCGCAGCAGAATTGTTCTTTCTCCTTGTAACTCATTTACTTGCTAATATTTCATAAAAGGGATGCAGTAAATCATGAGGAATTTTACTAGTCATGTTGCTGTTCTATCACCAATCAATAATTCATGGTTTAAAAAGGTAAAATTGGAACAACAATGGTCGAGCACCATTGACAACAGTGGCAAGCTTCTGCAAACCTAGGCTTAGTAGAAAACACAGTTCATGCCAACATGATTATGCTTTTCGTAGCTTTCATGTTCAACAATATATAGACCAATCGGACACTTGGGGGCTTAACTTGTTTTCTCGTGAAATTAAAATTTGAATGAGCAGATAATTTATAAACTAACCTGCAGAACTTAGATACGCATTGACAAATCTGTGGCGCTCCTCCAGTTCTATTTGCAGATGCAATTAAAAAAAAAGTAGACTTATTAACTGGAAGGATAAAGTATAATCTAGATCACAATATACTAAAATGGAAAACAGCAGTATTAAGGGCAAGAAAATATGACAGTTTGCACACCTGGGTATTTAATGTAGTCCAAAATATGTGGCGTCTCAGAATGGTAATTTGCTACCATTTCGCAGAAGTGATTTGCAATGTCATATGCAACAGGATTGAAACTTGCATACTCATAATCCTATAAATGAAAGATAAATTTTTAAGAAAAAGAATACTGATAAGAGAGTCAACCTAACAATAAGGCATTCAACTAATAGCTTAGCAGTAATGCTTCAAGTTATTGACGGAATACAAGTGTAAAAAGGGAGGAACAGAGCATTTTCAAGAGCTGTTCATAGAGCTCTGGCAATTGAAAATCCTAAATAAATAAATAAAAGGTTCATTTTTAATCAATGAATTGGATGGCTACTTTTCCAAGCATATAACTTGAAAAGAGACGAGAAAACTGTATGGTATAATGGAAAACGGCCCTGTAAATATCATCAGGTATCACTTGAGTGGAAGAGGAATAATACCTCAGGAAAAGGCAGGCCTGTCCACTTCTTATTTTTCTTTTTCTTTTTTTCCCTTTTTATATGATTTGTGCAGCTGCAATTATTTAACAGTGTTAAGTAACTATCTTATCTAAAAACTTAAGTTATTAAGTGGAGTCCTATAATATGATTTATATTATTCTCTAACACATCTCCTCGAGTAAAAGTTCTCTGTGCTTGAAACTTGCACAAACTCACATTACTTTATGCTTGATTTTCATCAAATAGAATGGGAAAGGTGAGATTCAAACTCGTGACCGTTGAGTCAACAAAACTCTGACGCGTTTGCAATTTCTTCCAAAAAGAGTTTCAAACTAAACCAGATGTTGCTAAACGTTTTCTTTGGAATTGGGATATATCAAGCCAGCTAACTCCAAAAGCAATGATAAAGTATCAAGCCAGCTAACTCCAAAAGCAATGATAAAGTAACATAATGCATTTCACAAAACAAGGAAACTTACGATTAAGGTGATTGATCTTGTCTCCTCGTCAAGCATTATGTTGCCGTACTGTAAGTCATTGTGACAAAACCCAATATCTAGATGGTCATGCGACAGCTCCTTCTCTAGCATATTGATCTCATTTTCTAGACTGTCCAAACAAAATTCTTTCACATCTTTGGCAGAGCACATGCTTTTAGCCTGAACCAGCCACTCCCTAGGGAGATCCAGAGGAAAGGAGTTAGATACTTTCAACGATGAGAGAAAATACTTTCAACTTCCTTATCATATATCGATACCTCATCCTGTTCCAGAGAAGTATAGTCCTCGGACCAGGCATCTCCAGATCGTGGAACTCTCTCATTTTTGCAGCCACCAGAGCGGATATTTCATGGTCACGAAGATCAGCAGCTGATAGTGTCTGGACATCCAACCAAGAAAAGGAGGAAAATAAACAGAAGATCAGCTGCTGTATAACAAGCATCACTAGTTTCTATCTTAGCACTGGTTTCCCAATAATTCTTGATTGGATTTCACTATTTAGTCTATTACGAAGACACAATTTAGAAGCTGTAATAGCTGAAATCTAATCTAACAAGACCAATACAAGGTTCCAAGCCACAGTTCAATCTAAAATCCATAAAACTAACAGAAGCGCTAGCAGGTTGAGAAATTTCTATCAGTTGAACAGCTAATTTACCATAATACGTGGAACTCGGGCTAAAGATGAGCTATATACAATTCGTTGTGTCAATTTGCTAGTCAAACGACGGGGCTTGTTTTTATTAATCCAATTGTGCTACAACATATACTGCTGGCGACTATATCCATTTGACTCTGATCCCATATTGGAAATATGAGATGTTTGCTGCAAAATAGAGATGGGAAACCCCCCAAATTCATGGAAGTTGAAAAACAAGCTGGGCGCCTGCAGCACTGTACATAGGAGCCTGGTACATGAAATAATAATTTTTTTAAGAATAAACAGAAGATTAGTTGATGTATAACCTCTAATGATTAATCCAACAGCTATACTAGTGATTAACTTTTGAGAAAGAATGTCAATATCCAATGGAGTTGGGCTCTGAAACTCAATTTGCGTCCTTTTGTTTAGTTCATAGGGCACTTTTAGAACCTCCAGGAGCAGAAATATACTTCAGCAAACGAAGTAAAGAAGATGTATAATTATGAAGGCAATGATTTCTGCGTGCCAATTGGTAATAAAATAGATATAACTGAACTTCAAAATCACCATTAACTTAAGGAAGAAGTTCATCAATTTCACTCACTCTAGCATGTATAAACTCTTCAATCCTTCCATCAGCAAACCGGCCAAGAAGCCTAGGGCCCTGTCCATGCTTTGACATGCACTCAAAAGTCTTAATCTCATTATCTCTGTTGAAAAAAGCATCAACGCCTTCGCCATAAATCCGAACCAATATATTTCGATTAAGATTACCACACTTTGTAGGCCAGATAATCCGGAAAACCTCATTAGTCATAGCCCCCTTCAAAGGCACCACCTGCAATGCTTCCATGTCATCTACTACATCTCCCAACTCAGATCCTACTGATCGAAGGACTCTCTCTAGCTCATCTGGGAAACTCCCTTCGATGAACCCACCTGTTTTCATCACCATCTTTGTTGCAAAAAGCTTGTTATTTTGAAAAAGTTTTACCTGCAAGAAATATTGATAATTGGAGTCAACTCTAGTCTTTTCCACTTTCTGATAATCGCAGTCCAAACCAAAAACAAGAATCTAAACAAAACCTTTGAGAAACACGGAGGAAGTGGTCAGTGAAGTTGAAAAAGAGACCCCAAAAAACAGAGATAAGGTCCAGGAAAGTGAAAGAGATGGAATGCAATCCATAGATCGTTGAAACTAAGAATTTATAGCGCAAATAAAGGAATACCCACCAATTACAAATTAGGAAGAAAAAAAATGTGATTGTTAATGTAATTGCGTATCAGCATGTATATGCAAATACTTGAAGAAAGTCGCGCGTAGAATCTGAATGTGATTCTCTGTAGCAATCACACACGGATATTTTGACCAATGAATCATGATCTGACACGTGTGCATAACAGAACTGGATCTTCTGTTGCAGCAACGCGGAGACTTTGTAATTATGAGGGACGGCAGAAAAGGACGGTGACGGTCCTAAGACGATATCTGAAGTCAAAGCACCTGCCCCTCGACAATATGACACGTGTTTATTAGTCTGTGTCATTGATGAGCCGGTTGGAGCAGTTTTCTCGGATGCAGGGATAAATTTAGTAATAGAAAATAGTTTTTTTCACTAAAAAAATTAAATTATTAATAGTGACTGTTTATATGATAAAGTTTTTTTATTAAAATACTTTTAGCTCAAAAATACATCAGCATATTAAAATAATATAAAAAATATATTTTAAAAAATAAAAAATTTCAAATATTTTTAAAATCGCTTTTGAAATGGAGTGTCAAACACTCTCTAAGTGTCTGTTTAAGAGTTGATTAAAGTTGTTTTTAAAAATATTTTTCTTTCATAAATGCATCAAAATAATATTTTAAAAAAATAATTTTTGACATCAGAACATGAAAATAATATAGAACACTAAATTTTTTAATTTAAAATACAAAATTAAAATAAAAAAATATTTTAAAAATAAAAAACATCTTTAAAATACAATATCAAACACCAACCATCTTTCATAATAAGATACAATCTATAATAATAATCTTAATATTTTTATTTGATATTTTCGTTGTTCTTGAAGATGGGAAATGAAGAAGAGGTGAGTTGATAAAACTTATTTTTTAAATAAACAAAAAAAAGCTGAATGGAATAATTATTTTGATAATTTCCTTCCCGTTTTCTCAAATTACTTGAAATTGGGAAATATCTTAGAATGTGTGAGGTTTTGGTATGCAATCTTGTTTAGGAATATCTATAAATATACCAATAAAGGCATTAACAAATTTACCTTTTATGTGACAAGACTTTCATATTGCAAAATTCCCTTTCCTGGTGATCTATCTCTTTCTCGTTACATTTAGTGAGAAACAGTCGTGCTATTAAAAATACCCATTTTCGATTTTTAAAAGAAAAGGAATAATTATTAAAAAAAATATTGGTTATTTTATGAGCATGTTTTAAGGAGCCAGTTAGGTAAATGTTTTTTTATTTCCAAAATAAACTCTAAAAATAATTAATATTGTATATCCACGATGAAGTTTTCCATAAAAATAATCTTCAGAGCATATATACTGATCAACCAATAAAGCAACAATTGTTTTTTAAGGCAAAACTCCATGCAAGGCAATTCAATATCAGATTTAAAAAAGGAAACAAAAAGAAAGAAGGCAAATCGTGCTGGGTAGAAGGATGCTTGTGCTGTATTCCTCATATGTGTGGTGTGCGCGGACGAGAATAAGAATTAGGGTTAGATTGATGGAAAAGAAAGGAACCTGCAACTGTTTTAAGAACCCTAAACCCTACCACCATGCCAATGGGGCACCCCACTGAAACTTTAAACACTGTTTTTAACCACAGACCACCATTTCAAGGTTCCCATCGTCCGCTTTTGCGTCACCATCGGCCCGCGAATATGGCTCCACTAGAGGCAAGATCATCTTTGAAAAATCACGTTTGGAGTTCAAGAAATGATTTCCCCACTAGTCCGTTCAAAGCTTTGCATCGTCCACTTGAAATCATCATCTGTACTTCTAACATGTTTTTCAAAGTTTCTCTCTCTTTCTAGGAGAGAGAGAGGGGGGGGGGGGGGGGGAGAGAGATTACTTGCCATTAAAGAAAATATTTTGATATCTTATAGACATCGATCGTGATCGTGCTTATCCATTGGCATCCACTGTGATATAAATGATTCCAGACCACCCAGGTCACTTCATTTGAGTCGTTAAGAACAAAAAACTTCCTTTTGAGCTTGGACTTTTTGTCCGTTAAATATAATATGGCATTGACTTTTTGCATTAATTCCTTTTATAATCGGATGATTACGCTATTAATATACTAGTATTATTATTTATTTTTTAAAACAAATGAATTGTTTTTAAATTTAATTTATTTTTAAAATTAATAAAAATTGTATTTTTAGATATTTTTATGTTGATATCAATCTTTTAAATATCATTTTGATGTGTATATATATAAATACTTTCAAAAATAACTTCAAACACACCATCAACCCAACATTTAAGATATGTACTTTAACCTCCTTTTGTTTTTGTTTATGTGCAGAAGTTTTTTCAAAACTTCTAATTAAATCCTGCTACTTGCTTCGATTTTGAAAAATTCACGAAGAGTGTGCTTAATTATTATTTTAGTATTATTTTTATAGATTGCATTCTATTATTGATATTTAAAACGATTTCAATCATAAAATTTCATTGAAATGTCTTAGTTAATTCAATTTACAGAATTTGCAAGCATGCTATTATTATTATTATTATTATTATTATTATTATTATATAAGCATGCTAGTTTTGTGTTTGATATTGCTTTTGCTTTTGTGGTTGAGGTTTTAAAGAAACAGTTTCATAAAAAGCACTTTAACTGCTGTTCAAAATAAATTTTGAAGTGTATGGTTAAAACTGTTGTTGAGTTTTAGGTTAATGAAAATCAATTTCATGTGTTTGGTTATCAGACCTTTTAAATTGCTTTCAACCTGTTAAATTACTTTGAAGTGTGTGTATTGTTCTTTAAATATTTAATAATTATAATAATAAAATACAATTAACAATTCAATTAAATTAGATACTTATTTGTATTATCCAATCAAACTATTTGTAAATTCATGACGAATTATAAGTGAAAAGCAAGAAAATGATTTTAAAACCAAAACACAAAACCGAAGTTAGAAAATAAAGAAACCTGCTACATAACTCAACAAACCCTTTAGTTTATTACCAAAAAAAAACCCCTTTAATTACCTCCTTCCATGTAAATCATAATCTAATAAACCTTTTAATGGATAAGATTTAACTAATAAAATCACCAGGCAGTGTGTGAGAATAGGGAGTGCTGTCTCTCACGGGAAAACATCTCAGTCAAGCCTCAAGCTCCTCAGCCCGCCACTCACGCCTCAGATCGGAAAGCAGCTGATTCTTGCCTTTCTTGAACCGGCTTTTAATGTGATTTTAATATGTGGGGCGCAGCTAAATTTCCGCTTTTAGTATTTTACCAAACACTTCTTAGGAGTTAGGACAGGCAGATTTCTTGCAACCGGAGGTGAGACTGAAACCACAGAAACAAAAAGTATTGTTTTGGTGTGTGTACACTCACCACAGAACCAGAGGCAATTCAAAACCTTACACGGCACAGCTGCTCAGACCTGGGACCTCTCTCTGACCATCCTCTCTGTGTTTTCTTTTTCTTCAGAAAAAGCCACGGCAGCGCTGGGGACAGGGTAGCAAGGACGAGACGGTATGGGATGTTGAAGATACAATTTGTAGCACATTTTTAATATGCATAAAATTAAGAGGTTCAGTAAGAAAATGAATAAACATGTAGCGATTTCTACAGGGCCCAAAAAAAAAGGGCATGGGTTGAGTACATCAGGGCTATTCTCGAGGCCTATCCTATCCATTTGGAAAAATGAATGAACACGAAAAATATGGATCGTCGTCCACATCTTCACGATGAGGTCAAGATTCCTTCTCTCTTATATATATATATATAGGTGGCCATTTGGACAAATCAATAATTGCCACTTCTCTTGGTTTGCCACTTCACAGACCTTCAAGCCAGTCAGCAGGCCCTCTCTGCCAGCCTAATTGGACCCCTTCTGCCAACCTATTTGTGATTCTGCATGTCTTGGACAGCCTTTTATCCAAGTTTGAAGTTGTGCCGACTGCCACGCACCCGTTACGCACTGCTGCTGAATCTGCCTGGACCATTTAAATCTAAAATTTTAGACACTAATATCTTTTAATTCTGATTATGAAATGGCAAGGTTTTGGCATCTATGAGTTCACGATAATAAAAACCTTCGTTTCAAGGTGGTTTTATCCGGCGATGATGTTCGGATTATGATTTTTCATGGAATTTCTCAGGTTTTTTCTTTTATTTGTTGTTAATTTTTCCTAGACTTGTCATTCTATTTTTTAATTCTATTCTTGGAGTTTAAATTTGATATTTGTTAAGAGATATTAGATGTATTTCTACTAATCATCTAAGACAAATTATTGTCTAGGGATGGGGTGAGCAGTCTGCGTGGAATATTCATATATGGCATCAGCATGTAGCCATCAAATTCAGAAATTGGAAATTTCAAAAAAGCTAAAAAAATATGGCAATCATGGAAAAAAAATGGTGGAGGCACGTAAGACTATATATATGGAATGGGGTGTTGAAGAATATACTGACTTTGTATGTGGTATAAACATTTGACTTTGCCCTCGTTTATGTTTGGCGTACGTGTAGTTTAGGTATTCCTTTTATTGTAATTTCTTTATCACCCTATTATGCATTGATTTTTTTATTTATTTTAATATAGATATAAGACCGAAATTTCCTGGAAAAATCTGAGTCCTGTCTAGCCATTGGATCTTCTATTATTGTTGTTTAAATCCAACCACTTGTTTGAAAGCCTTACTGAGCTGTTTCTGTTTATTGATTTGATCCATAGAATCTTGGGATAATTTTTCAACTTTCAATCTCCCCCACTTAAAAGAAAAACTTGTCCTGGAGTTTCGATAAGTCTCTGTAAATTAAGGTCAGCAATATATATTGAAAATCTTGGGTGTGTCTACAGGCTTGTTTCCACTGATATTATGAATCAGATTTTATTTCAAGACTTTGTTTGGTTATGAGCTTGTTTGTGGATGATGAACAATGATACTAAACGTCAAAGATGGATCGAATATCTTCCACAGACATGTTATCTCTATAAATATGTACCTGATGGATTTTAAAACCTCGCTGTCTCCTTCAAAAACAGTACTCCAGCCAAGCTGATTGCGTCCATATATATATAGACTTCTTGCAAGGATCTCTGAGAATTTTCCCAGAATTTTCCCAGAATAATCCATGCCTCGCCAGGTTCGTCGAAGCCCTAGCTAGCATAAAATCCATACGAATATCCCTCCGATGCATGTATAAACTGGTGTTTTGTGATGGCACCTCTTGGCTGTTTGACAACAAAACAGCGCTAAATAAATATGTTGTACTAATTAATTAGATATTGCTTCATCTCTTCCTTCGTAACTCTTTGCTCTATGAAGCTTGAATATTTTCTGAACCATTTTTGTTTGTGAATATAATTTATAAAATTCTGCAAGTTTCTGATGCCTTTTGGTGATCTCCAAGAAGAAGAAGATATCTCGGAGCGCCCGTCTCCATTGTTGAGAGATGAGTCGTGACCACCGAGTTACAGAGTCTTTGTATCTTCATACATTATCTTAACTCGTTACTCGTCATGAAAATAATCTCGAAACGCCTGTCTCCTTTTTTGAGAGAGGAGGGATGGGTGGGTGGCGTAGAATACCCATGGCGTTGGCAGGTAGCCATCAAAGGGCTAGGCCCTGTCCAGAAATCTTAGACAACGAAAACAAGTATGTCATTGATCACGCCATCTAGGAATCATGACAGACAACATGATTTAACTGAGCATGGAAAAGTATTCAATATACGATGTATAAATTCAAATTTAAGATTTAGATCTGAATATAAATTAAAACAACTTGATTTAAAATTATGACAAACATGATGTTTAAAATAGAATAATAATATAGTTTTTTAAAAATAGAATTGAAAAAGAAAAGCTAAAACTCATGTCCAGATACAATACTTTTCCATCAATACAATTGAAAAACTAGTTTTTTTTTTCAACAAAAATATATATTGGGTTTGGAAAACATATTTTAGAGAAATTCTATAGTTTTTCAAATAAGAAAACTAAAATGATGAATACTCTAATTTTATTTATGTAGAAAGTAATGTGAAACATAAAAAAAAATTATTTTTATAGTTAGGTAATGTCATGCATTGATTTTTTATCATGAATATAATGTATATTTTTTTTATACTAATAAAATAAAAGAATGAATTTTTCTGAGTTCTAATTTTTTCAAGCAATAAAACAAATGTCTTCAATAGTTGGATGAACTCCATTGTCGTTGTTAGCCCGGAATCTTTACATAAATACATGGCGTATGAAACATCGTGGGGGACCCTTCAAATCGTAGATATTCATAAGAGAATCTTCACCGGCCAATAGCAGTGACCATTTCGCTTGTTCTCTCCTTGATGATGATGATGATGATTTAGAGTCTGAAAAGAACAATCAAATATGGTCAAGACCCAGAGCTCGATACGTGATCTGTGTTTGATTTGCTCTCTAATTCTCAATATCTTCTTTCTTTTTAAATTGGGCGGAGAGTGGAATCTGAGTTGGAGCAGAAGAGCAGCGTCCGAAGCTGAGGCTGTGGCAGCAATATCATGCTCGGGGCATGGAAGAGCCTACTTGGATGGTCTGGTTCTGGATGGAAATAAAGAACCAGCTTGTGAGTGCAACACTTGCTATGGAGGCCCTGACTGCTCTCAGTTCTTCCCTGACTGCGCTGCCAACGCTGATGGGTACCTAACTCCTCCTGCTCTCTCAACCACACGCGGCACATACACCCCCTAAACGACAACTTTTGTTGGTCAAGTTTGGTAGTTGGCGCTACATGGATTTTAAAATATATATATATCTATATCTATATATTTATATAGATATAGATATATATTCACCTTTGATCAAACCAGATTTGGAATTGAACTTTTGATTAAGTACTTTAACTTCATGATTACGCACTTCCTATCTTTATTGTTTCGTTTTTCTTTCTTTTCTACTTTTTTCTTTCCTTTTGGGTTACAGAGGAACCCAGATAGTGATTAGCTTTAGGAAATTACTGTTTAGGTTGCTTGCTTGATTCTTCAAACGTTTTAGAAAGCAAAGATCGATAGTTTTGAAGTATTAAGAAAAAGGGAACAAGAAGAAGAAACAGCTCGTGTGTTTCAAACCTATCTTTCTTCTTCATACACATATTGTGATGAAAAGAAAAATAGCTGGACCCGTTTATGTGAGAAAATTGGGTGGTAATTATCAAGATGATGAAAGAAAGAAGTTGTAAACATGAAGTTGCAGATTGGTGAAACTGAGCTGCCATTTTATTTTATTTTTTCGTGGGATATATTGAGAAAGGAGGTTCTTGAAGATATAAACTTCGATGGTATGTTTGAGAGCTGAAATTCCCTGTAGAATTGTTATTTTTTTCAGGCCAGGAAATTCTGTTTCACCTAGAAGTCATCAAGAATATATTTCCAATGAACCATAATCTGCCAGTTCTCTCTGCAGGCTCCATAGCAGCAGAGAAACGAAAGTGGAAGGCTTAAAAAAGTTCACTCTCGTAATCGCTGCTCGGTTATGAAAAGTTTTGCACAAGAAATCTTCCTGGGAATAGATATGATGCCATTGTGGAGTACTACTTAGTCAAAATAGATAACGAACAATGATTAGCATTACTTAGTTTTTTTTTATCATCTTAATCGAAATAACAATGCCATCATTTATCATCTCTATTGATGCAGTGGGGATCCTTTATTCTTGGAGCCTTTCTGGATGCAGCAAGCAGCCAGCAGTGCACTTCTAGTATCAGGGTGGCACCGGATGAGCTACTCCTTTGCCGATCAGTCTACTATCTCTAAGGAGCTCGAGATACACATCCGGAAACTACATTATATTGTAGGAAATGCAGCCACGGAAGGAAGATATGTTGTATTTGGTGCAGGCTCAACCCAGCTCCTTAATGCTGCAGTTTATGCTTTATCTCCGGATAACTCCTCGTCGCCGGCCAGGGTGGTGGCTTCGATTCCTTTTTATCCGGTTTGCACCACTCAGATTCTTGATTTTCATTAATTTCTTGGTGGACATTCTAGATACTTCGTTGATATCGGTGATGATTCTGATGTTGCTGCTAAAACCTTGCAGGTTTATGAACTGCAAACAGACATTTTTAATTCGGTAGATTTCCAATTTCAAGGGGATACATCCTCATGGAAGAACAAGTCAGACACCGATACGGAAGTTATCGAGTTTGTAACTTCACCGAACAATCCTGATGGGCAGCTGAACAAGGCTGTCCTCCATGGCCCGAATGTCAAAGCAATCCATGACCATGCGTATTATTGGCCACATTTTACAGCAATCCCAGCTCCAGCAGATAGTGATGTGATGATATTCACTCTTTCCAAGCTTACTGGTCATGCTGGCTCTAGATTCGGGTAACAACAAAAATATTACTCTTGTGCTCAATTATATACGCATCCTGTTATTTTTAAGTTCAACTAACCTTGTTTGGGGTTGCGGTGCAACCCACTTCTCATCAAATTTCGATAATTTTTTGTTGCTTAAAATTATTGGTTTTATATATATATATATTCATTATTTTGATATATTTCAGAATAAAAAGTAATTTATAAAGCAACCACTAACATACTTCCAAACACCCTAAGATGGAGCGCATCTCGAGCTTTTTTGTTGCTAAACATTCCCAAGATTATCCTTTCCCAATTTAGTTTGGTAACTTGTCTCTCTGAAGCCGTTCCTGGAAACATGTACTCCTGTGATAAATTATTATTACCAGTTCCTTGTGATAGCAGCGTGTGTATTTTATCTGTTTTATACAGTTGGGCAATCATTAAGGACGAGGTCATATACCAGAGAATGGTAACCTACATAGCCTTAAATACCATGGGAGTTTCTAGAGATAGTCAGTTAAGAGCCTTAAAACTTATAAAAGTGGTTCTTGCAACGGAAGGAAGGGGGATATTTGAATTTGGATATGAGACGATGAGGAAACGCTGGGAAAAAATGAACAAGCTCATTTCAACATCTAAACGCTTCTCTCTGCAAAAAATCATGCCCATGTACTGCACCTACTCCCACAAAATCAGGGGAGCTTCACCAGGTAACTAACTCAGACGAATATCGAAATATATATATATATATATATATATATATATATTACCATGCCCAAGATTTCGTTAACTATTTCAAATACATTATACATTGCAGCTTATGCATGGTTGAAGTGTGAGAAGCAAGAAGACAAACACTGTTATGCAGTCCTGCAAACAGTTGCCAATATCACCGGCCGTCAAGGCAGTCGTTTCTACGCCGAAGATCGCTATGTGCGCCTCAGCCTCATCAGAAGCCAAGATGATTTCGATTTATTGCTCCACAAAATAAACGAGTTGGTAGTAGGAGAAGAAGAAGGTCCTAAAACTATGTGAAGGGTGTGGTCCACATCATAGTTACAAAGGTCATGTTCATTGACCTTGTATGTAAATGTGCATACTCGCCCATTACTGGTCGTGAATTTATTGATAGTCATTTCTGTTCACGAGTTTGATTTTTATGTATCATTAGCTAGGAAGGAGTCGTCATGTCTATTGACGCTTCCCATTTATGAATATGTCTACATCGGTGGCTTGAATTCGCATGCCACAGCTTAGATGTTTCATTTAATGCTGAAACTACAAGACACTGCTTCGTGTACATGTAATAATGTCGGTTTGCATAAATAAATGATGTTTGACTTATCTTTGTAATTCACGTCTGATGAGTGGGATCTGTTTGGTGAGGAGGTTTGTCTGCTTGCATTTTCTGTTTCCAGCTTGGTGCTTTCCCCCCTCGAGCGAATGCTGCCAACACATGAAGAAAACAGCACAAATTTGGAGGCAACAAATACATCACGAAGCTGAAACCAAAGGAAAAGAAAGAATACAGCGCTATTATTATTATTTTCTTTTTTTCCTGGTAAAACCCTAAAATTTACCTGTGCTTTTAGTTTGATAAGTTAATCTTTATGTTTTCTGGTTTTAACTAGTGTTTAACAATTCCGTTGATAAGTTGAAGCCTTTTGGCTTCATGGCAAACTTCAAACTCTTTGCACATGCATAACAATGGATGACTAAATCAATGTTCACTCAGCAATAGGTTCATATCGTCAAGATTTCACTTCTATCAGATAAATACTAGGGCCAAAAACTTTGGAGTTTGACAGCAGATTTGCAGACAACGAATGTAAATATATCACTTTGATGTAAAATTACAAAACGTAGGTCCAGTGGAAGTGAATACCTCATACCTGAACTGACCTTTTAGGCGACTGTCTATGGTTTAAAATGTTGAATCTTATTCTTCTCTTCAATAAAAAGCAAGGGAATACAGAGACAACAATCAAGATGAATTAAACCTCTGAGTGAACCCTCCAGAAAATTTCAAGCCCGCACTTGCTTTAACAGCTACAAGCATTCATACCTCCTAGATTCTCCTTGGTTGTGACCTCTGGATCCAGAGTAAAGTCCAGATCCATGGCTGCTTCTCCCAGAGAAATACATGTGGTCTTTGGTTTGTATCCAGGCGCAGTGGCCATAACTACAGACAGTCGTCCCATTGATATCATAGTTCCAAGCAGGAACAGGACAGTAATCTTAAACTATCTAGTAAATCAAACATATAATATTTCAAGATCATGTTGAATTTTGAACCAACAAATGTCAGAATACATTCAACCAACATAACTAATAACTAGATCAAAGGTTACATGAGAAAATTGTTGAGATTATGCATGAAGATTACTTAGAATAAGATTTAAGATTCACGAGATTAATAATTTGATTAAGTTTTTACTTTTGGATGGAGTAATGCCCTGATGATGATACATTCCAGTTCATGGCGAGTATATATAGTCATTCTCACCATAACATGTCTCTGAGTGAGGAATTCCCTGGAGGAATAACAAATGGAGCTATGTGTGCAAAAGAACAACAGAAAGGAGATCCCAGGCAGGGCATAATAGAAGGTGAATATTTTCAACAATCAATCTGGCCCGTAAGATAACAGAAGACTTCAAAATGAACCAGACAGTGCTGTGAAACATATTTTGTAGCAGTTCAAGTTTATTCACAGGCGACAAAGCAATGGGAAATTTTCTATATTGATCAGGTTTATTTCACTAGAAAAATTGATTGCAAGTATAATATTTACCTGTGAGAGCTTCTAAAACAAGGATATCAAACAACAACGAAAATTTTCTTTTATTTTCATTTTTTTCTTAAAAGTTCTATTAGTAAATATTCATATGATGTGATTAGCAATGGTCACACACGGCAACTGTATTCTTAATTGGCCTTTCTCATCGGCAGTAAATTTGGCTTGATTTGGAAAAAAAATCGATGGATTACTGCAGGAGAAGATGCATAGAGTCTTTCAATGATTCATGAGTGCAGAGGAGATAGTGAAGAAGTAGATGGAAACTAAGATGGTTCTACGACATGAGATACAAATATTTGGAAAAAAAATATGATGAAACTAGATGGGGAGATTTAAGAGAACATTGCTAAAAAAGAAAAAAAGAAAAATCAATACGCTACTAATAGATGGAAAAAATAAGAACATGCAAGTAATCTGCAACAGAAAGTTCAAAACCCTTAGACGAAGGCACGCATTGAAAAAAGAAGAGAAATACCAAGGATTCCTTCGCATAGTTTTCGCATATCCAATTGGCGAGACGCAGCAGAAGCTCACGACCTACAGGTTCATCCCCATGGACGTTTCCAATCAAAGTGCCCAGTAGGCCCAACCATCTGATGTTTGAAGCTTGAAGATGGATTTTAGTTTCTTCCAGTTACAGTGGACGCATGGTTTTTACATGTGGCGCTACTAATTGTGAATAGAATCGATTTCTCGTTTTTTTTTTTTTGGCTTTGAACGTTGATGAGGGGGGAGGGAAGGTGCGTTTTGCGCGTGGGGTGAGCAAGTCACGTGAGCGTGGGGGGTGGGAGGGAGCTGGGGACGATTCTGGGCTGGGGCTCTTGAATGAAATTGACCTCAAAATATTTTACAGGCATGGGATTTCTTCTTGATTTTTTTAAAATAGAATGGACAATAATTTTTATTTGAGTAAATAATATACAGGAAAAATCTCCCTCCCTTCCCTTCCCTCTTCGTTGTTTTGTCTGTTTGACATTGTGATCTCATTGTTTTTTAGCTGAAATTTGAAGAAAAAAAAAATATTTTAAATGAATATGTTTTTGTGTGTTTTAAATTATTTTGATGTGCTGATTTCAAAAAAAAAATAAAAAAATAAAAAAATATCATTTTAATGTATTTTGGCACGATAATCACTTTAAAAATCAAAAATTCTGAGAGAACTCATAATCTCGACGCAAGTAAATTGGATTTAGAAGGTGCTTGCTAGTGTGGTCAAAAATTAATATTTTAGTGTGGTGTAAAAATGAAAAAGCATAATTTTTTAGTAGGTCCCACCTTTACAAATCAGTTAATCCGCGTTTGAAGAAAAGAGCTGCTTTTCTCGTGTACCTGGTCAATTAATGAGCAGAGGATGGATAAGGTACTGATGAGCTTGATAGACATACTTAAGTGTGGCGATCATCTTTGCTGACTTGTAATAGAAGAAACTTCAACTTCTATGAATTTGTGAGTGGAGAGTATGGATTTACAGGGAGAAAAAGAGGCTGGGAAACCAGGAGAGGGAGAGAGGAGTTGTGCTCACTGGAATGGAGTTTTGGAAAAAGAGGAAAGAATGTGACGAGAGATGGAGTTTTATTTTAATTAATATTATTCTTTCTTTCATTTATTAAAGTTTGATTGATTTATCATGAATAATAAATGCGAGAAACTCTTTTTAATATAGATTTTTCCTTGAATGTAAAAATGTTTATGATTTTTTTATAAAAAAATTATTATGATTATTAATCTATAAAATTTAAAAAACAATATATATATGTCATTTAAAATAATTTCACAAGTTGATAATATGAAAAACATAATAACCAAACACACGAAATTGTTTTTTATCAACTTCAAACTCACCCACAGTTTTAACCAAACATTTCGATAATTATTATAAATCGCACCTAAAAGTACTTTTCATAAAATTATTTTTTTAAAACCTCGACTATAAAATCAAAAACAATATCAAACATACCCTACCCAAGACTTGTTTCTTTACTTTACAACCCTATTTTCAAAAACAAACATGTCCTTTTATACAGCTTAAGGAACGATCTCCCCGATTAGTGTACAGTGGCATTACTAGAAAAATAAAAGGCGTGGCCTTTGTACTCGTAGCTCTCCTCACAAGCTCATTGTGGATTCAAGCAGATGTTAAGGCGTTTTGCCCTTAATGAGACGGCTCTGCTGTGGCTTCTTCGGGCGTCTTTCGTCTCTTTCATTCATTTAAAACACAACGCTCTTTTTTTTCTTTTCCTTTCTGTTTCACTCAACCCATCTCCAATTTATTTAGTTGCTAAACCTAATCCCGTGAGCATCTCCTCTCGCCGATCTTCGTCGACTTCCTCAACTTATGATAAATATAGGATTCGTGGAAAGCCATATTCGAAAGTGTGTTGCAAAAGTATTAATTGTTTGAGCTGCTGCTCGCTCGCTTCTTTCTTCTTCTTTTAATTTTGTAGGTGGAAATACTTTGTCTGAGTCACCGCTCAACCAACTTTGCAACTACGGAACTTAGTAGACTTGTGGTTTCAAACCGGTTCGACATCAAAAAAGTACCAACGATCTCGTGGGATCGTCGCGAAGGACTTCGTGATGGCATTGTCATATTGTTTAAGAGTCCAAGAGTCTTAAAATATACCCTTAACTCGCGTGACTTCTCAATGAATATTTACATCTTCGATCATGAAATATTTATATTGTTGGATTTTCATCATCTGTAGCCTTTCAGTGATCTTCCAATCCATGGCCACATGCTCACTGCTTTGTTTCATGCATGTGAGTATGGATATATTTATATTTCATTTATTATATTAGAGAGCCACATCACTCATGGTTTGTATACTCTCTCAACACTTGTCATCTATTTATCATGAATTCTAATGATCTTTAGCCATATCGCTATTTGAATTTACCAAGTCATTAATTTGTCTGTTGAAAGTTGCAAATCTCACGTCGAGGTACTATTGACCGATTTCTTCCTCTCTTTTCATTCAATTTCGCTCGCTCGGTCCCACTCTCATGTTCTCGCCGAGAGAGAACGACGGTGAGGTCTCTCGTCGGGCGCGAAGGCCAAATCTTACGATCTCCAACACTTGATTGAAGAGCCAAAGTTTTACAGGTGAGTCTTTATTAGTCGATTCTCTCCGAACCCAACTCGGTTTGATCCTTTTAACCTTCAAAAACCCTAATTCTCTGCAAGTCAATAACTTTAACTCAATTCTCTTGCATGTGTCTCATGGTAGCAAGATCATGTCTTTTGATTCGTCATTGCAGAACAAGTCAACAACTTTAACCCAATTCTCCGCAATTGATTCGATGTTAGCAATTTCCCAATTTTGGTTCGTTGTCGGGACCACTGATTTCTAGGGGCTGCGTTCGATTAGGTATGATTTTGCCCCATTTTTACTTCAATTTCTGCGTTTGCTCGGTTATTTTTCGAGTGGGTTCATGAGTTCGGTTTCTTTGCCATTTCTACCCATTATCTCCCTCGATTCATGTTTTCTCTGCTCTGGGAGTTCATTGATTGATTGTAATGGGTTCGTTTTGGTTGGGTTTTTCGATTTTTCATTGTCGATGCTTGGGATTGGGTTTGATTGGGTTCGGGTTGCTTGCATTCTTAATTTTTTGTGTTTGGGGAGTGGGTTTGTGGTTGAATTGGGTTCGGGTTAGGGTTTTTCTGATTTTTCTGGTTGATTTTTGTTGCTCTCGGTTTGGTTTGATTGGGTGTGCATTCAGGTTAATTGATCCTTCCTTTGTTGCTCTTGGCTTAGAGCTTTAATTAATTAATAAATTGATCTTTGTTTTGTTTTGCATTCGGTCCGATTAGTTAATTGTTGTTTTGTTTTGCTTTGCTTAGTTCATTTTGGGTTTTTCATTGCAATTTCATTTAATTACTTCAACTAAATGTTTTACATCCTGTCATTTAACATTAATGCATTTCTCAATGTATTTTACGAGGCCACATGCTCCTATTTTTTCATGCTCGCAGGTGTTGCAGAGGTTTCGATCAAAAACTTGCGGTATTAACAACTAACTATTATTTGTGGGAATTTTTATTGCGAACATGTTATTATGGTTTGATTCATTGATATTAAACCGAGCATGAATAATAAAGGTTGCCCTGAAGTTATTTCATTATGTGACAACACTATTGATCCATTGTGTGGGAGTCATGAGTGTAGAAAGAATGAAACCAGAGCATGATGCATCCGACTTCGAAAAGGATAAAATGACTACACAAATTAATACTTTTATTCTAGCATGATCATCCAACATCTTTTGCTCACAGTCATCAAACTCCTCGTTTAAAAGTCCCAAAGGTCATTTACCGACCATGCAAAGCAAACAAACAAGGAAATGCATGAGAAAAGTTTGGTGTTATTACCTCTAAAGATGTGAACAAATACTGATTCTTTTTTATACTTTTGATGATGATTTTGAACAAAAAATGTTGCAGAGTGGATTTGGTTTGATTGTTAAATATGTACTTATACGTGTATGTTAGTGTCCCTTCACTCTCCCAAGAGATCTAGAGTTCCAACCTCTCCTATTTAAAATTAGATGGCGTGTGTGTGTGTGTCAATAACAATCACTTTAGCTTGCAGTGCTCTTGATCATTCAAGCATAACATCCGATTTGTAGTTTGCAACTCTGTTTAGGTTGTCTTGGATTATGTTTTCATCCGATGATAATAGATAACCTCCCTTCGCTTTTTATAATAATACCTTGGTTTTCCAGGAACATATAAACATAAACACTGAATTGGATTAGCCCTCGCAGAATTGAACCTACAAACAAGCCTCTTTGATTACAAGGTATGTTCTAGCTCATGATCTTAGTTTCTTTGTGAGTTCTTCTCTTCATGTAAACTTCCGCAATTTCAAGAGTCGTCTGAATTATGATGCTTCAGTTGTGATCTTTTTGTTGCATGGTAATTGTGTTTGTTCTATGGAGATGTAAAGGGTTGTGTACATATTTAAAAGGTTAAATTTTTCTTCTTTTAGAGAGATTGGTACTTGTTGGGATCAAAAGTTGATTTTTTCTTATTAAATTCCCTCTTCTGTTTTGGGATCCCCTTTTGTCAAGAGCTTTAGTTTCATTAAAACAATATATAAGAAATCTTCTCTCTTAGATCCTTTTTGTCTTTCAAGTGTCGATTTTGTTTTCTTGAAGAGCTTTAATTTCATTAAAACAATAGATAACAAATCCTCTCTCTTAGTTTCAAACTTTTTCAACATCCACAATAATTCAAGACAGATTTTGTTTCAGAATTTAAGTGTTTTTTTTTCCTGGTTTTGGATAGAAAACCTATGAAGAGAACAAAAATATATTATAGAACAAAAATCACATCATATGAAGAGAAAAACAACATTGTCTGTCTTGAATTCTGTCTTAATTAACATTTCATTGCAGACCTATATAACATCCACAATCATCTTTCAAAACTATATTATAGAACAAAAATCACATCATATGAAGAGAAAACAACATTGTTGTGTTGAATTCTGTCTTAATTACCAACTCTCTTTCCACATATCAAATTATAGAACTAAGCTCATTATAGAATTATTTTAATCCTTTCCACATATCATTTAATCCATAAAGAAACAAATAATAAATCAGGAACAAAACATAAACAAGATGAAAATAGCAACCACTGAAAAAAATTAATCTAATCGATTAGAATGATTCTTGAAATCCAAGAGGTTAATAGAAGAAATTTGATCCAAAATTCAAGCATTTACAAACTCAACCAATAAAAAAGTATACTTTACTAAACTGAGATGATGAGATGCCATAGTAGCCCATGAAATAAACAACAATTGCTATAAAATCTAGGAAAAATAAACCATAATTTGACAATTAGGTATAAAATTATAAAATCTAGAAAATATTACCAGTAATTGCCAATTAAAATTAAACTATACTTGAGATTAGCACATTTTTAGAATTTCTAAGCTCATTTATCTCATTACCTCCAACAACCTCAATATCAATGGCTCCAAGGAGCTATTCCTTTCACCTCCTCAACCTCTCATCATCCTACATTCTCAAACCCCAGAAAACATAAATGCGAATAAATAAACCAAAATTCGAACTGTAATCAATACAACAATAAACATCACAATAAACAACACAATAAACCTCATCACTACAAGAAAATTTAAAAGATAACATACTTTTAAACCCCCATAAAACATTCAAACCTCACATAAAAAATTTCCCACCTTTAACCACGAGAATCATTGCAACACTTTCATATATCACCAACTAATAATCCAAAATGAAACACAAGCATGCTTGATGCTTCCCTTTATCATAGAATGCAAAAACACATGCATCATGCAAAATTGGGAACTTCTAAGTTTGTATGCATTCGATTTCTCCTCTAAGTTCAACCTTCTAATGTGCATCATGCTTAAGGTATAAAAACTAATTAAGAGCATAAAACATGTTTTATCCAATCACATGACTTCGGAAACAATTTCTTAGAAAAATCAATGCTTTTATGCCTTTTCAATCCACTTTCTCCTATAATGTTTATACACGTTAACTCTCTCTTCAATTTTAAAGAATTAATGCATTCACATGTTATAATATGTATTGTAATGATTTAAAGGCTTATTAAATGTTATCATGTGTTGATAGGAATGATTGAGTACTTTTAATATAGAGGAGACTCTACGAAATTTCTAACAAAGTTTCTTCCCATGCTTCATCTCGCTAATTACAAAAATTAAACAAATTAAAGAAAAATATTTCAAATTATTACTAATGATAATTCTTTCTCTACTACTCATTATTTTCATTTAAATTTTTATATTAGATCTACTTGAATTGTTTCATCATTCTGTCTTTTATTTTTTGCAGGGTGATTAGCAACAGAATAATATGACAAATTTCACAAAAGGGATCTTGCTTCATTCTACACGTGAACATCCCTTTCTTTTGAACTTATGTATAAATTGTATAATTATCACTCTTTTGCCATCTTTGATGATGCTGCAAATATTCCAAAGATGTAACCTATGTTAACGAGAAAAACTCTTTTATATTATAGTTCTAAGCTTTTATATTATAAGTTAATCGTTATTATTGTAATTATATTATATTACATACGCAACAATGCCACGTGCAACGCGTGGCATCAAACTAGTATAATGAAAAAGCATGTGTGTTCATGCCATTTTGGTGATTTGGTGGGACTTCTATGTGGTGATTCGATAGCTGGTGGGAGAGGGGTTGTTTGTGTGGTGGTGATTTTATTATGGCGGTGTCCGTCGTGGTTTTAGACATGGATTTTATAGCCGTGTTCGTCGTGGTTTTAGATTTGGGTTTTTCATGGATATGAGATTAGCAAGAACGTAGCTTTGATGTTCTTAGTTTCTAAACGGGTTGATCTATACGAGGCAAGTTTTGGAACGGAGCAACCAAACGAAACAGCTTCCCTTCTGGGATTGTTGTGTTATAAAATTAAATGTTCTGAAGTATTTAATAGATAATTGTTGTAGGGTGTCATGAATAAAATCACTGGACTGTTTTACATTTATTTTAAATTACAGGTACATCGAAAATCAAGATAAATTATATGAAAATACGAACCATGACCTTCTTTAAACCATTAACACCATATTTTTAAGCACGACTGTAATTAAGTGCTATATATTAGGGTAAAGGGCGAGCTATTGGTATTTTTGTGATTTTAAAGTTCTTTTTCGTATTCTAAATAAAATAAACAAGTATTTTGGAACAAACCTTTATAGTAATTTTCAAAAAATAAGGATATAATAACATTAATAGTCGGTATATTGTCATTTTGTACGGGAAATGTTACTCTGTTAGGTGCTGTCTAACTTTGCCTGAATATCATATCATTAAAAAACAAGCCGTTGCATGTGTTAGAAACCATAAATTACAAACTGCCAGTTGGAATATTCTGGAAGCAAATACGAGGATGATGAGCGACGAATGGTAGCTCGTGTGAGATCACGTGCTCCATATAGTTTGCATCACATGGCAATTTTAGAGGGCCATTGCTTTGTAGTCCAAGTTCTTCTCTGCCGATCGGAATGGCTGGTCGATAATTTTGTTTTTCAGATATGCTAAAGGAAGCACAGACCGTTTCCCATCAGCACTGTACAGTATACACAACAAAGTGGCCCTTCTCACTTCTCAGCCATGGATGGTCGGCCGCTGCACGCTACCGCATCTCCGTAACCAAAATTCCTCGGAAATGACGTTCCTTTTCTCCTTCTCAGGTCAAAAGCCGCTGCACTTTTTGTTTTGGTTGGAGGTCGAAAATAGTTGTAGGGTACGACTAGTCTAGTCATTAAAAGGGCAGTAGCCCACCGAGCAGGGGCCACTGACTGTGATTCTTGAATTGGTGGAATAGGATGGCCATGATCGGATTACATGATGCATCAATGATTCCGAGGACAATTTTATCGGATTACATCAAGAATCTTTACTGTGCATCACAAACGTGTTAGCTTTTCCCGGTTTGAGAAATCATGTAAAGATGCCGGGCCCAATAATTCTAGACCAACGAGAAACTGACACATTTGTGGTGTAGGCAGTTTTTCAATAACCGGAACAAAACGGTGTTGTTTTTGTTTTGGTTTTAATTCTGATATGTTCTAGAAATTCTGGCCGGAACGTCTCGGTTCTGTTCTGGACGTGTCGTTCCGGCTTCAAAATCTATTTTTTTTAAATAAATATTTTTGACATTTATATATCAAAATAATTTAAAAACACCAAAATATTTTAAATGAAAAAGAATTCAAATTTTTATTATGTTTGTTAAATTAATATTTTATTTTATTATATATATATAATTAATTAATTATATATGAACAACATAACACCGAAAAGACACGTCGAAACGCTCCAAAATTAAAATATTTTATTTCAATTGAATATTAATTAATTATATATAAACAGAATAATACTAAAATGACCGCTGGAATATATTGACAGCTATGGATGTATGTACCAACTTGTAATTAGCTAGGAATTATTTTTTAAAATCGTGTGTTCATGAGATTGAAGATAATGGGAGCCAAAGTCAGACGATGATGCCGCCGACCAATCTTTTCAAGAGAATGGATTATAGGCTCAAGTCAAGATCCTAGTCCATAGACCTACCTATGATGGACCCGCCATGATCAACGTTGGACGCGTGTACGGTTAATAAATGAACACGAGGTCACCAAATTCAAGATCAAGGCCTTGATTTAAGAGGTTTGCCTGCTGGGAGCAGGGTAACGAACCATGCTTGATTTCCTTGGTGAATATACAACAGCCATATAAATAAGTGCCAACATGGCCCACCTTGTTTCTTTTCTCTTTTTTATTGCGAGGGCGTAGCCGACTTTCATCTCATGTTGTAAACTTTATGCCATTGTTTCGTTTGTTTTTTAGAGTATTTTTTTTAAAAAAATATATTAAAATTATATTTTTTTTTATTTTTTAAAATTATTTTTGATATTAGCAAATCAAAATAATTTAAAAACATTATTTTGTAAATTTAAACTTAAAAATAAAAATATATTTTTAAAATTTTTCAAAAGTGTTTTAAAAAAACACTCTCTAACACCACTTGAGTCTTTTTCTCAGTGTGATGTCATGTTATTCGAGAAAGCATATTCGAAAAGAAAGTGGCCCAGAAAAGAAAAAAGTGTTATGAACTGATTGTGCGGTAAAACCCTTACCCCAACTTCGAATCGTGTCACACATGGACAAGTTCATTTTTCTGAACCCTTTGGTGTAGCTTCCTGTGCATTGGATTAAGTATTGTAATTTTAGTTATTTTTTCAAATGTGTTTTGTTCAGAAATTTTTTAATTTTTTTTATAAATAAAACTCAATAAATAATTTAAAATAAAATAAAAATTCTAAAATATTTTTAAAATACATAGCAAAACAACACGAAGAGGCGTGAATGATTGTGCCTGATATAAAATTAGATAGCTCACGGAGTTCGATGGCCACGACGAGAGAAGTCAAAAGATCATGCGGTGCAAGTAGCTACCACATTGAGAGATTTATAGCCTGTTTGGCACAGCTGTTGCAGCTGTTGTGGTTGAGGTTGAAAAAAACTGGTTTTTGAAAAGTGTTTTTAGCTGTGGTTCAGAACTGTTTTTAAGTGTTTGGTTAAAACTGTGGTTGAGGTTGAGTTTAATGAAAAGCAGTTTTGTGTGTTTGGTTACCATGTTTTTCAAATTGCTGTCAACTTATGAAATTAATTAAAAATACACATGTAAACACACACACATATACATACGTACATATATATAAATATTTTGCTGGAATAATTTCATAGATTTATTAATAATTATAATAACAAAATATTTGAAATAATTCAAGTTAATTAGACATATTTTTCTAAAATTACCGATAAAAATTATTAACAGGATCAGAAGAAAAAGTACCGATAAAAAAATAATTGAGGATATTGAGGGATGCAATTGAATAAATGATTTAATTTAGAAAATGATATGAAATATTGAAAGATGTAATTGAAAAAATAAAAAATAATATAAAATATTGAGGGGTGCAACTAAGAATATATTTAAATTGAAAGAACAATTTAAAAAATGAGGAAAAAATTTACAAGCAAAAAAAACCAAAAAAATGATAATTGAAAAAAAAATTAATTGCACTCATAAACTAAAACAAAACAAATACAAATAAAAAGAACAAAATCCGTATTTGAAAGAAAGAAAAAAGGGGCTATTTGAAAACATGCAGGGGTCACGTTGTTGTCATGCAAATAAAACGACGGGTTTCAAATTCGACCATTATACAGGCACAAAACAAAACGGTGCGTTGCACCTTTCGTCCACCTTTGACCATTAATGTTATTGTTCACCGACTGTGACGAGAGGGTCAACGGCCGGTACCGACGGGTAGAGGAGTCCGAGGTGGTTGTCCCTGTCGTGGTGGCGTCGAAAATGGAGTTGTGTGGTGGCCGGTAGGAGCTCTGGAAGGTTGCAGCATACTGCTCATACTTTAGCTTTCGGTTCTTGAACTGACTGAAAGAGCTTTGATGATTTCTTGAACTGACTGCTCATACTTTAGCTTTCGGTAAAAATTTACCTTTCGTCAACCAGCGAAGTGATTAACAGGTTTTTGTTGAATATAGTGGCTCATTTAGTGAATTGCAGGTTTTGGACCGTGGAGAGAAGATTGAACTTCTGGTAGATAAAACAGAGAACCTCCAGTTCCAGGTACATGCCATCCATTGGTTACCTATGCGAAGAGAAGTGGAAGACATTGTTGAAGAACGAAGAGAGAGATGCAGAGGTTTACAGATAGAATAAAATGGAGGAGAGGATATAAATAGACTGTTATAGCAAAGGTTGAAGTCAGTTTATTTTCAGGTGAAATGAACGCAAGGCGTTTGTTTTGAAAAGCATAAAAAATATGTTTTCCAAATCGCGGTCGAAACCGCATGTATTTCGGTGGGACCCATCGAAAAAAATTGAAAATTTCTGAATACCCGTTTGGTAATACCTGAGTTTGGGGTTGCGGTTCAACGCAACGCACGTTGAACCGCCGCCCCAAACACCCACTACAAGTGTAAAGGAATAAGGTTATTTTTTTCCATCGCATGACAACTGAAGAAATTAATCAAGATATAAATGCAAAAAGTATTTTAAAAGACATATAAAAATATATATATTTTTTTAAAAAAAGTTCAAATGTTATGGCCGTGGTTAGTCGGTCCTGACTCACCACAGGGCCACCATGCATGCTGTCCCTGTTTTTTCACTTAGTTTTTTTCTTTTCTTTTCCCTTTCAATTAAACTTTCATCCCCTGTAAATAAGCGTCTCGACTTTAATTTGAGTTTAAAGTAACAAACTACTAATATATTATATTATATTAATATGGGAGGGTTATTTGCACCTCCACGTTTGTTTTGCTACGAGCACATTCGGTTAAGGATGTTTTTTTAAATAAATCTAAAATTATTTATCGATAATTTAAATGTATAATAATAAAATATTATTTTAACTTTTATAAAATTAAAATTGAAAAAGAATGCACAACAAAATCTCAAAGAATAAACTAAATTTTAAAAATTTTAAAAAGCTAATATAATAATATATCATATGAAAACTTGATTTTAAAAACTTATATTTTCAATTTGTCATTGATGCTTTTTTTTATAATTCACAAAATGGATCAAGAACATTTCTTTATTGTTATTTTCACATGTTAAGAAAATAAGATGAAAATGGATCCAGAGGTGTGTGTGGCTTATGTGTCATTGTCATTTGAAGTGATTGTTTTTATAATTTAATTTGTATTTTAAATCATTCTCTTTTATTTAACATTAAATTAATATTTTTAATTTAATGATATTAAAAATAATAAAATATTTAAATTGATATTTAATTAAACAATATATTTTTAAAAAAATTCAATAAAGACGAGGAGGTGCTGCTGCACAACTTTACTGCACTTTTTTTCTCAAGACAGCATCATAAGTACATGTAATCATGTCATGGCGTATGTGTCTTAGCATGGCAAACTTGACTACATGTATATACATGGCAAAGTTTGGCATGACGTGGGCCTCTAAGGTTAGAGGAAAATATCATTGCCACGTATGCAACGAAATCTCACAGTAGAAACCATCTAAAGATCTCCTCTTCTCCACCTAAACTTCACTCTTAATATTTTTGTAAGCTAAAGAAAAAAAAAAACATTTGAAGGAAAAAAAAAAGTTCTCAAAAAAACATTACAGTCACAAAAGTAGTCGTACATAGAGATCAAATACACCAACACTCAACTCAGAAAAAAATCACACTAAGCATCTTCAGTTCACACACCTGTGATACATTTCCCAGACACAACTACCAGGTATTTTGGTGCTTTTTTCTTTTCTTTTTGTCAGTCATGTTTGGTAAAATATTTATTTTATGGGCTCTTGGATCTAAGTTTAGTTGTTTGTAGTTTATTTTTTTAATTTTTGCATGCTAAATCATTTCAAGATTTATTCTTTATTTAAGAGTTCGAAAAAGGTTTTTATATCCCTTTTGATTTTTCGTGTGGGTTCCTTTTTCAAAATTTATAAAAATTTTGGAGGGTTATTCTGTTTTGGTTTTGAATTTTCTATGAATATCACACTCTGAAGCCATTTTAACCATGTTCTTGCAGAGCAGTAGATTCAAGTACTTGTTTGGATTGTAAGATACTGTAGAAGCTTATTGGGTGTGGGGTTTGAATTCCGAGGCCAGCAAACTAAGGAAAATCTCTCGGGTTTTTTTCCAGTTGATTTTTTGCTGAGAAATTCTGGGGGGTTCAGAGAGTAATCCGAGGGGGATGTTGAATTACGATATATTGATTCTAGATTGGTAGAGGTGGAAAGGGAAAAAAGTTCGCGGTTGGTTTCTGGTATTTTGAAGGGCAGACAACTTCTTAATGGCTAGTTCTTCTTCTGAGAGGTGGATTGATGGTCTTCAATTCTCTTCATTGTTTTGGCCGCCTCCTCAAGATGCCCAACAAAGAAAGGTCAGTTGAAACATTCCATTTTTTTAATTGTCTTCTAAAGCTCATGAAATAGGTGGCAAGACTTGTTATATATTTGCATCAACATATTGTTTCTAAGGTGTATTGGGTGCCAAAGTTCAGAATAGACTTGATTTAAAGAATCTGTAAATTTCTTCTCGGTAGAATGGAGATATAAAAAAGGAGCATAGTTTCTAGACTGATTGTATATATTAGTGGATACATCTAGTTCATATTGGTGGATCAATCAACGCCTCCTTTTTCAGCAGCATGTTACATAAAAACCACCCCTTTACTGAAATATCTCTATTAAATGGGGATTTAATATTTCAAATTTCCAGCAATCATTGTGCATCAATAATCAGGTGTTAGCGAGCTGAAACATAATCATGCAGCTATTTTCACTCTTCATGATTTCTTACCCCGAAATACTTCCATGTTAGCTCAAAATTTAAGGGACTGTTCAGAACATAGTAAAACTTAACTTTTCTAAATAACTAGGACAAGGAAAAGAAAAATTAAAATTTTATGTTCAACGCAATAGTTCTCCATCTAGAGAACTAAAAAATTACTTTTCCAAATTAGTTTTCAGAGTTTGACAAAAAAAAAAATTTTATGTTTGCATAGTTCTCCTTAACAAGTATCTCGCTCTTTTCCAAATTAAAGAAAAACTAAAATAATGAATAATAAAATAATCTTCTTATATTTAAAGGCATTTTATCAATATTAAACATCAAAATTATCTTCTTTTATATTTTCATATTGGGTAAATGCCATAATATTTATTTATTTTAAGCAATATAAAATAGTTTTTTGGTCTTTTTGAGTTAATAAGTAACATGACATTTTTTTATTTGAAAAAATAAAAGCAATATTTTAGAGCTAGATTATTACAGTTACAAAAAGTTAATATGGTTTTGTTTTTTAATGGAGGATAGTTACAATCCTAGAATGTTTTTTATTCTTTTTCATTGGAAAATTCTTCTCTATTTTCAGTAAATGAACTCATTTTTCATTGGAAAAGAAAAATGGAGATGGAGATGGAACATGGTTTTCTGTTACTAATAGCTTTAGCCTTTTCAAATCCCTCTGCTGTGTTTGGTAGGAAAGAGAGTAGGGTTGATGCGGAGTGGGAAGTGGGGAAATGAGATGCTTCTTCATTTAGTTTGATGGATGAAACCCAAAGAAGGATCCTTCCTGGCCTAGCGGAAATGCAATTTGGTTTCCATCCTTTCTCCTCCACAGCTTCCATTTCCCTATTTTTGCACCCCACTCTTCCCATTATCTAAATTTTACGAGAGTTTGTCTTTGAGGACATCAAACGGAAATTACAGAACCAGCACTTGTTGACAGTCATTAGACATCATTACTTTTGGACAGTTAAAACTTTTGGGTTGAAGTGAAAACTTCTATTGTCAATTTTGTTTGTTCGTCATCTCATTTGCTCCAATGTTTATAGCACTGGATATTCTCATTTGACTTGGAAAATGACCTATCTGCATCTTATCTTTGTTTTCGAAATTACTCTCATGTACAGTTTCTACTTATTTGTCTTTTTTTTATGACATTCTTTCTATTGAGGTTCATTTACTATAAGAACTGATCCACATGTTTCGTTATGTTTTTCTTCCCCCGCAGGCACAAATCACTGCTTATGTGGAGTACTTTGGGCAGTGCACATCAGAACAGTTTCCCGATGACATTGCTGAAGTATACTCTCTTTGAGTCGATCTTTCTTGTTTACATGATATAAATACTGAATTATATAGACTTTTACAGTCCATGATATTAATAACATATATTGGTTGTTGATATGGATATGGTTTTGACAGCTGATCCGCAATCGTTATCCATCAAGGGACAAACACCTATTTGATGATGTTTTGGGTAATGAATCTTTGCCAATGCTACTATGTAAAAATAATTAATTGCACTTGTTGAGAATCAATTAATTTTTGTCACCTCCCAGCTACATTTGTCCTTCATCATCCGGAGCATGGACGTGCTGTTGTTCTTCCAATTATTTCATGCATTATAGATGGTACACTAGTTTATGATGGGAGCAGCCCTCCATTTGCTTCTTTCATTTCCCTAGTCTGCCCTAGCAGCAAGGTATGCAATGCGAAACCATGACCTACCTTTCAAGTATCTCTATCTCTATAGTAAAATCTCTATCTCTATAGTAAAAATTTCCCATTTTTCTCTGTTACACAACAATAATTTCTGGTTTATGTTTCATTTCACAAGTTATGCATTTGTCTTTAATTTTTCTAATTTGTTTACAGCATGCAATTTCTGTATGGGTTGAAAAGAAGCTTCATATTTATGACACGGCTTTTGATACTTCTACAGAATGAATATTCTGAACAATGGGCTCTGGCATGTGGAGAGATTTTGCGGATTTTAACTCATTACAATCGCCCAATATACAAGCTGGAAAAACAGAATAGTGAAACAGACACAGGCAGTCGTGATGACCATTCTACAAGTACTGAATCAGAAGGGAAATCCTCCACCATTCCCCAGGCACAACAAGAGAGGAAACCTTTCAGGCCCCTGTCTCCCTGGATCACCGACATTTTGCTTGCTGCACCTCTGGGTATCAGAAGTGACTACTTTCGTTGGTGAGTGCAATATTTTATTTGGACTAACTGTTGTGTTTTGGTTAGGAAGTATTCAACATGATAGGAAAAGTAAAAATATAGTATGATTTCTTGACATTTAAATTCTAAAACTAGATTAAATTGCGTACTTTAAATTTTAGCAGGATAATTTCCAGTCCTTTTCCCCCTGCTCAGTGTTTCGCAACTCCCTGGTCCTGATCTAGAAAGGTTCGAGTTATTTGGCATTGGAAATAATCATTGTAATGGTGCACAGTCCATTTTTTTCCTAATAAATAGTCTTTGAGATTGAAACTAAACATAAAAAATTTCCTAGATCAGAATGGACATGATGATGTATATCTAAAGGAGAACACTGAAAGTAGAGCGTAATTTACTCACTTCACAAAAAAATGGGACAAAAGTTTTCATGGTTTGTACAACAACTAAGATACTGAATATCTTGAACTGCACTTCTTTTACTGGTTTAAAACTATACATAACAAAAACTGCGAGCACCTTGCATAGATGGTTAAATGGAAATTTTCTGTCCCTCAAAACATAATATAGAAGAACGAGGTTGGTTTGGAAAAGATCCTTTCACCATCCCATATAGGATGTGTACTAGAATGGTCTTGGATTTATATGGATGGCCAAAATAAACCTGCAAGGCACTTTCTATGGGATAAAACTGTATGCCACATGGCAGAAGCAGACAATACCTCATAGAGACTGAGCCAAGACTGTCACATGTGGTACTGAAGCTACTCTGGGGTTCTACCATATGGTGATCTCCACATGGAAATGCTGATCCAATGATGACAACGATGGAAGTCCAGGGCATGATGTCTGTCACAATCTCATCTGTTGCATTGACACTGTTTGTAGTGAATTCATAGTGATCTTGTCATGGAATGTAATGAATCATGTTTATTTCTTATCAACTTCTTTCTATGGGGCTTCCCTTAACCTCAAATGTCGTCAAGCATTTCAGGTGTAGTGGTGTTATGGGTAAATATGCTGCTGGAGAGCTCAAGCCACCAACAACCAGTAAGTTGATATTTCCATCTCTGGAACATATTTAGAAAAGTGAACATGTTTTCCTGTTTTGCATTCCACTCTTCTTTCCCCCCCACAAAAATGATTGATGTTTTAAATTGATAGCATGGTCCTTTTTTGTGGTTATTTCTAACATTGTCTCTAAGATTCTCAGTGTTGATAATTATGTTCAGCGCAAATTGTCAACAAAACAGTCAGCAATGCTTAAATTTTTTTACTGAAGGCAAAGAAATGCACTGTCTCTGCACTGTTTCTTTTGTCATAATTCCCTTGAAACTGAAGATCTAGCTTGCAACATCTGTACACATAATCCTTGATTGTGGTAGTAGGCACAAGTTGTTGCTTCCTTGGAACATTGATTTCCTAGTGATTCCATTGTTGTTGTAAGTATTAATGTATAATATAGCCGGGAGCTATTATGAGGATAATTTAAGCTTTATTACATAATCTACAATGATAACACGGCAGTAGGCACAAGTTGTTGCTTCCTTGGAACATTGATTTCCTAGTGATTCCATTGTGGTTGTGAGTATTAATGTATAATATAGCTGGGAGCTGTTATGTGGATAATTTAAGCTTTATTACATAATCTACAATGATAACACGGCAGTCTACACACTGAGACAAATATCACTATCCACTGATTTTCTTTTTTATTGTGTTAGCTTCTTCTCGAGGATCTGGAAAGCATCCTCAGCTCATGCCATCAACTCCAAGGTGGGCTGTGGCAAATGGTGCCGGGGTTATATTAAGTGTGTGCGATGAGGAAGTTGCTTGTTATGAGACTGCTACACTAACTGCAGTAGCTGTTCCTGCACTTCTACTGCCTCCTCCAACAACAGCTTTGGATGAGCATCTAGTTGCTGGGCTACCTGCTCTCGAGCCATATGCACATTTGTTTCACAGGTACCTTTCTGAAACTAAATGCTTATATTTTTTTTTCTGAATCTACATGCATGCGTAATTGATTAACTACTTGTTTATGGTAATTGTATCATCTAGCAACTCAAATAAATGACATGCTTTTTTAATTGTGGGACAGTTCTTTGTGTGCCTTCTCCCGCCCTCATGTATTTTTATTGAAAATTTATCTTTATCAATGGCTTTTAGCATGCAGAAAAACTCTATAAATAAAGGTGGGGACTAGCATATAATTGACCATAGAGATCTTAAAGACAGCGGGAGACTCCTCTGTGTACAAGTGTGACAATCCCAATTTTAGTAGGTTGAAGCATTCTACTTATTAGTGGTTGTTAAATGTGTTCTATTCCGGGTAGGTATTACGCCATTGCAACTCCAAGTGCCACTCAACGTCTTCTTCTTGGACTTCTTGAAGCACCACCATCATGGGCTCCAGATGCTCTTGATGCTGCTGTACAACTTGTGGAACTCCTTCGAGCTGCCGAAGATCATGCATTTGGCATAAGGGTAAATTGCATAGTTTTGATTGCTGACATTTAATTATACATTGACAAGCATATCACTTCTAATCTTGTTCTGGAGTGTCTGCCTTCTTTATTTCAGAAATTCACCTTGGCAACCAACCATGCTTACTGTTGATTTGTTATTACTTAGTTGATGATCTTTTTGCTAGTCTCCACATGATCTTGTCAAGAAATGAAGAAGCTACTGATTTTATCATTAGAGTGACCACATGCACGGAATGATTAGTTTTTTAATTATTATATAAAATAAGAATGTATAATTAAGAGAGAAGAGTAAATACATCGAGGCATACAAGTCATTCTCCCAAAGAATGCAAAAGAGAGCCTAAATTAAAAACCAGCTATCCTGTCCTTTGTACTTAGCTTCTGCAAAGTCATGAAAGATAGCTGTTCCCTCTTTTTTGGAATCTTCTGAAATAATTGTCAATGTAAACAAAAGTCCTGTTTTTTTATCCACCTGTTTCTCTGCTTGTGATTACTTCACTTATTTCCATCAGAAGGAAGCTTTCTCTATCCCAAAAGAAGTGGGAGTTACGCAAGACATTATATTTGTAATAAATTAATTTCTTTGATCAATCAATGGTTATCTATTTTCTTATAGCCTTTCTATTTCGTTCTTAATTTCTGTGTTCACTTATGCAGCTTCCCCTGAATTGGATGCACTTGCATTTCTTGCGTGCAATAGGGACTGCAATGTCCATGAGAGCAGGTATAGCTGCTGATGCTGCAGCAGCTTTACTTTTCCGCATCCTCTCACAACCTGCATTGCTTTTTCCTCCGCTAAGGCAAGTGGAAGGGGTGGAGGTTCAACATGGACCTTTGGTTGGTTATCTTTCATGCTACAGGAAGCAGGTGATATAAATGTTAGTTGTTGATGTCCATTTGATTTGTTGTGACTTAAGCTATGAAAAAAAGATCTTTATTGAATGCTTTGTTTCATTGTAATTATGGTAACAGATAGAAGTGCCTGCAGCTGAAGCGACTATTGAAGCAACTGCCCAGGGAATTGCATCTATGCTTTGCGCCCACGGACCTGAGGTTGAATGGAGAATTTGTACCATCTGGGAAGCTGCTTATGGTCTGATTCCTTTAAGTTCCTCAGCAGTTGATCTTCCTGAAATCATAGTTGCAACACCATTGCAACCTCCAGTATTGTCATGGAATCTGTATATACCTCTCCTTAAGGTCCTGGAATATCTTCCTCGTGGAAGTCCTTCAGAAGCATGCCTCATGAAGATATTTGTTGCCACCATGGAAGCAATTCTTCGGAGATCATTTCCACCAGAGTCTTCTAGAGCACAGACCCGAAAAACAAGATCTCTTTCTAGCTTAGGGCCTGCCTCCAAAAACCTTGCTGTGGCAGAGCTTCGTACAATGGTCCACTCTCTCTTTCTAGAATCATGTGCCTCTGTAGAGCTGGCATCACGACTACTATTTGTTGTGTTAACTGTGTGTGTCAGCCATGAAGCTCATTCCAATGGAAGTAAGAAACCAAGAGGTGAAGAAAACAATCAACCTGATGATGTCACAGAGGGCTCACAATCAATGTCTGAAACACCAAGAAACATCAAATCTAGAAGGACAAAGAAACAAGGTCCAGTTGCCGCATTTGATTCTTATGTTCTGGCTGCTATATGCGCTCTGGCTTGTGAGCTTCAAATATTTCCCTACATTTCCAGGGCAAGTAATCATTCTACATCTAATCATGCTCAGGCTGTAGTCAAGCCTGAAAAACTAAATGGATCTGTTAGTGAGTTCCAAGCTAGTCTTGACTCTGCAATCCATCATACTCTCAGAATTTTAGCTATTTTGGAGGCACTTTTTTCTCTGAAACCATCTTCTATTGGAACATCTTGGAGTTATAGTTCGACTGAGATAGTAGCTGCTGCTATGGTTGCTGCTCATGTTTCTGAACTATTTAGACGTTCAAAGGCTTGTGTGCATGCGCTGTCTGTTCTGATGCGATGCGAGTGGCATAATGAAATTTCCACCAGGGCATCCTCACTATATAACCTCATTGACATCCACAGCAAGGCTGTTGCATCCATAGTTAACAAGGCTGAGCCATTAGGAGCTCGCTTGCACACACCAGTTTGGAAAGATTCACTTATGTGTTTTGATGGTAACAAGCAAAATAGAAGTGCAAGCACTGTCTGCTTTAATTCAGGGCAATCATCTGGCCTTCAATACGAAGAATTAGTTCATTCAGAAACTGAACTTAAATGTGAGAGAGCATCACATTCAAAAGGGTCTGGAAGCACCTTGGGGAAAGATATAGTGGGATCCCCCCTTGATGCCTCAGATTGGGCCAACTTCTTAACAATGGACAGGCATATTGGATTTAATTGCAGGGCACAAGTTCTATTAAGATCAGTGCTTCCAGAGAAGCAAGAGTTATGTTTCTCTGTTGTTTCTCTGTTGTGGCACAAGTTAATCGCATCGCCTGAAACTCAACCTAGTGCAGAAAGCACTTCTGCTCAACAAGGGTGGAGACAGGTAGTATACTATGTTCTAATCACTTTCCCTTCAAATGGAAAATAAAAATTATAAGCTTTAATGTAATTTATGTAAAATGTTTCATGCTATATGTAAAACAAATAGACATTTTAAACTTTTTAGCCTATTTATGTGGAAATGGATTTGATAGATCCAACTGCCTGTATTTTATCTGAATTCTCATAAGTTTTATGAAATATGCTTCTCTAAATACTTGTCATTATGTATTTAGGTTGTGGATGCACTATGCAATGTTGTATCAGCATCGCCAACAAACGCAGTTACAGCAGTTGTTCTTCAGGTATAAATTTTGCTTTGCCTGTAATTATGCTGTAAAATGAAATTGTTTACCTTTTACTGTTTGGCCAGCCATTTTGAAACAATCTATTTTTTCCAAAGATGGCACCACCTACAGTGGGGCAATACAATAAAAATTCATAACTATATATTTCGATAGCACAAAACATACTCACCTAGACAATGGAAAGGTGCAAAAAAAAGAGGTTTATTAATTAAATGGTTTCTGCAATTGTTTTGATCTCAAATTTGGAGGTGTTGCCTTTTGGGTGTTCAAGTTAGCACCCCTTTTTTCCTTGTTGATTTGGTTCTGTTTTGTTTTCCTCTAATATTCAGTTGCTTCAAGTGTTTAGTCAATTTCATGGCCTGTGTTCTTGTCAGGCGGAGAGGGAATTGAAACCTTGGATTGCCAAAGATGATGAGTTAGGTCAGAAGATGTGGAGAGTCAACCAGCGTATTGTCAAGTTGATTGTTGAGCTGATGAGAAATCATGATACCCCAGAATCTCTGGTAATTTTGGCTAGTTCATCAGACCTGCTTTTACGCGCCACAGATGGGATGCTTGTTGATGGAGAAGCCTGCACTTTACCACAACTAGAGGTAACTTATTGAAGAAGATTTCACTTCATTTGAACATGTTACCTGCTCTTTATAATGTTCCTTCACCTTCTTCCCAAAATTATATTGACTGGAGGCTTATGACACCCCAAGATGTAGTTGGCAGTCCTTTCTCAACAGAAGAAAACTCGTATATTAAGTGATTTTAATCTATCATTTTCTATTTGGCAGCTGCTGGAAGCTACAGCTAGAGCAGTTCAGCCAGTGCTGGAGTGGGGAGAGTCTGGACTTGGGGTTGCAGATGGCCTTTCAAACCTCTTAAAGGTGAATATACCCTGTTGACATATCCAGTTTCATTTTGTATGAAGGTTGTGCGTGATGCACACACATACGTAGATACACAAGCACACGAGCATGTTTACTGATAACATGTAAGCTAAGAAGTGAGGCAATAAGTTCTCGATGACACTCGCTCATTTGATTTTTTTGGGGGCCAATTCATGCAGTGTCGTCTACCAGCTACTATCCGATGCCTTTCTCATCCGAGCGCTCATGTCCGTGCTCTGAGCACATCTGTTCTTCGTGATATTCTTCGAACTGGCTCAATAAAACCCTCTTCTAAGCTTGTGGACAGGAATGGAATCTACGGACCCTCTTATCAGTATTTCAGCCCAGATAAAATCGACTGGCAAGCTGATATTGAAAGGTGCTTAACCTGGGAAGCTCATAGCCGACTTGCCACAGGAATGCCCGTCCACCATGTTGATACTGCTGCCAAGGAGTTAGGCTGTACCATTTCCATTTGACGCTTAGCTTATGCCAACCGTTTCAAGTTTATCATGACGCTTTCCATGAGCTGAGACTTTCAGATATAAGGAGACCATGTTAACGATTGAACGATCCGATGGCCAGAAAATTGGCTTTCACCATGTTCTAAAGCCTGACGGATAACAGTGTGTAGTGAAATCAGTAAACAGGTCCGTGGTGTTTAATTTTATCTTTGATTAGGGTAGATGTTTATGTTACTTGCCCAACTTTAACATTGATGATTCCTTTAACAGATCGGTACATAGAACAATGCATCAGGTTCCATCTACTACATTTATTGTTTTTTCCCCCTAAAAAATACCCTTCCCTGCCAGTCAATTTGTAATCTTACTAAAGAAAAATATAAAAATGCATCTAAATAAGGGTAATTTAAACTTTTAGGGAAGAATAGGATGTCAACATGTAAATAATGAAAACAATGGGACTAAATCATAATTTACCATATTAAGGAGTAATTTTCTCGAGGGAAATGCATCTCTGATGGAGGCTCAGGTGGTAAAGGTAGTTCCATGAGCCTGATAGATAATCCTGCCTGCCATCTGATACGAATCTTGTCATGCAAGGAACCACCGTGCTGGGGTCTTCCTGTCAGGGGTCAGCACACAGACTACTGGCCGCCGTGAAAGACGGTTGGTGTCTCGGAGAAGCGTCGAGCATATAATTAAAAATTGCAGCATTGAACAAATTTTATATATGGCTTGGCTGACACGTGTTCCTTTCTGGTATAACAATTGTTTGTGGTAGATTGGTTTTGTCACACGGGAAAGATTTTTATTAATATCAATTGCCAAATTCTTCTTATTTCAATATATAAAGAAAAAAAACGCTTTAAAAAAAAATATTTTCTGGAAATTCAGATAAAATATATTTTTTTAAAAAAAATATTTTTTATATTAATAAAGGATTTTAAAATATATATTTTTTAATTAAAATAAATAATAAATAAGTTTTTCAAAATAATTTTTAAAACTAAAAAACAAACGGGGTTTTAATTTATTTATATATTTTTTTATTTGGATTAGATTTTTTCTAAATAAATTTGTGTTTTATTTTTTTCTTTAAGAATTAACAATTGTCAATTACCAACCTTTTTTATATATAAAAAAAATTAGCTATAAGATGCTATCTAGCAGTTCTTCTTGTATCAAATTAAATTATTGTTCAACCATCCAATATATATATATATATATATATATATATATATATTATATATATTTGTTTAACACTATGTTTGACAAAATTGAAATATTTTTATTTAAAAACTTTTATTTTAAATTATTTTTTTGATAATTTAATTCATTTTGATATATTAATGTCAAAATTATTATTTTTAAAAAATATTTATATTTTAATATATTTCTAAAAAACATATTTTGAAAAGTAAACTATAATACAATCACTATCATGCCCTTCAACTGGTACTCCTGGTTTGTATTCCAATCCCAATTAACAGCAATGATTTTACTTTTATATATTTGTAAAAAACTCTGAAAATGAATAAAAAGAGAAGAAAAGTACAAATTGAAGGAGTGAACTGGGCTGCGCAATACGGATTTGTGCAGGAAGCAAGCGCTCGGGTTGTGCTCGGCTCGGCTCGGCTCGATGCCTACCGGCCCACGACACTTGCATTCCCTACCGCCCCACGACACTTGCATTTCGCAACAGAAATCCACACTTCTCTCGCCCCCCCCCCCCCCCTCTCTCACTCCAAATCTGCAGGAATCTTGAACAAAAAAGGAGAGAAAAAACATTACAGTACCTTCCGAAGAAAAAAACAGAGTAACTGCAAATAGCACATCACTTGACACGCCATAACGCCCTCCTCTCCTCCACTCTCCCGTCTCTCCGTTTCACTCTTCTTGAGCTACTACGGCACGTCCATTTTTCTGCACACCGTAAAAAAAACTTCAATCGTGTAATTTCTCACCCGGATCAACTGATTTTATAGAAAACGTGATTTTGTTATCTACGATCTGCTGTAGAATTTGTAGAATTCTGTTGCGATCTTGAAAATTATAGCGCAATACAGATCTGAATTTAGAATTTTCGTGGTTTCTCATGATTTATCTGAGATCTGCTCTCTATGATTTGATCTCAGAATTATTTGATTATTACACTCTGATTCTCTCTGTTAAGGAAATTGATAACTGATTCTAATTAAACCATCAATTTCCATTGAACTTAAAGAATCGTTCGCTTTTGTCTATTGTTTTTATTTATTATTTATTTATATATAAACTCGCAGATTAATTTAGTTAATCCCTAAGTAGAGAGAGCTTAATGTAGGCGGAGGAGAAAGAGTAAGTGTTTGGTAACTTCTGCTGTAACCACAATTTTGATTTCCATCTTTGCAGAGACGCGCGTTGCTGACTGGTCATTGTGATGTGGACGTGGTTGTTTTTGGAGGCTGAAGGGTGAGCGTCTTTTCAAAATTGAAGTTTTGAGAAGCAAATTAGGATGGCTCCATCTAGCAGCAAGGCAGATAAAAAGGGAGCTGCCGATGCGGCTGCCTGGATGTTCAATGTTGTCACTTCTGTTGGAATTATTATTGTCAATAAAGCCTTAATGGCTACTTATGGTTTTAGTTATGGTGAGTTTGTTTCCCATGCTCTTTGTTTTCTTTTATTTGTTTCTTCATTCATGAGGCTTTTAGTGGTTTGAAGTTTCCTTTTTTATGGTTTCTTGCAGCTACAACGCTAACTGGTATGCATTTCGCTACCACGACCTTGATGACTGGTGTTTTAAGGTGGTTGGGTTACATCCAATCCTCTCATCTACCCTTCCCTGAGCTATTGAAATTTATTCTCTTTGCAAACTTCTCAATTGTTGGAATGAATGTTAGTCTAATGTGGAACTCAGTGGGATTTTATCAGGTAAATGTTGTTTTGCTGTGTTTTGGAGGTTGAATATTGCAATAATGTTGCTCATATGCTCATTTTAACTCTCAGATTGCAAAGTTGACTATGATTCCTGTATCCTGCCTTTTGGAAGTGTTGTTTGACAAGATTCGGTACTCACGAGACACGAAGCTGAGCATAGGAGTTGTTCTGTTGGGCGTTGGTGTTTGCACTATCACTGATGTGAGTGTTAATGCCAAAGGCTTCATTGCTGCCTTTATTGCAGTCTGGAGCACTTCGCTGCAACAGTATGTAAGTGCTTATGAACATCTATTTGTCTACAGGTGTTATCCTATTCCATTTCAATTTTAAAGAATTTTATTCTTTGTAAATTGCAAAGTTAACTAATGAAGTTCATTAAAATGATTATGTCATTCAGAAGCCGCTCCTCTACTAACTCTGTCGAATCATTTGCTTGCAGTATGTACATTACCTCCAAAGGAAGTATTCGCTAAATTCTTTCAATCTATTGGGTCACACTGCTCCAGCCCAGGCTGCAACGCTGCTAGTACTGGGCCCCTTTTTGGACTACTGGTTGACAAACAAAAGAATCGATACCTATGACTATAGTGCGGTCTCTGTGGTAAGATATTCAGCAAAACTCGACTTCTGTTTTTTCAATTATCATCTTCATGATTTTGCTATATTCTGGACACACCTGTCATTCTTGCATTTTATTATGCATGCTGAAGAGTAGCTGAGATTTTTGTACCATTTGTATGCTTAGGGATCGCATGAACATGCCATATAGATGCATCTGCACTTCTAGTTGTCTCAATAGTTGTGGCCACGTGGCTCATCATTGTGATCTCCACATGTATTTATATGGTTGCCTATGTTTACGCTTGCTCTTGAATAAGTTGTTGCCCTGTGCACTCCAATTTGAGCATTGTCACGCAAGGTGGAATTATTAGGCTATGTCAGGATTTACAATTTAGGCAGCCAATTTGAAAGGGCATAAAATTATGAGGTCCTCAATGCAGCTTAATATGTATGTGATCAGTACTTGAAAGCTAACTGGATGCATTTTCTTAACAAGAAAAGTTAAACAGTGAGGAAAAAGCAACCCGGATCAGTGCTGGGAATTTTTCTAGAGTGGCCATGCTCTTAAAAGTATAATATTAGCTTCACCTCTCCATTTTCTGCAATCAAGTCTGACAATGACTTTAAATCTCAAGTACATGTTATGCTGCTTATTTGTTATGGTTCCTCTTTGCATTAACTCTTGTTTGCTGTTCCATTTTACGTAACAGTATTGCTTTGCATAATATTGTTGTACATGTGTGATTTTTATTTTCTTGTAAAAGGCCAAGCGCGTATTTTATTTTTTTTACTTCCTTTAACTACTTCTGTTTGTGTGTTCAAGAATGATTTTCTTACCTGAGTTTACAGAATCCCATCTCACATTTTCTGTGAATCTTGGTCTCCGCAGATGTTTATTGTTATATCATGCACCATTGCGGTAGGGACCAACTTAAGCCAGTTCATCTGCATTGGCAGATTCACAGCCGTGACCTTTCAAGTACTTGGTCATATGAAGACTATCCTTGTGCTGATCATGGGATTCTTCTTCTTTGGAAAAGATGGTCTTAATCTACATGTGGTTCTGGGCATGATCATAGCTGTAGTTGGAATGATTTGGTATGGCAACGCCTCATCTAAGCCTGGAGGTAAGGAGCGCTGGAGCCTCTCGCTACCTACAAGCAGACCACAAAAACAAAGTAATTTGTCGGAATCCGATGAACATGATGGGAAAGTCTAAGGGTAGGATAAATTAAGCATACAAGGGTAGCTAATTCCAGGAACTTGTTAATCATTCGAGATTAGAAAACCTTGCCATTCAATTCTAATTCTTTCTTCCTGATTCTGTAATTCTTATTTTGCTTTTATTTGTATTGGATCGATCCTATCAGGGAAAATGATGTTTTTGATAAGATTAGGCTCCCTGCAAAATTTTCTTGTCACGCGAATATTATTCATGGTAATTTATTCGAGTCAAGTAAAGAAATTGCTAGTGATTACTTTTTATGTTCCATTTGACTAGGAACAATTTGATTTCTTTCTTGATGGACCATTGATGTATCTAAGTGACAATTTTTTTTGTGCACATTATATAGGGCTACTAGTCCCTTTTCAAAAAAGTATTTTAATACCAGTCCTCCTTTTCTTATTGTTTTAGCTATTTTTCATTAAAGGGAGAGAGGATAACCAAATGTTGTTATAGAGAGAAACATTCATCGTTGGGGAAGATTTTGGCCATAAATAAAAATAATTTTCATGTCAAATGGTTTGGTTTCATATGATGAGGGGGTAGGATTAAATGTTTTTTTTACTTAAAAAACACATATCTAAGCTCAAGAATATGAGAAAAAGGTTAGGGAGAAGAAAACAGAGATATGTTTAGTGGGTTTGCTCATTATAATCACATATTATGAGTTTAATAGAATAACTCAAGATCAATCCAATATATTATTGTCTTGATATTAAAAAAAATGTCATCATTATATTTTTAAGGACAAACTATGTTTTTATTTTATTCAATATGTATTTATTTTTATTATCGTTTAGTTAAATAAAAAAATGATGTTAATAAATAAATTCATCAAATACAATTGGATGAAACACCCTTGTTGCGAGCTCAAATATTTTGAACTATGTATATCCTCCATGGTTATTGATTTATTTTATTATATATATATATAGATATTAATTTTTATCAACACTTAAAAAAATATGTATAAAAAAAGACTTTGAAAAATCCATAGTGAATCACGGGTGAAATGGTGGTAATAAGACCGTCTGTTGTTGAATACATATAGTCAACTGGATTTCTATCCTTGCAAGGCATCGTAACAAATGATAAGGCACCACGAGATGGTATGTGATGTAAAATGGGACAAAAGGGAAGGGTTTGGGTACTGTGTCACCACCACCCACCATCCTTACCATACACCCTTTCTTCTCACTAAAATATCTTTTTACTATATATATAAAACACCCACATTCTTCTCTTTCTCTGGAGAAGAAACAAAGAGAAACCAGAGACCCTTTTTATTTATCCTTTCCTTTTTATCCAATAAAAATTCAATCTTTCCCTGTATATAAAATCTGATTGATTAATTTATTAACTGTTATTAACGATGGGAAAGAAGAGAAAATCCATAGCAACAAGCCTGGACGAGGTGGATCGGACCATGTACGCTTCGTTCTGCAGTGCTGCAAACTCTCTGTCTCAGCTTTACACACAGTCTATGAACCACCAAAAACTCTCCTTCCAAGCCGGTGAACGTCATGGTCTTGTAAGATTCCCTCTTTATCTCTTTGATTTATTGAATATCTGTATGTATATGAGCTTGTTTTTGTTGGGGTTGTTTTCATTTAATGAAAAGTTATTGTTTTTTATCAATCAAGCTCGTACCCTTTTCATTTCCCTTTATTGGTTCACTGTTTTTTTTTTAATTATTGCTAGTCTAGTTTAGGGGTTACCCCTTTCGAGTTTTTGGTGTAAACCTACATGGGCTGTTAGATTCTGGTTGATTTGTGAAGTTTATGGCTGGAGGGATAAATTATGTGGTTTTGTTAATGGACTCACTTTGGAGTTACTTTAGTTTTTTTTTTTAATTGGTGCTGTTAATTTTCGTTGCAGTTGAATATAGTACTTTGCTTTTCAATTTTTTTTCTGGGTGGCTTGCGTTTTGAAATGCTATAATAGATTGGCGTTGTGATTGACTGATGAGGAGGTAGATTTGTTAAAACATCAATTTTTGAAACATTCCCATTTAAGGAAGCAAGCGGCATATAGGAGTATTTTGATACCTTGTGTGATGGAGAAACAATAGAATCTTGGCTGGTTTACCTTGGAAAAGAAGGTTTCAATCTCTAAGGGACTTCACTTTTAAATTGGAGTTGCTCTTAGATTATGAACGTGCTCGTTATGCTAATGGCTGTGTGATACTCGTAAATAGAAGAGTTTTGTTTTGAACATAGAAACAAGCTTGCAAACTCCTGATACTTTCAATTTGTAAACGGTGATACAAGTTCTTAGCTAGTTGATTGGTGGTGTAGAAGATTACCTTTGCTTCCAAGTGGTTGTTTTAAGTGATACTTTGATTTTGACAAACAGTTGCTTTGCAGAAATAACAGTTTTGAATTTGATCTATGTGAGTGAGAGACATGAAATGGTGGCTCAGTACATTAACAAGGCAAATAGATAGTTTTTTATGGAATTTGTTATCTAATTAATCAAGGGGATGAGACAGCTAGAAAGCCAGCGTAAGGACTAGAACGAAAAGGAACAATGAACTCTTCCCTGCTGCTCTTTTCCACCCCCAGAGTAAAAGTGACAATGGGACAGTGCCATGAGAGACTTTAAAATAAAGCATAAAAGACTTGTATGCCATTTTCGATATCACCTCAAAACATTCCCAGTAACTCTCAATACAATTTTTCTTTCATTAGTACCTACATCATAACCCGCATCACGTGATCTTGACCATGCTCTTATTCTTTCGATGCTTTTAGCTTCCAAATTGGAAGATTATCTCTTTTTGAATGCCATTGAGGCCGTCACATCACATATATCCTCTCATCCAGACTTATCTACTGACCTTGATTGTGTCTTCAAGCTTAGTTATCTTGTTGAATGATTTTTTGTTTATTTAGCCTGGTCATATTGCTTTCAGGAAAAACTCTATCAATGGATTTGGAGACAGCAAGAGGGAGGATCTCGGGTGACTACATTTGATATAATCAATCACATACAGGTTTGTGTCCATTCTTCTTCTTGCCTGATCTATTTCAATCTACTGTCTCTGTGTTTGCATTTGTGTGTTCGTATACTGACATATCCAACACACATCATATGCTTGCTTCCTGTGTTTGTGCAAATGTATTGATACTTCCTTAGACATGAAACATGGTTGGATATATGAAAGGTATATGTATAGTCAAACCGATACTCTTTTTGGAATTAATTGTTCATTATGATACCGAGAACATCTTCATATATAACATGGGAATCTTACTTCTCTTGTGGTACATTAAGATGAACATTATTGCCAAGTGTACAGAATATTTCTTATAACAGCCCTTCATTTTTTTTCTTTGCCTCAGTGTATTGGATCTAGCTATTGTATGGTCTAATTGGCAATATTTGACAATTAGCGTGAAGCCAACAGTAAAGAAAATATGATGCACAGCAAATTGTCTTATAGTGTTATCAAATCTTCTATTATGTTTTCCTGCTATAGAAGACATATCTCCTTAACTCTGCTGGATTTAGTGCTGCATTGCCATGCCACAAAATGCCAGGAAAATTACATTTAAAACAGGGATGTTATGAATGTTAACAAGTTTTTGTTGCTATGGACAATTTACTAAAAAATGATAATTGTTGAGGATAAAGAGCTGTGCTGGTTATAATTTTCTATTGCAAGCCGGGACCTGTTTTGATATAGCTAATAATGTGTTTAACGAGTTGGTTATCCTCTCCAATGGAAGACACTAGAAAGCTGTTATGATTGTCTATTAAATAATAATCTCATGCCAGTCACCTGAACATGTAAAACCTTCTTATTTGAGCTCTGGCGTGACAGAGATATAACACAGAGCTATCAAATAAATATTGATGCGTGCCTGTTAGGCCTGGCTTAATTGTCTTTTCTTTATTCCTTGTCTTTTGGTTTTGCTGGTTTTATCTTCTTTCTCTGGATGCACATGTGTTCGTGCGTGCACATGCTATGGGTGACTAGACAGTTTTATGTTAGATATTTAACTGATCCATGTATATTGTTTAGCCGAGATCTGAAATGAAGTGGAATTTTGCTTGTGTATTGATAAACAACTTGATTAAATTGATTAATGGTGTGGTCATGATGCAGAATGAATTGGACTGTTGTGGAGAAGAACCATCAGTGTCTCCTAGAACGCCACATCCACATCAGAATTCTCAACCTACTCCATTCACAAATTCCACCTTTCTGGTTTCTTCGGGCTCATCTGGCCTGACAGCTACTGGTCAGGGCACTCGCTCTGAACACTGTGATCAACAATCTAAGAATACAGTCTTCTCAAATGCTCTTTCAAGCCCCATTCGCAGGAGTCTCCAGAACTACCACATTGCTCAGGGAGGCTACTGCCCACCTGGTGGTTCTTTGTCTGGAAATGGAACCCGCACCAATGAGCCCAACTCTCCTCAGCACCATAGTAGGGATCCTAATCTTCCCAGTTCCAATGATTCCTCCATGGACATCTAAGATAGCAGGTCTCGCAAGCTTCTTTCCATGCTTTGGTTAAAGGATCTGGGTGGCTGTCGCATTTGTGTTGTTGTTTTGGCTGTTCCTGCTCTCTTCAGGAAGAAAGCACATGGAATGGCTAATCCATTCAAGAATATTCACTTTATGCTGTTAACTTGTGAAGCGTGTGAAGATGAAAAAGCTTAGTGGCTGAGTTCTTATGGAGCAGAATGCTTGTATGATGAACAACATAACCTATCATTGTATCCTTTTTCATATTGTCCTTCAAAAATGGTTAACTGTGACTCTGTTATATGTAAATTGCTTTGTTGAATTTATTATAATACTTACAAATTAATTTGCACTGTCTTCCTCATCTTCTTTGCGTTGAAAAAAAAAGAGTTTCATCACATGACATAGCGCAAATAATCAACGACTAGAAGTAAAATCAACTAGTCCTCATTATAGCATGGCCGTTGATCATCGTCCCACTGTTTCATGCCTTCAAAATCAAGCATTACAAGCTATCTTGCTCCTCGACTTGAATTTTAGAATTGGCAGTTATTAAAAAAGAAGAAAAAAAGGTACCATGGTTTTATAATACATGCAGATTTATTAAACTGCCTTGTTGGTATGCAATGTATATTTTTAAAACACGGTAGAATGATTAAACTATACTTAAATAAGTTTTTTATTTCACTAGCATTTAGGGTTTACTCTTATAAATTAACCACAGTAAAATAACTAAATTACTTTAAAAAGTATATTTTTTAATTGCATACAGGAATTTTTTATATTTCCATCCTGATTTTTTAGTTATAATCGGGTTGATGGAGAAATATTTTTCACATTTTAGTAAATATAAATATTATTTAAATAACAAAAAATGATTAGCATATAGCTTGTCAATTGCTCCATTGTGTTTATATGACGTGTGTGACAAATTTTAACAACCAAAGACGTCTCTCTTGATGGTGCTTGTATCATCTTGGTGTCCTCTCCTTTGTTAAACTGAGATTATTAATCTCTAGTTTGACATCGACAGTATGTTTTTTGTTTTATCTTTTCTCGTTGATTTCTGCGTCTGACCTCTTAGATTTTCAAAACTGTCATTCAATTTATTTTTTCTTTATATTTGATCCTTGTTCTTTTAATTATTATTTTTTGTTTGAAATAATTTATAAAATTAGAATTTTTCAGTTGCATCCTCCTTTAACTTTTTATAAAAATATATATTATAACTCGAACTCCATATAAATTATAAGTTATTTGTCATTACACATTACGAGTTACTTTACTTGGGGACAGCTGCTTAACCTTGCGTTGGAAATTATTGATGTTTCTTTTTCCTGAATCTAGTTCTATCTCGGCTTTAGATAAAGGTATTGCTGGTTTTATGACCCACAGCTCGTCTCTTTTTTTGTTGCCAAAAGCACTATCACAAATCACTTTAAGAGACTTCAATTTGATCTAAAAACTTGAGAAGACAGATGAAGAGAAATGCTAGCTACACAACTTTTTGACCACTCCCTCAATCATTGATCCAACAAGATTGGCTTTTAACAATTATCACAACCACCATTATTGTATCTCCAGAGGCACATTAGCAGAGGCATGAGTCCACGCTTAGCAGTTTACTGTAGGGTTTGCATTGCAATTAGCATGCTAGTGTAGCCACTGGCATTGTGTTTTTGAGTGCGTAGTAGACAAACACGCGTTTCCTATAGAGTTTATCATGTTCCAACTTTAGGCGCGATCTAAAGTATGAAATCTAAATCTGATACCCGGACCCAAATTTATACACGGAATCGATAAAGCTGGTTCTAGGGCATTTCTTTTGTGTATAAACAAGGGCGAATTCTTTTGAAAATACAAAGAAAGGTATCTGGTTAGATACCTGGAATGCTAGGTTATGGGTGTTTTGACCTCAAAGAATAGAACCTGTAAAAAAGAATACTATGGCCACAGTCATGCAAGATATACAGTGGAATATATTGGTGGCTAACAAGCTAGAGGCCATAATTAAGAGTGTCTCGGTGAAGATTATTATTGATGGATCCCTTTCTTAAGATGGAATTATATGAAGAACAGGGTGTGGGAAACTCCATATTCGACTAATCTGATTCAATTTAGGGTATTTTCCTGGTAGAGTGGATAAAGTTTTGCTATCATAAGGCCCAGAGACACTGACCCTTTGTCGTCCACATCGGGGGAATACTTGTTGTTAAAACATATTTAACGAGTGGATCATTCATATGATTGAGGACATTGCATCACACCACTGGGCGTAGAGAGAATTCTGAAGACACCTTGGTATGGAAAGAGATCTGCAAATACAAGCATCGCCATTAGGTCCAGGAACTTGACAGAGAAAAACAGGGTTGATCTAATCCGAGGAGACATCCAGAGTTTGGAGAGGAAGACGAGGCTAGCTAGCTAGATATCCATAATCTGCACATCTTGCGTTCCCCCAGATAAGCAAACATATATCCGCTTCAAAAAGACTAGATTAATTCACCGTCCCCAACATGGAAATGAAAAACCAACAATTTTATTGCAGAAATATGCTACCAAACAGTGCTCCTCTCCATTCTGGAGTGGAATCTGAATATGGCCAAAGCTTTATTGCCTGTACGTGAGAAGTTTACCACGGGCGGGCTTCATTTACAGATTTGCTGCCTTGTTTTCTTTCTGACCCTTTGCTTTCAACAAGATGTCGCATCTGCCTTTCACAGGAATCCAGAATTTCTTTGGAAGTTACGATTTACCTTCTGATAAAGTTGGTGGCCCTCATCAATGCATTAAAGTAACAATGTTTTTGCTTTGAGAGGTGGCTGTACTCCTTTCTGCACAGCCCATTGACCCTTTATTATTTCCTGGATCAATGAACTTGAGACCTTTTTGGGTTCAGCCGTGACCATCAAATTTATAAATCCTTGAAACATGTATTGTGATCAATTACTTCACTCGTTGCCATTATTTATTTATTTTTGGAATGGATTAAACTCAAATCTCTCTTAAAGGTACTTTTTTCCAGTACAGTTTAATCAATTAAAACTCTGATTATTCCACCTCTTACAAGACATACGAGTATACCCGACTTGAACCTAACACTTGCAGTGCATATCTCAAGTTTTTTTGTCATCACGTCGCACTAGCGTTAGTTTATATGGCTAAAAATATTACACGTAATATTACTGTATTAATGTAGAATTTATTTAATTTTATTGAATAAAGTATTCTTTATTTTTAATATTTGATATGTAATTCTAGAGTAAAGATAAAATTCATAAAACAAAAATAGTTTGTAAATATTTTGATAAAGATGTTATAATAATGGAATTTTATTGCATCAAAATGTTGTTTTTGAATGTTCTTAGTCAATGCTCTTTTAATAATAAACATTTATTAGAGTTGTTGAAACTGAAACTAATACATATCAGCTTAAAGTAATAATAAAATTAAAAATAAATATTTTAAGTAAGAAAAGTGATAAACTTGAAAGAGGAGTATTTCCTATCTAAATAATAAAAGAAAAGGACAGATATTAATAAAATTAAAGATGGATCATGCTATCCATGGACCTGCGGCCGCGCAGCACTGCCATATCCTAACTGGTTTGGATTGATGTCAAGAATCGGAAATACCGATATACTTTAAGCTGCAAGAATTTTTTATTTTAAAATATTATTTTTTAAAATATTAAAAAATAATATTTTAATATAAAATACTTGTAACACACAACATCAAACACCCCGTTAATCAACTGTACAACCTCACACTCACAAATTCAGACAATTTATGGCCACTGTAGCCTACTAGTTTTTTATTTAAGAAGAAAAATAAACAAAATTTACTGCTGCGGGTCTGTTAAGATTGGACAGCGTCCGATGCTATAAACCTAGGAAGTAAATTGTTCTTCAAGAAACTTGACAGTGTAAAGTTGCAAACAAAAGGCCTGCAAAAATCATTATCACCCAAATTGAAGTAATCATTTCTCGATGTCACGCTACCTATATTTTGACTTTTTCTATTTTCTTTTACAAGTCAAGAATAAAGAACCTTGACGCTTTTTTTTATATACATATATAAAATATTACTTTCTACGACCGATGACTTTTAATTGTAAAATCACGATAAACACGAAGTGTTTTTTTATATTTTCTTAGAAAATTACATTATTATTTAAAAAATAAGATTTCCTCATACCCCGTTTTTTTTTTTTCTGGTAACATGTTTCGTAATATTTCTTGTAATTTATGTAAAAGAAAGTGAAGTGTAAAGCCATCCATAAATTGAAATTTGGCCGCAGCGACTTTTCTCGTCTGATGGCTACCTATCCTATTCCTAGCGTCGCTGAAGCATTACCGTGGGTCCTCGTCCACATCCTGTGTCAGGATGTGCTTGGTACCTGGACAGCTTTTACGGATATGATTTGAAAAAACAAGTTAAAAATAAACTACAAGTAATTGGTTTTAAGTTTATGTTTTTATTCTAATTTAAAAAAAAGGGGTAAAATTAAAAAATAAAAATCAAGTCATTTTTTAATTTATAATCTACCCAAAGCTATTTTCAAATACACTTTGTTTAACATTGCATTTTAAAAATGTTTTATTAAAAAAATAAAGATTTATTATCATTATTTTTATATTAAATTATTTTTTTATTGTTGTAGATTATTTTAGTGTACTGATAAAAAAAATTAAATTTTTTATTTTATTTTGATGCATTTAAAAAAAATACATTAATAATAATAATTTTAATGACACTCTCAAATAATCATATCAAAATCAAATAAAACTCTGGTTACATGAGGCAGGACGGTTAACAAACATGAATTGCATCTGTTTCCTCTTCTTTTTTTCCCTTAACAAGACCGAGATGATTTTATATTTTCATTTTGAGTGTTCAACATAACACTATAATAATAAAAAATAAAAATAAAAAATAAAAAATAAAACAACTTGGTGGGTCAATTTTAATTTAATCAAAACCTATAAAAACTTGATTTGATATTTAATTTCCCCCCAGTTAATTTTGTAATTGATCAACATATAACTTTTAAAAGAGCCATATGATTTTAAATTCATCTAGATACAACTCAGTAATATAAACTGTGGAGTGGGAATAGAGAGAAGAAGAGATTGAAATGGAGAGTATGATCTACCAATAAAAATATGTTAGGACCCTTTGTAACTTTCGTTACAATCTAACAATAATTAGGTGAAATCACATTAAAATGCAAGAAATCATGCAATCCCTCGTTGTCATCATTACTTTTATTATGAAAACTTGATAGAAAAGCAGATTTCATGAATAATTTTTGTTTTATTTTTTAATTTATTAACAATAATTGCAGGGCAGATCTTTTGTTGATGATAGATTGATTTCAAAAATAAAAATCAGATCAAGTCACTATAATTTTAACACTAATTGTGTGGTTGAGGGTATGATTTAGATTATTTTTAAAAATATATTTTTTTATTTTTTTAAAAAATTATTTTTAATATTGTCATATAAAAATAATCTAAAAATACTAAAAATATATGATTTAAAATAAAAAAATTAAAATTAAAATTTCTTTTTTTTTAATTTTTGATTTAAAAGGCAATCAAACAGGACATAACACACAAATGGTTTCTTTGTCGTTTCAAGCCCTAAAAAGATGTTGTCTTTTGTTTGATCTTGAAGACAGCACTGACAATTCAACTGAGTTACGAAATGAAAGGAGCACTCATAGAGTTACCACTCAAAGTAGAAAGAGTGATTCCGTGGAACAATCTGTCTAGCAACCAATTAATTGATTAATCAAGTAATTAAAAGAGTGAAGTGGGCTTCTTCGAAGAAATTAAAGCAGCCATACCTTCATACTAATTCATTGAAGTTTCAAGAACACTTCAAATAATCTGCACAGGGAGAGAGGGCAAGCAAACAAAAGCAAGCTTTCCCTTATCTGCACTGCTTCTACTTTCACCAAAAGTAAGAGAAATAAATAAATAAATTCTCAATGTATGTATGTATGTATGTATGTATGTATGTATGTGTTTAAAATAAAAAGGAGGAGGGGGAGGAGGTTGGGCCCATAGCTATCATGCGCCGTGGAGTCACAATCCGTATCTACCTTCTAAAGTTTTAATTAATTAGAACCAACCAGGGAGTAAAACCCAATCTCTCGTACCTTTTCCTTTTCTTTTTTATCTCATTAAATCCTTCCCCCCCTCACTGAAAATTATAATTCTCGTTTTATTTACTTGCCGTATAGACTGTTTCTTTAATTCCTCGCCTATTTATTGGATTCGACATGCCGGCGCCGCCGTTTTAGTCCTCCAGACTCTCTCGCAGATCTATTGCGTCGCTTTCAGGTGCTCTTAAGAGTTTGTGCTTGGTCCCCGAGAAAAAACTATAAGGAAAAACTCGCTCTGTTTCAACCAAAAGTGAGTCAAATTAGTAGTAGCTCAATTGTTCTCGTTTCGCTCTGTCTTTTCTTTTCTTTTCTCCTTTAAAGGAGTAAATGTGAAGAGAAGTGATGCATGTTACCATCTTTCTTTCGCTAAACAGATCTTAAAAAAGAAGAAGAAGAAGAATACTTGTTGCTTTTTTTTGGAAATTTTGTGAAGGTATCCTTCGAATTTCTTTTCTTTTTGGTTTTGAATTTAGATCAGCTGTGCAAAAAACTAATTTTTTCATTTAATGTTGGTTAATGATTAGAAACGCAATATTTAAGCGTGTTTGTGATGCTATATTAAACTCATGAATCCTGTTTGGGATGCTTTCAAGTCCTTTTTATTTGCATCTCATGATTGGTAGCCTTTTTTATGGTCAAAATTTGGGCTGACCGCTTTTGTTTGATGACTTTGTATTAAATGGGCTCTTGTAATTTTGATCAGATTGCTGGTTTTGGCGATCGAACTCTTGATATTAATGTCATTTTCTTGGCCACTTTTGGTTAGCTTTTTGTGGGTTGTCGTTTCTTTCTTGTTTTTTTTTTCTTGGTTTTGTTGTGGGATTTATAGTCGGAAGGTAACAGTGATGCATCTAACAAATCATTGCTCGGAAATGAAAGGATTTTGAGCAATTCTTATTTTCATTATCATTAATATGTGGTTTTCTTTTTTATGATGGCTTTGATGGCAACCTGTCTAACTTTGGAATAATTGGTGAGTGAAGGGCTGGTGTCTTTGTTAGTTATTGCAAGGGGGCAGTGGGGTGGAGTGATACAGAAATCATATTTTGATGCCCAGATGATTAGAACTGATGTTATTGGCAGTAGAAGGAGGAGGTTTCTTCTCTTCTTCAGCTTCTGGATATAGCAAGGGCTTGACCCTTCTTCTCCTAGGCCAGAAGCACGAAGACAAACCCATGAGAGTTACGCCGTGGAATCAGTACCAGTTGGTGGACCAAGAACCTGACTCTGACCTCCAGCTGGCTTCCTTGAAGAACCGGCTTTCCCATGCCTGCGCCTCTTTTGTCTGCTTTGGCCGCGCTTCCACTGGACATGAATCCCCGTCACCTCTCAAGGAAGGCCCTGCCCAACAGCAGGATGTCTTGCCGGATCCTCTCGTTGCTGACAATGGAAAAGATCTTATTACTGATCTTGAAGTTGATAATTATGTAAGAAGAGTTAGTCTTAAGAGTAGTCTGAAGAAGGCAACAAAAAGAATTTCAGTTCCTGTTGAGGATGTTACTCAGAGCGAGCCATTGAATGACCAAGGTAGCGATATCCCTGGTCATACAGAAAGGAGAAAAGTACACTGGACTGATGTCTGTGGGAGTGAGCTTGCTGAAATCAAGGAATTTGAACCAAGGTACGGGAGTACCTTATCTTGATCCAAGTTTTGATGTTATTAGCTCTGCATTTATTTAATTCGTGTTTCAAGCATATTGAAGAGATTTTAATACCTCCTTCGGAATCTCTTTAATGTGTGCTCATGTGCATGTGGCATAAGCCTCAGTTATATGTATACCTCTGGTGTTATCACTATGCTCTTGTAAGTTCCAAGTTACATCTGCATAAGTTTTCGTGCTGTTATAAATTCCCCATATTGCTAAATATCGACCCTGCTTTTCATTGCTTTTATGTGTTCATAATCTTTCAGTTGAATACTTACAAGAGATTTGTTTTTGAGCCGTTTCGTATAAAGTGACTCAGGTTCCTCACAACCTTAAGAAGTGATGATTATATATTAGTTGCCTGATACGAAAACAAATAAGATTTACAGTAAGTTGGCAAGCAAGTTGAAGGAATTAAGTAATCCATATGATAATATCATCGCTCAACTTGGGCCTTGGCTCAAGTGATAAAAAGGTTGGAATGTGTTTGGAGATGTCGAAACTGGGGCAGATCAATAAGGATATATGACCGTGATTGACTGTATTTACAATGGAAGGTGCTTTGTGTCCTTGTTCCAGATCAGACTTTCAAAAGCGAGAGAGCAGGGAATGATTTCTTATGCCATTTACATTAATTCTTCTCGTGTCCGTATAGTGCATTTGTTTTCTCTATAGTGGGTTCTTATTTTACTGGTTATCATGAGTTTCTTTCTTTGCCGCTTCATTTAGATTTGAATTCCACTAGTTCATGCACGTTGCTACTTCTCATCATACATTCCTTTGTGTAAATCATCTTTGATCGACTAAACTATTTGCCTTCCATGCATTTGGCCAAACAAGTTGAAGATATGAAATGAAATGTTAACGATTTATCCTATTTTATGCATCTCTCTGATTTTTTACAAAAGATATATCTTTTCTGATACCGAACAATTAAATATTGACCATGGAGCATGTTTGTCATTCGAGGATGGATGCTCTCGGAATTAACAACCCTGAATAGCAATGTGGCCTGAGCCTCTTTCCTATTTTTGGAACTGGTTCTGTTTTTCCTCTCTGTCATGGATTAATTGTACTTGATCTTCTCAGTCTATGGTTATTTTGTTTCGCTATGTCTTTTAATTGCTGTATTGGGGAGGCATTATGTGTACGTATTACTGGACAATGATTTCGGCATCCATTTCCTGCATCTATACTGCCCCCGCCCTATGCATATGCGGCAATTGAAGAAATCTATGTGTTAAATAACATTGGAGTCAGCAAGCCAGTTTCCTACATGACATGTTTTTTGTAATTTCTGGTCCTAAATTTTGAAGAAGTCCACTAACTTCTATAAAGATTTTTTTGAGCATTTGGTTATTCATTATGCAGAAACATACCTTTCGTCATTCCAACTTTCTTTTCTAATTCCAATCTCGCTTAGTTTTTTTTTTATTCATGTGGTGAGTATTCATTGTGACCATGTTAATGATTCGAAAACTCGATCCATGGCAGTGAAACAGGTGGATCAGATGATGAATTCGAGAATGGAAATGTAAGAAGTTGTTCGTGCGTGATTATGTGAACAATCACCAAAAACTTTTGGGGGGGCAGTTTTTCTCAAGAAGCCGTTGCACATCACGCGACTTACTGCTACTGGTGGAGTTCATCTGCTTTCTCCTGGCGATCAGCTGGCTTCTGGTGAAGAAGAAGCGAGTAACCGGGTCCAGAGAAAGGTGTTCATTGCGACTTAGAGTGCGTTTGCACTTAGTGAGAAGTTATATATCGGGCCACGCCTGTTGGACTGTCGTTTTGTGTCTATATTCATCTGATGACGACTTCGATTTGGTACTCTAATTGTCACCTTATTCTTGCTACTTGTGATTGCCCTGGCCATTGTTTTCTCGTGATTAATGTGTCATGTTATTTTTGGTCCCATTGTTTCTACCATGGATTTTCCTGCTTCTCAAAAGCATTTAATGGGTTCAAAAGCTTTTATTCACCTTCCCTGATCTTATTATGGCTTGCAGACATCATGTTTAAGCTGTTGCAGGAATCACAGCAAGAAGAAACCAAGTTGAAGTGTTGAACTGTTCTGTCTTCCTCTTCCTTTTGTTTTTTTATCTTCTCTTTTTCCGAGGATAGATTGGAGTGCTTATTTTTTTTATTTTTAAAATTTATTTTTGATATAGATTTTGTTTTCAAGTTCTGTAAAAAAATATTTTTTTATTTAAAAAAAGGATATAAAACATAATAAAAACACAAGTATTTACTTTATCAGGGTTTTACTTTGTAGAAACGTTATCAGATCACAGTGATTTTACTTTCTTAGCTATCAAGGAAACGGCTTCTTCACTTGCATGAAAAGCGCGTGAAAGCACGAGGCTGGAGTCTTTTTTCAGCCGCTGTGTTGGACAAGCAGCATCCATGTCCTCTGAATGAAGACTAGAGGGGCATGTTGGTAACATCACACATGCTTGAGCGGCTGTTAGGCGCCAAAGTCACCACTCCTTCTATGGACCAACTAACTTGAACTCTCTCTCTCTCTCCTTTGAAACTTGGCCACTCCTTATCCACAGACACCTCTTCGCTTCTGATTCTGATAAAACAAAACAAAACAAAAAAAAATCTGCACAGAAAAAGAAACATTTATCCTACAGAGAGAATTTTTAGGGGGAGAACTATAGTAGCTTGATTTTGATCGAGAAAGAAGAGGGGGGAAAATGTCAGTGGCATCCTCAATCCCATGCATCAAAGTCCCAAACCCTTCATTGTCATCTTGCTCCTTTCCACCTTCATCTTCATCAACCTCTTCTTTCTGTACGTTTTCTACAATAACAAAGCCTTATATTATGACCATAAGAAGCTCTCAGGCTGAAGGGCCTGTAAGGAGACCTGTGGCCCCTCCTCTCAGAGCCCCTTCCTCCCCAGCAGCACCGTCCCCTCCCTTGAATCCCCTCTCGCCTCCTTCTCCTTCTTCTCCAGTGGCTCCGCCACCCAAGCCAGCTGCTCAAGTGGCTGTGGACGACAAGAATGCGATTACGTTGGAGTTTCAGAGACAAAAAGCCAAGGAACTTCAACAATATTTTAAGCAGAAGAAGCTTGAGAAGGCAGATCAAGGTCCTTTCTTTGGGTTCATTGGCAAGAATGAGATTGCTAATGGAAGGTAATATTTTTTCTCTCTTTTTTTATGTGCAATTTGGAATTTTAGTTTATCTGGGTTTATGTGGATACTTGATCTAATTGGACAGAATTGTGGGTATTTCTGCAAACTGATATTTCATTCGTCCTAAATGATGAGTTTGAGTGATTAGACCAATTGAAATGATAGGTTATTCACTGGATAGAGAAAAGACAAACGGTACCATACAGTTTCTTTCAATCAAAATCGCTGTAAGAGTAACTAGTTTCCAGCAAATTAGCTTCATTCCTCTTCGTAGTCGAAGACATGCAATAAGAGGTTATGCAGGACAAACTTGCCATGCCTCACTAAGACTAGATGGTAAACTAGTTCGAGCAAAGAAGTCTTACATTGGAATTACATACAAGAAACTTCGTGTTCTCTTATTTTTGGCTCGTAGGAAGAAGTGTTGTTCGAATAGATTACTGAAAATGTTTCAGGTTGAGCCTTTGAAAGGGAAAGGGACATGAATTTCACCGACTAAGTTCTTTAATCTCTGAATTTCAGTTGTTTCTCCTTAGTGGATAGTTCTTACATAAATCCCTTCTCAAGGAAATGATTCCAGTTATCGAATGGTGATTTGCTTCGCCGATCAATAGCACTCAACAAGGCAGTGCAATGTTATCACCAGTTCCACTTCTAGGGTGGTAGGCATACTAGGCATCCATTGGACCACGGAGGTGGCTTTTGCTCGAATCCCCAGCAAAAGCTTCTTGTGGAAGCGAGAAAGATTTTGTTTTTCTTCCACAAGTTTACTCTCCAGTTTTTCTTGATTATTTGTTTTTCCTTTCAAAGCCAGTTCTTCTCTTCTAATTGTCATGTATTGACCATGTGATCTTGAGTTCCAACAGGGTCCTTTATAATTAAAGCTCAGCCCTTTTCTTGCTATAAGAGGTGGTAGATAAGAACCCAGCATTGCACGCAGTTAAATATATGCAAGAGAAAATAACTATGGACGGTCAAGAGTGGTATCCTAAACTAAATTTACCGCCCCTTAAAAAACTACTTGGGTTTGGTTACATGAATTTTCACGTACTTGGATCAAGTTAGCTTGCGTTTAGCTACAGTCGACTTGACACAATGTGGCTTTCTGATCTGATGCGTCTTTGCATTTCTGTGCTTTGGATATTGATTGAGCAGATGGGCTATGTTTGGTTTTGCTGTTGGAATGCTAACAGAGTACGCAACGGGCTCGGACTTTGTTGATCAAGTAAAGATACTTCTGTCCAATTTCGGGATAATTGATCTGGAATAAGTCGACTCTTAATCTTAGAGCCATGGATACCTTTTGATCTCGACAGTGCCATCTCGGTCCTCAAAGTCACTTATACGTTTGATTTCTGCAATTATTGTAGCATGTACAATGTTCTGCAACTTCTTCAGCCACTATATTCCATTCCCTTCATCAAGTCATTGCTTGAACCAGGAGCTAAAGATAATGATATCTCTGGACATGTATCCATCGGAGAAAAGCCATTGAATATCACTAGACAACATCCATTTTCTGCATCATGAACTTGAACTTGTTTTAATTGTTGTTAGGGATCAGTTGTTAGCTTCTGCAATTGAACTTGTTTTAATTGTTGAACAACCTCCAGGTTTCCGAGGATAAGCAATTCACCATCAATCAACAAACATGCTTTCAGCAAAAGAAATAAGGAAATTAGATCTGGTCATCTTTATAACTTATTTCTTGTGAATTATTCAGCATTATTCAGATAATGATAAACCCTTTTTTATATATTTATTTACTGGTTCAAGTCCGTTACACAACTTGCATGGAAAAGGTTGAACGTTATGAGTCTCACCGATCCACCAGCGCTCTACCAGCAAGCCTCGAACATTATTTATTTTCAATTTTTTTCATAATCATTTTATCGCAATGCCAAACAGCTCCTTGGTGTCTAATCTCTAAGAAAAATGTTGATTTTGAGATTTCTAGTTCCATCAAATTATTATATGGAAACTCCAATTCTCTCATGTTTTCCAAACACCAAATTCATTATCGAGGTTCAACAAAATGACAGCCCCATCGCATCCATCCATCGAGTTTAACACAAGCAATTCAATTAGGCCCTGGAGTCCAAGTAGTAAAAACAAAAAAGATGGAGACGGTAAGCTTGGCATCATTGAAGAAAGATGGACAGCCACAAGGGGGCCTATGCTTCGAGCAAAATTAATATGCATTGCATCTAACCCCGTAACATTTTCCAGTTGTTTGGTAGAGATTTCACAGGTCAGAAACCTCAATGATGGAATCCAAAGAAGCTACGATGAATCAAACTTCTTTTAATGCAAGATAGGACTCTTCTGCCTGTCCCCCGGGCATGAATATTCTGCATTTTACGCCCAGAATATCTATCCAGACTGATCTAGGCCTAATGCTACGGTGTATCACGCATCAGCAAAAAAATCTACTATAAACTTCTAGGATGGAGAAAGTACACATAATACAGCCAGAATGGATACCCAAGCAAAATTATCCAGTCAAAAATGTTCATCAGGTTAGTTAAGAAAACCCAACTCTGTCTGTGCAGATTTTGAAGATTCAATTGGATGAAGATGTCAAAAGGGTTTCACAGCAACCAGCACGAGTTCATTTAGAAAGAAAGTTCTTTTTATTTACCTTCAAATTAATGGCGGATGCCCAGTTCATTTCTGTCAGATGAGAGTATTATGTTTTAGCTGAGAGACCTTAAAAGCACCGACAGAGCATTCAACATGGTTAGCTTACCCAACAAATACCAGAGAATGAAAATGACAATAAAAAAACCCAAAAGATGAGAATTTTATCTATAAATTCCATCTGAAAATCTATGACCACACACATATATCACAAAAGAAAGAAAAGGTATACCTCAAACACAGAATCATGAGCAAGATCCTTCTCGATGCGAAAGCCCCAGAGATATTTTTTGTTGTTGGGTTGTCAAAATCCAAGAGGAAACATTCAAGGTAGAGACAGGCAGGCTGAGACAGAAGCAACCTTTTCCGGTGCAGCACGACAAATATCTCGGCCATATCAGAGACAGGTCTTGGAACAGTTTATTTTTTGTTGGAAAGTTTATTTTTTGTTAAATTAACTTTTTTATATATTTTAAAATGGTTTTGAACTTTTGATATGTGATATATATATATATATATATAAATGATTTGAATTTTAGATAACAATAGGAAGCAAACAAACTCCATAACAATTAGGAAAAACTAAAAATACTTGAGAAAACAACCAGAAAAAAGAAATGCTATAGCATAATCATTATCATTGAAGGCGGAATTGATTTCAGGTTTGTTTGTATTCTCAAGAACTGTATATATAACCGGTCGGGTAAAAAAAAAGGAATAAAAGTACATTTCTTTTTAATCATAGCTGATGTTTTTTTTTGAAAATTTAGTTTTAGAGGGAAGTGTTGTAACTTATCATTAGTGTTCACCTTTATCAATAATCTTGGCCCCAGATAAAATTATTAAAAGTTGCAGTGCCATAATTCTGGAAAAACGGGAAGATAAATGGGAGTAATTATGGAAAAATGTTAGGGATGGCCAGCATTCACATTGACATGCACAAAGCGGCCATCTCCCGCCACAGCAGAAAGGCACATGCGAAGGTCTCGTTGCAATTGCAGACCTCCCAAAAAATGGTTGAAAATGTCATGAGCTCATCCCATGCATCTTCTTCACTTTCTCTCCTGACGGAGATAACGATGACAAGAAGCAGGAAATTCGGGAGATTTCAATTCAACGATCACATCCTTGTAGAATAAAATAAAAAAATATCCCTTGAGTTCTTTCCAAACACAGTAAAAATCCAAAAGAGCCGTCCAAGGCCGGCAAAATCTCTCTCTCCGCCTTCTCCAATCTTTCTTTACTCTCTTTGTCAAATTCCAGTCATATTTATGATTGTCTTTTCTCTTTGACGCTGTCTTTTCTTGGCTATGTTATTCATTACAGAACCATTAGTCTCTCTTCAGAAAATTGGAGTGGTACCAGACCAAGAAAGGCCATGGGCTGTGCACAAGGAAAGTATTCAGTAAGTTCATCACCAACCCCAGGAGGGTTAGAGAAGCTAAAAATGGAAAGTGGCTATGTGGGAAAAGGAGATATCGCAGGCCCTAGAAGATCCACTGGGCATAGATACTCTGGCAGGCTCCCTAAGCCTGAACAACCATCAAGGAAATATAATGGTGCTCGTGCTGGTAATGGTGAAGAGAGGAAATTGAGTGACACGGGCAGAGTGAGACTTGTGGAGTTTGGTGGGGGGGAGGTAGTGGATGGATGGCCCAAGTGGCTAACGGATAATGTTCCTAGAGAGGTTCTGGGTGGTTTGATCCCTAAGAGTGCCGAGAATTATGATAAGCTTGCCAAGGTCAGTGCTCTTGAATTCTACTTCTTAGAAATAATAGTTCAGCACAATTAGCAGTTTTTATTCTTCCTTGGGAATTTGAAATGGTTGTGATTGGGTTATTATGTTTTTTTCTGTGAAATCTGGCTCCCATGATTACATCAGAAAAAAGTTCGATCGAATTACGGAAGAAATGAAAAGAAAAAAAAAGGGTTTTAAACTAAAAAAAAATCCTTGTTAATCTGTTTTCTAGTTTCCGAAGTGTCGATTCTAAATGCAGAATGAATCACTTCACGGATGTATCAGGCTCCATGCATGATGTTCTTATCGCAATGGACGAAAACTAGAAGATTCAAATCTTCCTGTCTCGTTTTTTACTTCCTATAAAAGAGAACGGATCGTAAAGTTTTCTGATAACCTGCTTGAAGGGTTGCTGTGATCACGAGACCATCTCAGTCTTCTCATGCTTTGGTCACAGGTGGGGGAGGGTACCTACAGCAACGTGTATAAAGCTAGAGATAAGGAGACTGGAAAAATTGTTGCCTTGAAGAAGGTCCGCTTTGACGCATCAGAACCAGAGAGTGTGAAATTTATGGCTCGAGAGATCGTGATATTACAGAAGTTGGATCATCCCAACGTAGTAAAGCTTGAAGGTCTGGCCACATCAAGGATGCAGTATAGTCTTTATCTAGTTTTTGATTTCATGAAGTCTGATTTATCAAAACTCATCCTCCGTCCCGAAGGAAGACTTACTGAACCACAGGTAGAAACTCTCTTATTTGGTTTCTAGCTAGGGATCATGTATTGGTTTATCAGTAGCTCACCTAATCTGTTAATGCAGGTCAAGTGTTATATGCAACAACTGCTTTCAGGTCTGCAGCACTGCCATGATAGGGGTATTTTACACAGAGACATTAAAGGATCAAACTTATTAATTGATAAAGATGGGATGCTAAAGATTGCTGATTTCGGGCTTTCGAATTATTATTCTCCTAAACAGAAGCAGCCTCTCACAACACGAGTTGTGACACTTTGGTACAGAGCTCCTGAGCTATTGCTGGGTGCCACAGACTATGGAACTGGTATTGATCTCTGGAGTGCTGGATGTCTATTGGCAGAGATGTTTGCAGGCAGGCCAATCATGCCAGGAAGAACAGAGGTATATAGTGAAATCAATGGTCGTTACTGAGATCTTAACTGGATATTTATGAGAAACACAAAGTTTGGAGAATGTTCTTGGCTCTTCATTACAGTGTTTAGTCACATGGTTAACTCTGAATTATTCAGGTTGAGCAGCTGCATAGGATTTTTAAACTATGTGGAACTCCACCAGAGGACTATTGGAAAAAGTTGAGGCTATCTACAACCTTTCGTCGTCCACGAACATACAAACCTGGCCTTTTTGAAGCATTCAGCGAGTTTCCTGAATCAGCTTTGGGTCTGTTAACCACTCTTCTTGCTCTGGATCCTGCATCTCGCGGCAGTGCATCTTCAGCTCTCCAAAATGAAGTAAGGACATGACTAGAGAGCTTAATGTGATTTAGAGTTCTTGTCACATATAGATTTCCACTTTCTAGCTACCCTCAGCCCATTGCATTTTTTGGAGTGAAATATCTTGTTCTATTAATGCCAAGTAGAATTAAGGAGAATCATGTAGGTAAATATGGTTCACACACTCTCAATTAGTTCCTAAAATCTTCAGCACCACCATTGACGATTTCGATGGTCAAAACGTGCATGCCAGCAGAAACAAGAATATAGCAAGGAGTTAATTCCTAAGTTGATTCTCTGGTTTCAGTTCTTTCACATTAGTCCTTTGGCATGCGACTTATCAGGCCTCCCGGTGATTCAAAAAGATGAAGACGAGCTCACACAAGCTGATGAACAGAGAAAGTGAGTGCTTCTGACCATTGGCAGCAATTTTCAATAGCTAAATTATGGTACAATAATCACCATTACTCTGGTGTAACTGTGAAAGTGGTACAGGAAGAAAAGGCTAAAAGAAAGCATCACAATTTTCTTTATCTTCTTTCCGCCTTTTCCCCATTTTTCCTGAAATAGTTCATTGATCATTATCATCCTCTCTTTTTTGCAGGCGCATGAATGCTACAATGAAACGAAGATCCCAGACATATCATGAGCGTAAGAAAAAAGATCTGGCAGCTGAAGAACCGAAAGAAGATCCTGCACATCCTAAAGAGGTCACAAGTGGAATTCATAATATTTATAAATGCCCTTTATCTTCTGCACTTTCAAACTATGCCATTCTGCAGCATGCCACATTCCTGTGTGTATAGGGCCCGCGTCAAATTTCATAGCAAAAAACATAGCAGGATAATTAAGTGCTATGCTCATGTCCGTGCTTAACCTTTCTGAGACCACACTGATATTTCCTTTTACATTCTTAAAAAAAAAGATAAGAGAAGAGTAAAAGTTCATTTGTGCATATTATTCCAGTTGCATCACACATGCTGCTATTGCTAAAAAATGTATCTTTATGGTGATGTTAATTCAGGAACCAGAGTTGACTTCTGAGTCAATCAACCAAAGCCATGAGCCAGGCAGCAGCAGTTCTAGTAGCAGCAACTCTGGAAAAAACCCGACTCATCTGTTTGAGATACCATCTCATTTGTTGCAATCCCAAATTGCAGCTTCTAAGAAGAAGATGTCTCCGAATACACAAGGCCATGCTAATGCTCCCGAGAACATCAAGAACTTGCCCCCCCTACCTACCTCAAGGACAGGCAGCACCAAGTACGATAATGACGTGTACAGATTAAATCGAGTCCATAGGTCTGCTTCCACAAGAGAAGTCATAAAATTCGATCAAGGGAAGCAGTTAGAAGTTCTATATGCAGTGGATAACTAGGCCACGTCGAGCAGCAACTCTTCTTATTTTTGTTTTTCTTTTCTTTTCCTTTTCTGAAAATTCTGGATCATATTTGCTGTATCTCGAATGTGATTACTCGTATTATTTTTCGTTTTGGTCGGAAATGCTGAAAATATATACTGGTTCTGCATATTACACTATCTACTTTCTACATGTATTCGTCGACCCTCGCTCATTGATGATGGCAAATAAAAAAAATAATTTTTTTAATAGGAAACTGAAATGTTAAGAGTAATAGATGAATGGGACGGCGCCCCTGCAGGCTCCGCCCGGGAGAAAATACATACTCTTGGTTTCGGAAAAGATTTTTTTATAAAAAAGATAGCCTAATATTAGTCCTCCAACTATATATTGATTCTCAGTGTAGTATCTAAACAAAACTTTCCTCAACCGAGTTGCTACCCATTAGAATTTCTTAATTGGGTGGCCTGTATAACATTGTAAGAAAAAAGAGAATCTTTAAAATTGCTTTTCTTATTGCATAAAACATGCACTTTTATTGAAAACATTAATGAATATGAATAGGGTGTTCGATCAATAAATTTTAACGGGCTTGGAATCTCTAGGGATCCGATAAAACTGGTGGGTGCTTGGAAATTCATCGAGGATAAAAAAACAAGAATAATTATTATTTTTTTAAAAAAAAGGAAAGAGATGTCCTTTTATTACCATGCCTGTTGGGCTCTTCGAAACGATCATATATATAAAGAGGTCCAAACCATTGAAAGCAACAACCATCATTGAAAAATCAAGTAAAGGATCAAGGAGGGGTGTTGTTGCTCGGACTTTCGGTACTCCCCGATGAACATGTGAACTGTAAACAATTCATGAATTTGGTTCACGAGTACTTGATAGGATCCCATGAAGATTTTATTGATCCAATAATTCATCAGGAAAAGGTTTTTAATATAAAAAAGTGTCAATGGGGCCTATGAATTAGCTCGATCGGGACAAGCATCCGCTAACAGGTCGCGAAAAGAAACAACACAAATCTGATTCTGCAATTAGCTTCTGTAGAGGAGCGGGACCTTTTATTTCTTTCTTGTAGAAAAAAAGAAAGAAAATTAAGGGTGACCCTCTTTGGCACGTAAAAGAGGACTCATGGAAGGACTAACAAGTTTGGAAAGAGATTGCCCTCTCATTTCAAATGCCATCACCGAGAATGAGGAGGAAAAAATGATATTCATGCGATAGATACTGATACCCGATGCCTTGCGTGCGATACATGAAAACCTGGGAGCCTCAACTCCTGTAGTAATTAGGGAGGGCTCGATGAACATCAATTCAAACAATTTAGTTTGAGTCGGAAAAATTTACTGAACCAATTCTCTTTTTTAAAAAAAAAATATTTTTAAAAATTAAATAAGACTAATTTAATTTATAGATCTTTTAGCTAAAAATTTTATATATAGAAATTGATTCATTGAATCAGTTCTTAGGTGGGGTGTCGTAGTAATTTGCCGCAGACTTAAATTCCAAAGGGAAGGCTGGGTAATATATACTCAAAACCAAATGATAATTAATAAGAAGGGTTCCCATCTCTTCTCGAGGAAGAAGTGGGCAGTGCTTTCCCCATTTGTTTGCTCACAATCTAGACCCGTGAGGTCTTTCATATGCTTCTTCAAAAATAAAAATAGGGGGGGGGGGGGATAAAACTTCAAATTTTATTTGTTCGACTGGCAAATTAATGACCAAACATATCTATCATCGATGCTATTGGTTGCTTCTGATCAACTTGCTGTCTAAAATGATCTTTTTGACGAAAATTTAGTCGGTGTTTGGTAATGAAATCGGACAGTCTATGTAGATCGATGGGCCGGAAAAATGAAAACCTCGACTCTTTTCATCGATCGGTAAAACACAGTACACCCCCAAATGATCAGACTTCGGAGATGATGCATGGCGTGCATGCATATATGCACCATGAATATATAGAAGATCCCAAACAACTCGATTTCATGACAATTCCTGTGCTTCTGAGTGGTAGACAGGAAGAAAAGAACACGAAAAAGAAAATAGAATCACCCATGAAGTTATTAAACCCTATGAACTACGTACCCGCGTGATTGATATTCACATACCATACCGAACATCGCTGAATTTGCTCTTGATCCACTTGAAACTGTTCCTCGCACTGGACTTGAGCTTACCCTCCATGGTAAAAACATTGTAAGATGCGATCCTCTTCTTCCTTTTCAGCTCTGGATCGCTTGATGTGGCAAGACCATTTCCCTTTTGGCATGGCCCGTTGAAGCTGTATGAGCTTGATTGATCTTCAAACCCAAATTCTCCGGAGAAAGATGAAGAATATTGAGGGAATGACTTGCTCTTCTCCATTTCCAAAACCCAAGTAAGAAGCGAAGCCAAGTTACCGACCGTGAGAGTTAGCTAGGGGGGCAAATTATTCTGGCTCCGAAATGGTATTTATACTATTGTTGAGACCAAGAGAATAGAGATATTATGCTCACGTGCACGTCAAAAAGAATTGCACTGGACATTGAATGGAGGGTGGTGATCATTACGGGAAAGGAGGTGCATCATGATCCTCTGTGGTGGCAGACCATGTGGTGATGCTGACGGAGGATCAGTGGCTATCATGGTGTGTGTTTTATGATGGCTTGTGGGGCCAGGTTACGCATGCCATGGTCAGTGATTGACACAGATGAGTTCGGCGAGGGTCCACTAGCATCAACAAAGGGGTTCGAGGAGGGGGGGCGGCGGGAGAAGCGAGTTGAGGTCCCAGACACACCCTGGCCACTAGCCAACCTTGCCTTTTATAAGTTCTCTTTGTTTTTCCAAGTGGTTTTATTGAATAATATTTTATGATAAGTAAATTATTTTATGATGATTAATAATATTATGGAGAAATTATTAATAACATATTATTTTTAATTTTATTAAAAGAATAAGAGCCATATCTTACAGAAAAAAATACTAAAAGAGAATAAAATATTTCGAATAAAATATTATAAATTATTTTAAATAAAATAAATAGCAATAAAAATAAAAAAATCAAGTTTGGTAAATAAAAAAATCGAAAGATAAATAAATCAAAAAATATTTTTATATATATTATTTCAAATAAAATAAATAGCAACCAAAAGAATAATAATCAAATCTTTTAGATAAAAAAATCAATTAAAAAATGATAAGAGAAAAATAAGTAACAGCAAAAATAATAACTAGAGAAGATATAAAAATAAAATTATATGAACTAAATTTGATATTATCAATAAATGACAAGATATTTCTGATTTCTTCACAATTTCTAGAGAAAAAAATTATGTTTAAAATAAATAAAGAAATAAATTTCTTTCATTTGGTGAACTCTTACAAAAATAAACAAACACTAAAAAAATTAGAAAATAATTTTATAGACCATTTTCCTTGGAACATACAGGACCCAAGTGTTGGAGAATTTGGGAATGCATAGTTAAGTTTGATGTCGTCAGGATTTTCTGAGTAGAATAAAAGCAATTTCCAACAACAAAAGCAAAGAAGCCATCCTCATCTTTCTGCTATTACTGCGGGCTCGGTGCTTCGTGGGCCTCTGTTGTTTGATGCGAACATTATCTTGACGATCCCATTTTATAACAATCTAGTGGATCCATAGATTGAGTGCTAGAGAGTAGGTCCCATTATTTTTTTTATATTTAATTTTTTTAAATAAAGCCATTATCCTTGTATAGCTAGAATTATATTGTATATTTTCCATTTAAATTCTATTTATAATTATTTTGTGAGTATCATGTTTTTTATATATCCACAATTTCAAGAATAATTATTTTGTAAGTATCATGTTTTTTATATATCCACAATTTCAAGATAAAGTTATATTTTATGTATTAAAAGATAAAGCCTATCTTTTATCTTCATCTATGAGCTCAAATGCTTGAACACTTTTTTCCCCGTCTTACGGTACCGGTGGCACGTTTTGGATGTTGTTGAGATATGGCATTCATTTTCTTTGCTTCCAGATAAGCATCTGACACTGATACATAATTTAGATGAGGTGATAAGCAGAGGTCCACTGGCAGACATAGTTATCGATTTTATTTTGATTGGTATTTTATTTTCTCAATTGGAATAATTGTTTTGGTTTCAACCAATACCGAAAATATACTTTAACTAGCATAAATTAAAATTACAACATTAAAATATAAAGTGTCGAGAAGACAAGATATTGGATTGATCAAGATCAACATGGATTGATATTTTAAATTTATATCTCAGGTCATGAGACTATAATGAACCCAAATAAAAACAAGTTATAAAGTTCAATTACCGATAGCTTTTATTATTGAATGATGAATTTTTTTATTAAAAAAACAAAAACAAGATATATCATATTTTTTTAATAATATCATTGATAATCTCGCAAGATTTCTCTAAACACCAGTTGTCTTAAAGATTCTAGCATGGGATATAAACATATAAAAAAAAAACTCCTCGTAAAAATCTAGCGTAGTCCAGAGTTTAGATTGAAATATACAATTGATACTCTAAAATTGAATAATATTTTTTTAATTAAAAAACATATTATTTGGCTGAAATAGAAACATCAGAGCAAACCATGACATTCCATCTAGAAATAAGACGGGATTTCCGGAAGAAATTAAAATTTAATAGAGATAAAATTTATCTTGATTTATTTTATTTTAAAAATTAAAATGAGATATATTGTCAATTACATAGAGAACATAACAAAAATTGACAACGTTGGTTGCAGGACACAGAATGGGCATCGCCTGTTTGCATCCAGAAACATTTCTGAATGAGTTTCCCAGGATATGAACATCGCCAACCTGCAATGTCCCCTCCCATCCTCCCATCATTTACTTATTAGTTGCTTCATTTCATTGATGTTTTTTTGTCATTACTGTGATGGTTGGCCTGGTATTGTCGCCTGATCAAAATGAGCCCCGGTATCTCTATGATCGGTCTATTTTAGATGCAACACGAGGCCTTAATATATATATATAGATAGATAGAGAGAGAGAGAGAGAGAGAGAGAGAGAGAGAGAGACCTACTGAATTTATTGTGAAATAAATCTAGCCAAATAAGAGATTTTGATGAATCATAAATTCAAGATGGTTAGAAATAAGATTGATGTGTTGAATAATTTGATAATATTTTAATTTAATCAATTTTATCTATTATATCTATCCAGGGTATTTAATGATTTGATATGAAGAGCTCTGAGTAATTAGTAATAACATGCTATGCCTAATAAGTCAGGGTGGTCGGTAGCTGTGTCCATAAAAATTGAGGTACAAGCAGATGATGATGTCTTCAAAAGATTAATGATCTTGTAATGATGGAAGCCCAATTTCACTATAATTTCAACTCTCAGCGGGGGAGGTTTCAATCTGTGATGTACAAAGCTTTTTAAAAATATTCTTATTTTTTTCATAAATATATCAAAAATATTTATAAATATATTATTTTAAAATAAAAATTATCAAAGTACTACAAACAATTACTAAATGAAAGCACGCAAATAACAAAAAAAGTAATGAAAAAAACTGACCAGCTACGGGTTTCATCATGGATTTAAATTATCAAAGTACGAGGAACACATCTCATCGTGATCTTATGCATATTTTTATAACTTTTTCCATTTAATTCGGTAGGATTCATTTGAAAATGCTTGAATGATGACCATCTAAAATGTAAGAAATCTAGGAATTGCTTGGTATTATAGTATTTGTTGTTTTTTCAAAATGTTTTTATTTGGAAATGTATCCAAATAATATTTTTAATTTATTTTTTACACCAGTTTATCTAAATGATTTTAAAAATACAGTCACACTCAATATGATAGTAAATAACCACCTAAAACTTAAATTTCGTGACCTAAATATTGAAATAGATCGATGGGCTATAGACTATTTAATTAATGATGTTTGTTTTTGTGTTTCAAAATGCTTTTATCTGAAAAGACTTTTAAATATTTTTAGGATTTTTTATTGTTCTGATATACCAGTGAAAAAAAATATATTTTTAATATATTTTTAATTAAAATTATATTTATAAAAATGCCATCAGCTAAGTTTGACGAGAAGAGAGCAGTGAAATGTATCAAAGTACTTTTATTTTATTTATTTGTTTATTTTTAGAATGCATTTTTACCCGGGTATGTTTGGAAAAGCTATGATTATAGCTTTTAAAAAGCAAGCCACGACAAAAATTACACGAAGATGTTACCGATTTCAATGTCCAGGAACACAAATTTCAAATTTAGTCGAGAAAATTATAAATTATTACGGGACTTTATGATACGAATATAAACATCAATATGTTTAAACTATGCATGCATCCTTCGACAAGGCCAGCGTCCAATTATTTATCCAAGCTCATGTCACCGACTCAACCACTTCATTAAGAACAAGCAGCCTTCGAGTTATCAAGGTAGAAATTGTAGAGAAACAGCAGCAGGGTCGCAACGATCCAACCACCCCTAACCCCTTTTTTTTAAAATCTAGCTCATGTCACCGACTCAACCACTTCATTAAGAACAAGCAGCCTCCGAGTTATCAATGACATTTTGATCATTGCAACCACAAACTTCTCAAAGAACAGACTTTGATTCGTTGCAAAGCTAGTGACAATGCCCCTTGTCTTCTTGTTCGTGTACAAGTCCTGGTCCGAGGTGAACAGGCCTTGGCGGTTCACGAGATCGACATAGTACTTGCTATCAAAATTATCAGGGGACCGAATATCCAACACGGTGGTGCTGTTGGAGTCACTCGCGGGGCAAATGCCTTTGAGATTGTTGGCAAAGGTTTTGTCCATGGTGGGATCTTGGGCTGGATAGAGGCGGTCAGTGAAAGAGCTGCAATGACTTATAACAATGGTGTGGCCACCGGAAAGGGCTACCACGTCGGTGGGGTCAAAGCTCTTGGTGGCGAGGGACGAGAGAATTGTATCGGCGTTAGCAAAGGGTGGCGGCAGGTTTTGTAAGGTTGCATCTTGTGTTGCAAAGTTTAGACCATCTCGCCTTCCCAAGGGAACATCATAATCTGGACCACCAGACTACAATAATGAAGAAGATCCATAGAAGTTAAAGAAGGGTTAGCTTTTGTTACGTGTTACACTTATTAATGCCTGCTGCCGAAATTTGACTGTGAAATCCAGTTGTTATTACCGACGAATTGAACTAAATTAAAATATCACGACTCCCATTATACATATATAATGTTCATGACAATTGGCAAGTCATAAACATAACAATTTCTCAGAGACTTCTAAGATTATGAGACCTCAATGCAAGTTTGCCTCTCGCAATCACTCATCAACTAACTGGATAAAAAATGAGAGATTTGTCAGTTTTCTGCATCTAGATATAAAAATGGTCCCACACATAAACAGAGTGATTCGAGTGGCTCACCAAATAAACAGAGTCGCGAGCTGCAATTGCAAGAATGTCAGAGCAAGAGACGACACGGCCACACTCCTTGTGTATGCGCTCACGCAGGTCGTCGATGATCTCAAATGCCTTCGCTCTCAAGGTCTGGTTGGGAGGCGCGTCCTGCTCGCTTGGACCACTCGCCGATCCATCAAGCAACACCGAACCATCACATCCCTGCGGTGTTAATGTGTAGAGATTAGTTAATGAAAAATAAACTCTACAGCTCAACATAACAGTGAAGAAAAATAATTGACATGTATTATGTAACCTGAACAAAGCAGTCATGAAAGTGGAGACGAAGCAAGCCAGCAGCTTGGCCAATCTCATTCTTGAACACCTTTTCGAGCTGCTTCCTTATCAACTTTGGGACAGCTAGACTGGTAGAATGCCCACGACAGATCCTGAACTACAGGAGCAGTGCTTTTTTCTTCAGTGGCACAGAACCAAGGAGCTAGAGAGAGAGAGAGAGAGAGAGAGAGAGCAGCACTGGCCATGGCTTGGTTTCTTATGGCTTAGCAAAAGGAGGAGTATATTTATAGCAAATGTGAGGCTTACTATTTTGAAAAAGAAAAATCAGAAGTATAATTCATTCCCATGGTGGAGCCGATATGATACCCCATTACCGCCATGGGCATGAATTACCATGGGAATGAATTATACTTCTCTTTTTCAAAATAAAAAACAGAAAGAAAGAACTAGCTCGTGGGCGGCTTGGATGAGTGAATGGTATGATGAGTAGCTAGAAGCCAGACTTCTGATTCCTTTTCGAGATTGCAGACAGAAAAAGAAGAAGGATACGAAAGTAGAAGTTGAGTTGTTTCAAGGGACGGGATGGTCTTAGTGTTTCAAACAAAAAGGTTTTTCTATTTTTAAAATATATTGAATTTTATTTTATTTTTTAAAATTTATTTTGATATCAACATAAAATAGAAAACATTAAATGGGTGTATTTGTTTTTGTGCTAAAAAATATTTTTTTAAAAAATAAAATTTATCTGTTTGCTGTGATAACATTAAAAATATGAAGAAAATGAAACCAAACAAATATTTTAACTCATTTGGGCTCAAAATACACTTAAAAGGCCCCCAAAACGTCTTGAACCCAGAAGCTTCCAAAGCTTGAATCTTTTTTAGTTGTTTTCAAGAGAGAAAAAACTAGTATGAAATTGATTGTTTTGATCATAGTAATGGATCCCGTTCGTTCGGCGGAACAGTCGAACGCACCGCATCAAGATAAATTCCGGGACAAAACGGCGACGTTTTTGTCCCGGGTAAAATTCCGGCCCGATCCGGCCGAATCGGCCGGAACGCCCCGGTTTGGTACCGGGCGTTCCGTTCCGGAATCATACAAAACGACGTCGTTTAGTTATGTAACAAAACGACGTCGTTTCACTTGTTAACATCCTTCGGACTGAGCCCCAAAATCATTTCCCAGACCCGATTTCAATTTTCCATTTCTCCCCCAATTTCCCTTACCCTAATCTCAAATTAACCTCACAAATCTCTAGTTTTTGATTCATGATCCAGTAATCCCTCACTTGAAAAGCTTAATTTGTAAACTTTGAATCCCTAAATCAGCTCAAAGTCAGAAAACCTAAAACAAAATTCAAAATCAAGCGCGGCACAATTTCTTCCACACGGTGGCGTAATTTCTTCCACACGGCGGCACAATTTCTTCCTTGGTTCTTCTTCCCCAAATCTCCAGTGAAAGGTACACATTCGAGGCCCCAAATCCTTTAATTTGTTGAAAAATTGATATTGCCGAAACTTTGCATTAATGAGTAAACTGGGCATTTATGTATGGAATGTTTGCATAAACTTGAAATTGGAAGATGTTCATTGATCTTGTTAAACTGGGCATAGATTACTGTTGATCAATTGTGGGAATGAGAATTGTTTGGCATTTCGGCTTTCAAGGTGTTTGATGAAAGTCCCGAGAGAGTCATTAGGTGATAAAATCTACTGCTCCTTCAATGTGATGCCGGGAAAAATAAAAATTGTGACCCCTTAGAAACTTGAAACTCCGGGAACTGATGTGTTCCCGACCCTTTTTTATTTTGTCCCTCTTTGAAGGTTTGATTATATTATGCATTTTTAGGATTTTTTAGGATGCTTCCATGATTTATGTTCCTGAATATCATTGATGGGACTAGTGAAAGATGAAACTATTCTGCATTCTTATCCCGGTATCGCATATGCCAGGATAATATAAAAAAAAGGAGGGCAAAAATTTAGGCAAGGTTTAAGTATTGAGGGTTTGTAGTTTAGTTTAGGATATAGGATTTAGTATTGCAAGTTGACAATTTTATAGTTTGGCTTTGGGTATTGAAGGTTTAAAGTTTGGCACTTGGGGATCAGGAGTTTATGGTTTTGGGTTCAGAGTTTGTAGTGTAGGATTTAGGACTTTTATTGACTGTTGAAGTCCTGTGGCTTGTCTTTTGAGATGAGGGATATATCAAGAGCTAGGGTTGATGGTCAGGAGTCAAGGTTAAAGATGGTGAATTATGCTTGGGAGTTGAGTGTTTACTTGTACTGTTCCAGGTATTGGTTTCAAAAGGGTTGTTGACAATTTAGGGTGGATGGTTTAGGATTTTTTAATTGACAGTGGGAGGTTTGTCGTTTTACAGTCAAGGGTTTATTGTGTAGAATTTATGATTGAAAGTTGACGGAAAAGGGTTTAATGTAAAGGATTTAGGATCAAGATTAATGATTGATGGCTCAATTCAAAATTGAGAATTATTATTTTATCATATTAGCTTTTCAGAATTATACTTCGGTTACTCAATATCCTTGCCTTTTCAAACGAAGTAATATAGACATGAATTAAGTGGAACAAGATTGAATGGGTTGTAGAGTCGTGGAAATACATCCTTTTTCAATATTTGGACCAATATGTTTTGAAAAAAGAAGAAGAAAAGTTATAGTTAGAGCATATGCTACATCAAGAAATGGGAATAAAGAAGAGATATTACATGTACACGGTATATTCCCAGCTTCATCATAGGTGTTAAATGGTTCAAAAAAATCTGTTGCTGCCTCCACATTCACGGTTTATTCCCATAGCAGGAGAATCATGCTTATAATAGAAACAAATATTTTGCACAAAACAATAAAGACAAAAAATGAATAGAGAGAGAGATAGGTCAAGTTCATGATTAAAAATATGTAATCCAAGACAGCTTATTGCATGATGGGCAAAGGAGATACATGAGGCTTCCTTCAATGCCTGAAAATTCACAATGATGGAGACTCAAAATGAGAGCAAGATAGAACAACCTAGCTGTAATTATAATGGAACCATATTGAATTTCAACCTGTTGTTAAAGCTTATCTCAACCCTCATAATATCTAGGATTTCTTAGTTACTAATAGCACATTACTTGTGGTTTGACATGCATCTTAAGCATTAAGTCCTAAATTTTTAGAGTTCTTCCTTTTAATAACTTTATGATAACTACAACATTTATGTATGATAGTTCTTGGATTGTTATTGATTATGAATTTCGTTCCTTGAGGATATGACAACATGTTATTAATTTCTAACTTTTGTTACTTGTGTTATCTTTTACAATGTAATAAATTACATGGTCGAAAACTCATCTAGTGGTGGGACTTCAATTGCTTCGACTCAAGCAAGATCGGATGATCCGACGATGGGCTCGTGGACAAGTGGTTGCTGGTGTAAAGAATGCAAGTATATGCATTTATTGTAATAAACGGATCAATGGTGGTGGTGTTACTCGGTTGAAGTATCACCTAGCTGGTATTAAAGGTGAAGTTGAACCTTGTAAAAAGGTCCCTGCAGATGTTAAATGGCAAATGAAACAAGTGGTGGATGACATGATAATGGAGAAAGAGAGAAGAAAAAGAATTAGAACTGATATTGGAAATGCTCAATCAGTTTTCAATGATGAAGAAGTAGAAGACGGTGATGCTGCAAATCCTCGTTCGGGTAATATACATTCACAAACAAGTAGAAGAACGACGATGCAAGGAACAAGTACATCTAGAAGAAGGATTCCTTTATTTGCTCCACGAACTACCCCTGGTTCCTAGCCTAGTATTAGAAGTGCAATGGCTACTAAAGAGATGGAACACAATGCAAGAAAAGCCGTAGCAACATGGTGGTATGATGCTAATATACCGTTTAACAGTGCTAATTCGTATTATTATCAGCCAATGCTAGATGCCGTAGCATCCATAGGACCTGGGTTTAAAGGCCCATCATTTCATGATTTAAGAGGACCACTTTTGAAAGATGTAGTTCATGATGTCCATGAATACATTTTAAGTATCAAGGCTGATTGGAGACTTTATGGATGTTCAATTATGGCTGACGGGTGGTCAAATAGGAGGAATGCACCAATTGTGAATTTCCTTGTCTATTCTCCGAGAGGCACCGTATTCTTGAAGTCTGTTGACACTTCAGGACTTCGAAAAGATAAAGAGACATTGCTGGAGATGTTTGATGAAGTTGTCAAAGAAGTTGGACCAGAGAATATTGTCCAATTTGTCAGTGATAATGAGGCTTCATTTAAGGCTACTGGGAAAGCTTTGCAGCAAAAGTATGACACCTTTTTTTGGTCTCCTTGTGTTGCCCATTGTATTGATTTAATGCTAGAAAATATTTGTGATCCGAGATATTTTCCAATGATTGATGAAACCATTAAACATGCAAGAAATATAACCAAGATTATATATAATCATGCATGGGTTCTAGCTTTGATGAGAAAAGAATTCACAAATGGACATGATTTATGTCGTCCTAGCATAACAAAGTTTGCAACCCACTTCTTAAGCCTCCAATGTTTACTGAAGTTTAAGAATGAGCTTCAACAGATGTTTACTTGCACAAAATGGGTTGAATCAAGTAATGGCAAAAGTCGGGTTGGAAAGGAAATTGCTGCTATAGTTTTAGAAGATAAAGACTTTTGGCCGAGATGTGCACATATAGTCAACGTCAACGAGCTTTTAGTACGAGTTCTAAGGTTAGCAGACAGTGAAGAAAAACCATCAATGGGATATTTATATGAGGCAATGGATAAAGCAAAAGAAGCCATCAAAACAAGGTTGAAAAATAGAATGTCTCAATATGGACCATATATTCGGGTAATTGATGCTAGATGGGATAAGCAACTTCATAGTCCATTACATGCAGCAGGATGTTTTCTTAATCCTGGAATATTTTTTAGGCCTTCTTTTTCAAAACAAAAGGAGGTAACTCGAGGTTTGCTTACCACAATTATGAGATTGGTTCCTGATTGTGATACTCAAGATAACATCAGTGCCCAAATTGAGGAGTATAAAAGAGCAACTGGTGATTTTGGTATGACCCTAGCTATTCGTCAAAGAGAAAAATTAAATCCAGGTAATAAATTTTATTTAGCTTGATATAATGTCTTTTTTTATCTATAATATTTGATTTATTCAAATTTTCTTATCTAGTTTTTTGGTGGGAGCAATTCGGCAATGATACTCCAGAACTTCAAAAATTTGCAATTCGAGTTCTTAGTCAATGCTGTAGTGCAACTGGGTGCGAAAGAAATTGGAGTGTATTTGAACATATCCATTCAAAAAAGCGAAATAGGCTTGAGCACAAGAGATTAAACGATCTAGTATTTGTTCGCTATAATCTAAAGATTCAACAAAGGTAAAATATCAATATTATTATATTAGTAATTATTTTCTATTACATTGCTATTAATTTTTTAATTTCTTTCGTGTTTATACTTTGTAGGAATATGAGAAGAACAAGAAATGCTTTAGATCCCATTAGCCTTGACAACATTGATCTATTGAATGAATGGATTTGTGAAGAACCCGGTCTTCTTGATGGAGAGGACATAAGTTGGGAGAGTATCGAAGCACCTTTCGCTACTTTAAATTTAGATGATGAAGAGACATGTGTAAATGAGGAGAATGAGCTTGGTGAAAATGACCGACTATTTGAATGTCTTGTTGATGACTTTCCTTATGTTCCATCTCAAGATCAAGATCCTTATTTTTATATTAATGATGTAGAAGATGTTTGATGTTTTTTTAGAACATTTTACTTTCATGATATTTTGGAATTTTAAAGATGTTTGTAATTTTGAGATTATGTTTGTATTGTATAATTTAAATTTCATTTATCTTGAATTTAAATTACACTTGTTAAATTAATATTTTTTTTCATGTATATAATTAAATAAATATGAACAGTACAAAACCGGAACGAACGCTGAATGCATCGAAACCGAACGTTCCGCTCCAAATAAAAACCGAACGGTATCTGAACGGATTTGATAACTATGATTTTGATGATTGAAATCATTGTTAAATTCCTCTTTTTGCATTGGAATTTGGCAAGTCTCTACTCCTGCACGGAAAAAAGATTGAAAGATAAAGTTTGGCACCGTATATAAGTTTTTACAAATATTGAAAGGACCAATTAACTAAAAGGTAAATAAAATTGAGGACTAAAATGAACTTATCAGACAGATCTCAGAGTTGCCATCATTTTTTACTTAATGCGAGACGGTCTAATTGGTGAGCATCAATATTTATTATTTTTATGATTCAACAATATGTTTTATACATTTTAATTTTTTAATATACTAATATAAAAATAAATTTAAAAAAGAAAAAAAATATTATTTTAAAATAAAATACTGAACGGTCCCTTTTAAGCTTCGGCTTCCTAGAACGCTTGGCCTCGGCGAAAATGGATAAGAGATGCACCCCAGGCACGTGTGTTTACACTGTTTCCTTTCCTTTTGTTTATTTTTAACAGTACTGTTATAGTAGCAGGTAGAGTCAATTTCTTTTTTAACCGAGAATTATTTAAATATTATTAATATTTTTCTTAGTAAAAGAACTTAAAATGATATAAGAATTAATTAGATATAATATGGTTGACCGCGGGTTTTAAAACAATCAATGTAAAAATATAGCTTGTAAAATTACAATTTGATTAAAATATATATAATATATTATCTCTCTTAATAACAGATTGATTTGAATTAATTATAGGTAATATGTTAAATTTATGATTAGTAATATAAGATTACGATAGGCTCCTGAAAAAATAAATTATAAAATTCAGCTGTAATCAATCTAATATTGACATTTAAAAAAAATAAAAAACACATATATATATTCAAATACTCAACAAATGACGAAAACAGCTAGAAATATCTTTCTGTGATATTTTATAGAATAGATCAACTTCCCGAACTAAAATTTATACGCCCCTTATCTCGCGGGCACCATGTTGGCACCGCGCAATCATTGCCTTTTGCCGCGCTAATCATTACGGGCATCGTGCACTAAAGCACATAAACATTTAGGGCTGGTTTTTTTTGCCGTAACAAAGTGTTTTTAATTAAAAACAAATATTATATATATAAATTATTTTAATATATTAATGTTAATAATAATATATTATAACATATATTAAAGTTATCCTGGGATATGACTATTTATACTGTCATTTGATTAAATAAAAAAATAATTTTAATGAGCAAACGCTTTAAACACAACTAGTTAAATAACTCGTATGTAAGATTATTATTTTTATACAATATTGTTTTGAATTTTAATTCAGCCCGCAGCAAAACACAGCCTATACTAATTTCTAAAAGCAATTATATAATAGAGCATGCCCAATTAAATAATTTTTGCTTACCCGTTTAACATTTTAGCAGCCCGTCCACAAGCTATGCACATCCCTTTCATCACATCACTCCACCTAAATTTGACCGGGGCCACAACCACCACGCCGCACACATCTTGTGCCCACCGAGAGTGATGTGCACAGAGTATGTTCGGCGATGACAGAAACCAGAACAAATTGGAATTTCACGATGAAAGTTTCTTCAGCAAACCCACGACTTCACTCATGGCAGGCCTGCCTCTAAACTCCTCTGTACACAGGGAGGCAATTCTGAAATACTCCTTGACTTCGTCTTCACTCAACCCCTCCTTGGGTGTATTAGAATCCAGCATTTCCATGTGACGATTTTGACCGAGCATGTTCCTGGCCCATTCGATCAGCCACACCTCTTTCCCCTCCATCACTTTAGGCAAATTCGGCCTCTCCGCCGTCGCGACCTCAAACATCAAAATCCCAAAACTGTAAACATCGACCCTCACCGTTGCCGCGGCACCTTCCTTGTATTCCGGCGGCATGTATCCCATGGTCCCGGCTACCTGCGTGGACACATGGGACTGCGACGATTCGATTCTGCGGGCGAGCCCAAAATCTGCAATATGGGCCTCAAATTCCGAGTCCAATAAAATATTGCTAGCCTTGATGTCTCTATGAATAATGGGAGTATCAAGTCCATGCAGATAAGCAAGCCCAGTGGCCACTCCTCTAAGTATCTTGACCCTCGTCTCCCATGGTAACGGGGACTTCACTGACTGTTCGTTATTCGTTGATGATGTGTCATGAATCCACTGGTCAAGGCTTCCTCTTTCAACGAACTCAAGAATTAGAACCCGTTCCAAACCCGAAACACAATACCCGAGAATTTTAACTATATTCTGGTGGCGTAACTTGCCTAAAGTCTCCATCTCGGCGCGAAACTCACGAAAACCTTGAAAGGCATCCGGGTCAAGCTTTTTAATGGCGACCGTAGAGCCGTTAAAGAGTTTAGCTTTGTAAACCAAGCCGAAACTGCCGTCGCCGATGATCAAATCGGAGGAGAAATTCTTGGTGGACATTTTGAGCTCTTCCATGGCGATCCGGTTCATAGACGGGTCAAAAGTGGCGCTTTCGTCGATTGTTATGGAGGAGTGTTCCGGATTTGGTACGGTTCTTGTCTGATGGTGGCGTCGTTGTCGTCGTTGGTAGTCTTGGTTTTTGGTGGATTTGCAGACGAGGGCGATGAAAGCGAAGACCAGTGTTATGAGGAAGAAGGTGGCAGCTGCGGCGAGGACTGCTTGGAGAAACGGGGCCATTTAGTGAAAGAAAAGGGGGTGTTTATTTTTTTCTCTGTGGGTGTTGTAGAGATAAAGTTTTGAGGGATTTTGATCGAGGATCAGCCATTAGAGAAATTTCCCAAGGTTTTGAAGTCGACGAGTCAACGAAGGAAGGTCGAGGGGTGGGTGCGGGAAAGGACTGTGTGGAGTTGTGTGGACATCGGGTTTTGAATATGGCCGTATATTGTCAGAAGGGGTCCCACTTTGAATGCCCTTTATATACGCGCGCTCGCGCGCGCGTGTGGGGTGCTGATTATTATCAATCATTTTATTGTATTTAAGGGTGGAGAGCTATTTTGAATATATATGAATATAAATATACCTGTTAAAAAAATGTGGTTGCGAAAAATGATAAACAATATCTTTATTTATTTATTCTCTTATATCTCGTCGTGTTTATCATTTTATATAAAAATAAATATGAATAGTTATTTTCGTTTGAACAGAAGCCTTTTGATGATTAATTAATAAAATAATATAGTGTTCGGTGATTAATACGAGGCTTATACCAACCCCACTATGAATACAAATCACCTGCACCTGCCATGACCAGTCTTTGGATTTCAATTGGAATTGTTTGTGTTGGTAGTTATTAATCAACCGAGCTGTTTCTGCCATTTATCCTGGATTGAATTTTAATATCCTAACCACACCACGGTCAACCCCCTTTTATTTAATTTTTTCCCTGCATGTTAATTTCATGAATCAATTAATTTATTAAAATTGATAAACTATCTGAAATTAATATTTAAAAAATAATCATTTTTGTATATATTAACCTTGAACTTTTCAAACCAAACACTAATCATAAGTTTTCATTCATGATTCTATGAAAATTGACTTAATTTAGACAAAGGCATTTCCATCCATGATTGCATTAAAAACAGCCTCGACATCTTGAAAACCCAAATTTCAATTCAATTATTATGATTAATTATTTAAATTTTATCCATTGTTTAATTTTCTAATCAAGAGACGAGGCCTAAAGGACCTCGTCATGGTAGGTATCTAGCAGCGCTACCTACTCATGCTCTTTAATAGCCTACTCAAAATTTTAAAACCTGCACGTACATGTTAATAACTCACCCCTTGACTTTATCTAAGTGATGGTTTAGTAGGGTAGTTGATGTTAGTTCTATTAAGTTTTATTTATTTAAAAATATATCAAAATAATATTTTTTATTTTTTAAAATTATTTTTAATATTAATACATGAAAATAATATAAAAAATACCATGATAAAATGAAAGAATGCACTATTAGTTTGAACATTTAATAGAGAATTAAATTATATTGTTTTACTATATGGGAATGAATCCGGGGTATAATCTTACTGCATAGAAACACTCTCGGATGAACTCGATCACAGACAAACAAACAAAACTGTAACTATCCCTGAGAATCCATGGTCATGTCCTCACTAAAAACACCAAACGACCTAGAAAAACCATTAATTTAATAAAAACCAAGTATGAAGGCACCGTGAACACCAATTCCTTTTATTATATGTTATATTTAATATTCCTTTTATTAATTTAATAAAAACCAAGAAATTGATTGGAAGCCATGTGATGTTAATTGTTATGGAAAGTCAAGATAAGGCCTTTATTTTTTTAATTTAAATCACCAACTCATCAATTTTAGTGAATTAATTAATTTTAAGATAACAAAGCTATGCAAAGAGGTACGCCGACACTTAAATGGGCACGGATATGTTTACCAGAGATCCGAGGCTCGTCAAGATGAGAATTTAAGCTGTGCTTCTTTTTGACTGGATTTTTTGTTATGATCGGATTGTCAGAGCTAGTTCACGAGCATCTCGACTATTTCTCGAGCTCATTTGAATACCCTGCAAACCCAAATAAGCATGTAAATCACCTCAAGGATGACAGGCGTAACACGCATGGAAGAAACTAGAGAAATGAGAGGAGATATCCTCTCACCCCGTCCCCACTAGAACTCGAACCATAAGTTCGATTGTGAGAGAACACTCCTCTATGCCACTAGGCCACGACCCTTGATGGTTTTTCTCTCTCGATTTTGAAGCATTGGATAGCAGGATAAACCATGCTGGATCTCTAACTCACTCTCTTGTCCTGACAAAAATCTTTTGAAACATGGGATAGAAAATACAATTGATTTCAGGGAGGATTGGGATTTCTAAACAAGAATGGTACCTGTGTGACGCAAGAAAGCACTCCAGTAAATACATCTCAATAGTAACATGTGAGGGAAGTCATTATATATCAATTATTAAATGGTTATAGTCATTAATAGGGATTTATTGTATCTTAATTAATTCTGTTCATGGGTGTAAGAATTATTATTAACACACTCCAGTACTGAATAAAATTATATTATATTATAATCATGTTAAATTATAGTGTAATATGATCAATTTATTTATTTATTTAGTTGGAAAAATGTTGAAAACTCTTAAGAAATGAACAGGTTTTTTGAATTCCATGATTGTTTGCTTAAAAATCACGGTATTTATAATTTAATTCAGACACAAACCAAAGTTTATAAAAAAAATAAAAGTATAAACTAGAGGGCTTCGTCGGGTGATGAAAATAAATAAATAACGACCAAGAGTCGGTGTGAGAAAGCAGGCGTCGAGCAAACTAACGAAGGCAAGGCTGCAGACGAGGGCTCATTCCAAACAATCAGCAACAAAGGGCATCCACCTTTTAAAATTATAGTAAAATGGTACGTAGGCCACCTGTATGGTGGATTGGTTAGCCAACTATGGACTCATTAGAGCTTTGATTGATAGAGAGTCGAATAATTTTACCGTTCTCCCGACAGAGAAGTATATTTTGTTGTATTATGACTTAATTAGATCTACTATTACACGATTAATATAAAAATACATAGAGTCCCATTTTTATCAAAAATAAAAATAATAATAACAAAGGCATCCACGTGGGGACAAAAACGCTGGTCAATGTGACAGCGGATAAATTCTTAAACATATTGGAGGCAATTAATTGAGTGCCCCACCTTTTACATAACTTGTTTATTAAAATATTTTTTATTTAAGAATTTATTAAAATAATTTTATTTTATTTTTTCTCACACTAAAATCACTAATTTTACTTTATAACAAAATAATATGACGTGGACCACTCAAGGGTATTTTTTTTTTTAAAAAAAAATAGGATGTCAAAGGCAAAACTAACAAAACTCTCACAATGATTATTTTTCAGAGCAGTGTTTGTTTTTTTTGGCTTTATTATTCATTCAAATTTAGTGTTTTTCTTTTGATCAAGACTGGTCTACATCTTCTTTTATAAAGTTATCATGTTTTTATATGATTTATTAGAAATTAATTTAATTAATTTTTTAATATTTTTATATATCTTATTTTAACGGTCCCAAAGTTACGAGTTACCTCGATTAAACTATTTTTTTTTTAATTTTTGTCAATGACATCCCTTGACAGTAAGTTATTTATTTTATCTTTTCTTACTGTTATTTTTTTCTGTTTATTTATCGTTATTATATTTCTTTTAATCATATTATTTTAATTATCAATTTGTTTTCCTCCCCATTCCTTTTCTTACATTAATTTGCGCTCGCGCGTGACAACAAATCTAGGTAAATAAACTAACAGGGGTAAAAAAAAAGGCTGAAGAGAGAGGCCAGGGATTACCCCCTTCAAAGTTCAAACACGAATGGCGTTGATTAATCGGAAGGAATCATGAGCCCCCCCCGGGTCTATAGCTTTTAGCCTTTCAGGGACCTCGAAGAATCTTTCTCACTCCTAGCCAGGCTGTTTACCAATCCATAATCTCCTGTTATAACATCATTAAATATTATGTTCTTATCTGTCTGTTTTACCCCTCCCCGCCCTTTCCAATTAAAAATCTCCACAGACTCCCCCGCCAGCACAATTAATCGACCGTGAACGGTCCATTCATCACCATCCACCATTGATATCTTGCCACGTCGTCTCTGACATCCCATTTGAAAATGAGTAAAGCCAGTGGCAGATGAGTGCTTCCACACACAAAAACGACGACTTCTAGCAAGTTTACAATTATAAAAAAATCCAATTTGGCAATTTGATTGCCTGGAAAGGGCAGGTTGGTAATTGAGTCATCCGATCAGAAAAAGGTAGCGTTAGATTAATGAATATACTTTCTTATCCCAGTATGTACAGTTACCATATCCTCCTCCTTCTCTCCCATTGATAATTTTACTTATTTTTTAATCAATTCCAAATAATTACCAGCACAAAATAATAATAATTAAAAAAAACGCAGAGAGAGAGAGAGAGAGAGAGAGAGAGAGAGAGAAGGGCGTAAAGCAAAAAACCTAAAAGCAACTGTGTGAAATTTAACAACTGGGTCTAGTGTACTTTACTGCGATGACGAGTCTAAAGAGATTGATGTAGTTTGGTGGATTTCCTTTCCTTTTTGAATTGGTTTTGAAATGTTTAAGGTAGAAGAAGAAGCAAGAACGAGTTCGAAGTGTTCGATTCTTTCCCTGTGTAGTTCCGATACTAGCAGTAGCTGAACAAAAGAGGAGGGTAAGCGTGTGGATTAGGGTCATGGCAAAACGCGTGTTCGAAGTGTGGAAAGGAAGTAATGTAAGGCTTTACTTAATTTGTGTATTCTTCTGATTATTATTTTTTGGTGTAAATTAGTGGTTTTTAGCACCTGGGTTTGGTTTCATTTGTTGTGAAATTTGTGGGTTTTGCTTGATTTTTTCAGTTTCTTTGTGGGGATTACTTTATAATTTTGTTTAAAAAGCCACTGTGCCAGTGGCTCTCTGTCTGGTTACTGATAAAATGGGGGAGAAAGTAGGGAAAATCCGAGACTTTCAGTAACTTTAAACTTTTGTTTTATTTCCGCGTTGAGTTTTAATTTCTCCCTCTCTTTAGTATAGGCGTCTGAAAGCTGTGTAAGGAAAGAGTAAAAACTGATTTTTTTTTGTTATCTTGAACTAAATCAAGCACTGGGCGCTATATTTCTGATTATTTGGGAAGGGCTTCAAAGGCTATGAATGGAACCATAGAGTCTGTTGTTAGTCCTTTCAAGATTCTGGACTTAGTGTTCCCTTGAGTTAGAGTGGTACACCTCTTCATGCAGTACACTGCTGGGTGTTTTGGTTAAGTTAGAAACAAAACGTGGCGACTTTATTGTATAATGATCAAATTATGGGTTTGTGGTTATGTTTAGCGGTGCTTGTGCTCTGTCGGTGACAATGTTACTGGCGCTGACATTAATGGTTTCCTTGCTGGGAGGTTTTGCAGGTGCCTTTGAGGTTTGGATTAGGATTGATAGCTCCACTAACTACTAAGTTAGGGATTTCTCGTGCTGTAATTTAGCTGTTTGATAATTATCAATAATCAGGGAGCTAACATAAGTTGATGAGATTGATGAAATTTTTCTCAATAATCAGGGAGCTAACATAAGTTGCAATTGCTAAGTAAGAATGAACGAGAGGGCCTGTAGATTCATCAAAGCATTGAGCACAGTGTTCGGTTGTCCTTGAGCAGTGAAATGGTCTTGCTTGACATGAGGTGGACATGTAAATGTGCATCCAAGCTGTATGATCTTGCTATTCTTTGGGAGGAGGGCTAGGACCTCTGATCTGTGCACAATGTTCTGGCTTGAAAGCGGAGAGCTTTGGATTACTTTGTGGAATTTAATTTATTTTTCTCTTAAAACAATCACTCAATATTCTCAAACTTCATGCTAACCTTATATTTTTGACATGCTATTCTCAAATATTGGAAGCATGAAAAATGGCTCTTTGCTCTGTAGAGTTTCATTCTTCTGGTCAAAGTTAAGACTTATCATGGTGTGAGATTTTCAGTATCTATTGTTTTTTGTTTTCTACAGAAATTCATCCTTGATGGGAGATTGATATTTGGACCTGATGCGAGGTCACTGATTGTCACTTTATTGCTGGTCATTGTTCCTGTAATAATCTTTTGTGTGTTTGTTGCGAGGCATCTTCGCCATGAATTTTCACCGGATAATGTAGGGTATGCGATTCTGGTGATGGCAATTATCTTTACTATCTATGTAAGTTTGCTTAACCTCTTGGCATTTGATATATTTGCTCTTGTTATATGAATTTTATAGAACTGAATGTGTTATTTCTTTGATTCGGAATTTCACAAGCTCAAGCATGCCTGCTTTAAGTTAGATGGTAAGCTGCTATGTTCTTCTTTTGTTGTACAAATTTTTATAACTTAAAAGAAAGTGATTTGCATGTGATTCTAAAAGCCGTGGTATGGATATTGTAGCGCCACAACTGGACTTGATTCATTTATTTGATAGCGCCAAGCTCAAAATGACCAATATGGGAGGCTGTAATTTGTGAAAGCGGCGTCAAATTATCCCAATGACATTTTCACAAGAACACTGACTTAAAAATATTTTTTGACCTTGTTCTAGAATTTGATGGTAGAAATTAGGAAGGTGTAAAGTTTTCTAGACTTTTGCGAGTGGATAATATTTGCAGTTCAATGCACTTGAAGCTGCTGCTTCTGGGTTTTGAGAACTTCATCTCACAAGGTGTATATAATTGAAAGGGGTATTTTTGGAAGTATGCTTTCTTGGATCAAAGACAGTGAAGCACAAACCTGAAATCATTTCTCCCCCAAATGTTTATTCTGTAGTATCCTTTGTCTTATTTAATCTGATGGCTAACCTTGACAGGTGCTGGTTCTTCTTTCCCTCACATCAGCCAGGGACCCAGGCATTATTCCACGTAATTCACATCCACCAGAAGAGGTTTATCGATATGATTCCTCTGTGTCTGTTGAGGGAGTACAAACACCGAGCCTCCAGTTTCCACGGACAAAAGAAGTTATGGTTAATGGCATTCCTGTTCGGGTCAAGTATTGTGACACGTGCATGCTTTATCGTCCTCCCCGCTGCTCCCACTGCTCCATTTGCAACAATTGTGTGGAGAGATTTGATCATCATTGCCCTTGGGTGGGCCAGTGCATTGGATTGGTATGCTGTTTAACCTGCATTATAACTTCTCTCTTTCTTGTGTGCCTTGTTAACATTACTTTCCCTTTTTTCGTATTTGTCCAAGTGTTGTTGAAAAGCTAATTATGCTCTGTATGGGCAGCGCAACTACCGTTACTTCTTTATGTTCGTCTCTTCATCAACACTTCTCTGCATCTATGTGTTTTCCATGTCAGCCTTGTACATTAAGGTTTTGATGGATGATTACCAAGGCACAGTCTGGAAGGCAATGAAAGAATCTCCTGCATCTGTCATTCTAATGGTCTATAGTTTTATTTCCCTGTGGTTTGTTGGTGGACTTACTGGCTTCCATTTGTACCTCATAGGCACAAACCAGGTAAGTTTTTTCCTTAAGTCTCATGTTATGATTAATTGAATTAAATCTGAATGAACCAAATCTCTTTTCTTAATAAATGTGTGGCATAACTATGGTCTAAATGCCCGAGTAGAGTGAGTTTTTTAGTGGCCTTTCATCATTAGTTGCCAGATTATGAGATCACAACTATCTGATTAGTTGAAATATGTAAGCAATCTTTAATGTCACCATTCAGAATGCATGGGCATCAAATGATAAACCTGGAGAAACTCAAGCATCAAATGAAAGCAATAGTAGTTTGCCTCCATGAATCATTGTGTACTGCATATTTTCATCATCTTTTTATAATAAATGGTATTAAGTACTGAAATATTAGAAGCACAATTAGTTCTGCAATGACTACCTGCATCTCTGTGGAGAAAAAAAGAAAACTTTTCCCCTGAAATAATAGAAGGGGAGAGTTTCTTTTCATAGGAATTATATTTATTTACTTGTTTTTTTTCTGTATGCATGAGATGGGATGCTTGCGTTTGATAAAACATCCTTGTATCATCTGAAGGCTATTATTTTTCTAGCATGTGGTGGTTATTCAATATGTTTTCCACTCTTGTATTTGCTAAAACTCTTGTTAATTTATTCTATACAGACCACGTATGAAAATTTCCGGTACAGAGCTGACAACAGGATCAATGTCTATGACCTCGGTTGTTTTGATAATTTTCTTGAAGTCTTTTGCACAAAAGTGAACCCTTCAAAGAACAACTTCAGGGCTTTTGTTCAAGAGGAATTACAACAAAAGCCCACGTTGCCCAGCACCCAGGAAACAGATGTGGAAGATTCTGGCGGGGATCCACGTTCAAAGGTTGAAGATGACCTAGATATTGGTGAAGATTTATTGAAGATCTCCCAGCGTCATAATATTGAAGAAATTGATGAGGACATATGCATCAAAGGGAGTAATGGGACACCTCATAATCCATCAGAGATGGAGTCAGTATTGAGTTCAGTATTGAGTTCAGATCATCGTGCTACCACGATTCGATCAGACACTAGACATTCAAGCCGGGGAAGGAGAAGTGGGAGCTGGGACATTGCACCCGATGTCCTTGCCAACTCTAAAGTCACTGAAAGCAGAGCCTACACCACTCCTAAGGAGCCACCCCAATGATGATCGGATAACTCATTTATCTGCCGGTCCCTCCACTTCATCATGATGGTTTACTGAAAATTCTTGAATGTTGAGTTCATCACGTCGAGGGAAGTTTTCTTTGATTAGGAACTTACAATCGAGTTGCAATTCTGCTCTCCCTTTAGGCACGATGGATGGTGTGTTGTCCTTTTTGTGGGGGTGAGGTTATGGCTCCTTTTGATTATTTTCTTTGGGAAAGCAATCAATAGGAATGTGATTGTAATTGTGCGAGAAGATGAAGATGATCTCTGCCTTTTTTCCCCTCTTGGTTCTCTCTTTATATTCCTAATCATCGTGGTCGAACACTTAAAAGTAGTAACTCTGGCTCTATTCTTTGTGTAAATAGTTACTTCCAAGACACGGTACAGGTCCCCCCCTTTACGTGTGGTGAACACTCTCTCTCACTCTCTCCTTTATACTGTGTGGATGTTTAACCCTTTTTTTTAATTTCTATTTTTCTTTCTTGTCAATTATACTTTGGGTCATTATTGCACGTGTCTTGCTACGGGCACTTGCATAATATTTTTCGTGCTATTTTTATGTTTTTTTGTTATGAGCTCCCTTCTTTATTTCTTTCTTTTTTATTTTTTAACACGGAGCTCTGTTTCTTATAACCAAGTGAGAATATGCAGAGGACTGTTTTCTTTTCGAGGGTGGACGGATAGAAAAACTAGTTTATGGGGTTGATTGATTAACTAGGTATAGTTGGTAGGAAGAAAATTCGGGTTTATCTTAAGAATAAAATAGTCTTAAAAAATAAATATTTCATGCCACACTGCGGGTGATTAATTTATTATTATTATATATAAAAGTATGCAGGTACTGTTAGTGTGCCTTTTAGTACAATTGTTTTTATAGCTATATAAGGATTGATCTTATATTTAACTTCACAATTTCAAATACAGACTAATATTATCGGTAAAAATATATTTTGAATTAAAAAAACAAGATATCTTTTTAATGATTGAAAGAAGAACGTATTAAATAGAGTTGGGTTAATTTGTTATTTAGACCATAAGAACATGATAACCCTATAATTTTTTTTTAACTCAATTTTTAATCAACTTAATGATAAAGATCAAAGTAAAAACAAAATTCAGCAAAAAAATTAGCTGAGTTTGCTCGAGTTAATATATATATATATATATATATATATCATAGATGTTTAGTTTATAGTCCTCCTCCGTTGCTGAATCCTATATCATTGTATTCAAATATCAAACATGGGATTTTCTCAATCAATTCAATATTGAAAGATGATTTAAAAAAAACTATATATATATATATATATATATATATATGTAATCTATATCATAGATGTTTAGTTTATAGTCCTCCTCCGTTGCTGAATCCTATATCATTGTATTCAAATATCAAACATGGGATTTTCTGGTGGAAATCCCAAATTTTAATTTCTAGTTGTTTTCTTAGAAAAGTTACCAACAACATTTTGCTGAAGGGATTTGCAACTTAGGCTCGCTTATATTTCTACCAAAAATAGGCCTGGTATCTTCGGGCTTAATTGGGTTCTGGCTTTATATCTCTTCAAGACATCTTCGCTTTATACTCCCCCCCTCCACAGCTGCAATCTGCAAAAGAGCTCGAACATTATGGTTGCAGGGAAGTGACCGAATATGCAGCTACTACCTGGACGAGATGATCGAGTCAACTAGTGAAATCGATCAGGGGTTCTTATATATATATATATAAAAAAAATATATCGTTCCAGGTAATCGACTCGAGGATTGAAAGAGGAAGGAAAAATATATCGTTCCTAATGGCTGCTCGATTTGATTAAACCGAACGGACAATGCTCCTCATCGAGTCCTTTTCATCCACACCCTCTTACCCGTAAAAGCAAAAATTGCTGGGTACGAAGTCTTCTATAAACAGTAGAGCTTTTGTCCATCAAAGTGTAACTAGATATCTCATTACCAGAAATTGCCATACAAGGCACTCTATCAGAGCTCACAATTTCAACACCCTTTCTAAGACAAGAAAGTCGGCCCCACATACTGTAACGTCAACCATTTCAAACTCCCATAACTACAGGTTCGGTCCCTCACATTGAGGAGAAGACCCGAGGCTCAGTTCGGAGCCATTCATTCACACTCGAGACAGTGATTAGAGAGCAATGGGATGAGAACTTCTCTTCATCACTACTAAACAGCCTCATTTAATCAACCAAAGTTTGGCTTCGGTCATTTCATCCGTTAGGAAGAAATTCATTCATGGCCTCATCTTCGTTCCACTCATCTGTAAGCTCATTCGGGTTGCTGTCAGTTTCTTAAACACAGCACGCACCTAACTTACTGTTTGTACTCCTACTTCTTGTCCATTTTTCCCTTGGTTGCTTACCGAATGTCCTCCTTTAATATGGCTTCAACCAAACCCTTAACTACAAGACTGCGACTTGTTAATTGATTTCAAGATCACAGTCTCAGCATACACTTGTATTTTCCGAAAATAAAGTCCAGCCAAGACCTCTACATCATCTCATCGTGTCCTGGATACATCCATGACAGTGATAACTGGAATTCCTTTTCATTGTTACGCTACATTTACATTCCATGAGGATTGCTCGAGATAAAAGATGTAATTTCGTCAAACCACCTTTCTGGTAAAGATAGGACGTAGTTTTTTTTATTAATCTAACCAAGACTTTGTTAAGATATTCGACATGTTCCATATAAAGGTACGCAGATAGTTTCTTCCAAGTTAGGAACATATCAAAATCCGACCCGGAAACTATTGCTCGGGATTTTATTTATTTACCTTGTTGTTTTTTATTCTGTTCAAAAACTTTTATTTCAACTTAAATTAGAATTTTACTCGTTAGAAAGTTAATTTTTATTTATTTAAATAGTTTTATGAGCTAGAATATTTTTAATGAAATAAAAGCTTCTCGGCTATAATTTTCTCTACCGTTAAGAGTAACAATAATTTTAATTATGGTTAGGTAAACAACCATTCACCCCTAAAACATTATCGTAAGTATACTTCTGGTGGGTCGAAGATTGTTTTTTTTTTTTTACCTCGATTAGATTTTCTCGACAAGAAAAGACCAAATCGAGCACGTGTCCAAATTGGGTTGTTAGCAAGGAAGATTCATGGTCGCCAAGCTGTACACGTCTACTCCTCTCCTTCACACCATCACCATGTAAGTTTGATAGCTACCTCCCTTTTTTATTTTGCACAATCGTTATTATTATAACGTCACTTTCTATGCTCTTTGCTTTACACGTGGCTTCTGGGGGCCCGCCTCGAGTTCTTGACCTGATCCCTTCATCGGTCGACCTCCTGTCACGTGTACAGCCACGCACTGCAGTGATCACGTCCGCTTCAAAAAGGGCACACATTCTAGAGAAAAGAAAACGACGGTCTATAAATAAAAAGCTTGAAACGTAATCTTTAAAAACAAGTCATTTCTAATTTGTATTTTAGTAGTTATTATTTTTTAGTTTAGAAATATATTAAATTAATATTTTTTTAAAAACTATTTTAACGTTGACATATCAGATTTTTTTTTAATCTTATTGAAAATACTTTTAAAATGTAAGAACAAATTCCAAGAAACCAACTCTATAAATTATTGAAATATCATCTTAATTTATCACTGCTTGTTATGTGGATTAAAACTGCTTCTTGTGGGTATGCAAATTGCCAAATCGTTGAAAGCGACAGCTGGTTCATCGAACATTGCTTTTATAAATACAATTAAATAAGACAAGTTCCCTTTTCATGCTCTCTCACTTTCTAATTGCAGGTATGAATACCGGTTGTGGCTGAGTTTTATCAATTAAATTACCGGTTAATTTATTTCAAGACCTTTTTATTTATCGTTGTATTAAAATAATATATATTTTTAATAATTTTAAAAATAATTTTGATATCAATAAAAAAATATAATTTAAAATAAAAGCTAATAATATATATATATATTTTAAAAAAAAACATATTCCACGACACGAACAAAGTAGAGACATAGTGCGGTTCCTTTAAACTCTATCTAGATATTAAAAATATTGGTATCGGATTAGCTCGATCCCATCCATCTAGTTGAACTAGAAACAACCAACAATTGGGTACGTAGTTCGTACTCTTTTTCTAAGATTGACGTCAGCAATAAAATAAATACAAAAATGGCTAGGTGTTATGTCTTTTATACCCTCGAGCTGTGAGGATATCGAGACGAGGGGTGGCAGGGGGATTGGGAGATTGTTGGTATACGATGAACATTCTTTCAAGGAGCAACAGTTGGATAAGTTCGAACAGACGAATCAGCACGTTTTTTTGTCTTCCAAAAAGACACTGGTTTCCGGCAGACCAATGAGCTGAATTTGGCCGGGCATCTTCGAAGCTCGAGGAGTTCATGGACTCTGATTTCTTGTGATGGTGTAAGAAAAATAGTAATTTATAAATATTGTTTTGCTTTTCTTAGTGTTAGGAAACCAGGGATCATTTTGTATTATTTAGGTTTTTTTAAGAAACTAGTTCATGGATTCTTGTTTTTTAATGATATAATTATTGGTAATTACAATTCGAGCATTATAATTTTTTTCAATAAAAGATATGATTTTTTTAATCTTCTATTAAAACAAAAAAAAACCGTCATAATTTTAGCGTTTGGTTCTGCAGAAAATTCAAACATGACTCTCTTCCCTTTACAATTTTCCAGGAAAAAAAACAAAAACAAAAAAAATGAAAAGGAATAGGAATAGGATAGAAAAATCAAATCAAATCTCAAGAAAAATAACCCAAAACTCTGGATTATATAAAGAGCGGAACTCATCATGACCGAATCGAATCATCATCACGAAAATATCCACGCGCTCGCTCGCATGCCATTCATATTCCATTCGGATATGAGACTCGGTTGTGAATTTAAAATAATTTAAGATATTTATCAGTATGAAATACTTGGAAAAAAATAGTATAATATCAAAATCTACGACGGAAAACACCCAATGGATAAATAAAACCTAATTTACCAGATCTTAATTTTCTCTGACTTGAACAATCAAAAGCAACAGACAGGGAGTTTGAATAGTATCCGTACTCGGAAAAGCACAGTTCCCGAGGTTTCCGCCCAGAGAAATCAGTGGCAGGATTTTTGACGGAAAGGGGTTAAAATGAAAACAATTTCTTTTCTACGGAGATTAGGGACAGCCTCGTCAATAATAATATGTTGACCGATCCACAAAATTCCACGTCCGAAATTTCAAATGCAAACACCTTCGAAGATGGTGGTGGGCTTACATCTCACTCCCCGTCTCATCAGCGAGGGAGACCACAGAATTATATATAGTGCCCACTGGAACTGGGCATAATGGTGAATAACATAAAAAAAGAAGAGGAATAGATGAAAGCTGGTAAGCATAATCATCAAGACATAGCATTAGAATTAATTAAGAGTAATTAAAGAAAGGGGTTTCTTTGATGAAAGATTTGGTTGTAAAGCATGTAGCAGACAGCTCTGTTCAATTTCCACATCACTCGCACTGGACAAATGTAAACATCAAATCTTTGAGAACAAACTATGCCTAAATTCCTACACCGCCACTTTTCTCTTCTCTTCTTTTTTTTTTCCCCTCAACTTCTTTCCCTGAAATAATTATACTAAAAAAAAATCAACATGCAAATACAAAATGATACATAAACTCGTAGCAAAATAAAATATTTCTAGATTTTCCAAAAAACAGGAACAATATAAATTGTGAAATCGATTTTAACCATTAGAGGGAGGATTGTGACTAGAATCTGTCCATGGGGTCACCGGAAAATCAGAACCACTAGATTGATTCTGGTTTTGTGGTGGCCGAAAATAACCCAACTGTTGACCGGCAAAAAGCAGAGGGAAGGAAGAAGCGGCAGAGGGAGAAAATGTTGATGGTAATGAACCGGAAGATATCGCTGCAAGTGAAGAAGATGAAGACAATGAAGACAAAGCTGGTGACTGTGGTGAAGCCACCTGGGGATTATAAAACATGTGCTGTATCAAACTTGAAGGTGGTGGCTGCTGTCGTTGTTGTCCATGGAAGTCCCCAGAACCCTGCAACAACTGGGAGTACTCCCAGTAGTCCCTCATAATATCAGCCTGAGACTGAAACAATGCAGGTGCTGCCGCCTGCTGCGGCCGCTGTGCTTGTTGCCTTGGAGATGAGATCGGCTGTAACTGGCTATGAGAAGATAACTGTGAATGAGAGATGGGAACTTGAGAAGCGGTAACGTTTTGCATTTGAGCTGGCAATAATCTAACATTTTCAGGGAAGTTAAGTTTAGCTCTATTTCCTCTGAATCTTAAAGCAGCCTCGTCATAGGCTCTAGCTGCAGCCTCTGCAGTATCGAATGTGCCCAGCCAGACTCTTGCTGCTTTGTGTGGATCACGTATCTCGGCTGCCCATTTCCCCCATGGTCTCTGCCTAACTCCTCTGTATCTTCTTCTTTGCTCTCCAGTTTCTTCCAGCGATGCAGTTTCACTTGATGGTGTTGCTGTGGTGGAGGCTGTAGTTGTGGTGGGGGTTACTATAGTTGGAGCAGACACTTCTTCGGTTGCTGCAAATGGTAAAAGAAGAGATGAGTATAGACTAAGAAAGCAAACTCCTTTTTTTCTTATATATATAGAATTTGCGTATGTGTGATATTATAGCTTTTAAGCTAAGTGATTGAGATGCTAAATTCTATACCAAGGCTATGACGCATTCTTATTGTTATTCCATGTGCTGATCAATTCTAGATGACTGCTGAATAAGTTTATTTTAAAATAAATAAATAAAAGCGGACAAACTCAAGGATTCTGAGGGAAGTTGACAATATTACCTTCAAATACATGCAATAATAGATATACTCAATAATATTTAGATATTTGGTAATATAAATTGTCATAAGAAGTTGAGCAATCAAGACTACACAAAATCAAAAACATTTAAAATGAATTTTTGACCAAGTAATCTAGGTGGACAATAGCAAAATTCAAGTAAAATAATAGAGCTTTGACAAAGAACTGAGAGAAGAATAGCAGGGGAGAAACTTTGAGGGCAAAATTAATGATCTTGATGATTCAATTTACCAATTGCAGCGGATGATGATGAATCTCCCTGTGAACTTCTTAAATCACTAAACCCTCTATAAACCCTTGGCAAAGACTCCATCAGTTGCGCTGCTGCACCAGCCTCTTCTTCTCTCCCTCTCTTTTGGCCAATCCACAAACCAGAACCAGAAGTAGAAGAATAGGCGGATAGAGGTGGAGAAGCTGGGGTGCTCGGGTTAGAACCATGTGGTGCCTGACCAAAACTTGATGTTATTGTTGCACCTCCGAGACCTAAAGCCCCGTATGATCTCCAATCACCAGCACTTCCTCTCTGGCCTGACACCACATGTGTAAGCTCGGATACCATTGAAGACATCCCCGTCGAACTGCTGTACCCCATGAACATGTGCGGTGGTTGTGTGACCTCCACCTGCTGCTCTATCGGTTGATTCGATTGAGAAAATATTTGTGGTGCTGTGTATGATCTCTCTCCCTGGCTGTCATCGCTACCTGTTGCAGGGTACCTGGTGTACTCCCCCGGGTCTCCTCTTTGGTTCGCCACCTTCAATATGCACATGTAACTCGAACGAAAAAGCTGGGCACAGATATTTTTATCTCCCCTCTTTGGATTTTTTCTTTTTTTGTCAGATTGTATGAGAACCTTTTATTTTTAGTTTTCGAAGTTATAGTGAAGGCAGGGGGGTATATATGAAGCGGGGAATTCAGACTTATTCAGCCTTCGCTGAAATAGTGCTAGAATCTTTCTGCGCCATTCACTGAACCATTAGCCGGCATCACCTTTGTGATCAATACGGGTATATGTATTTTCTGTGAGGTTTTTTGTAAAAAGTTCTTGGCTTGTGAAGTTTGTAGCTTTATTTCGTCCCCTTTAAGAGGTGGGATACGTTAAAAATGAAGTACCGAAGCCTAATTTAATATCCGTCCACACCTAGATTTGACTGGTAAATTTAAGGTTCTATGAAACCCTTTGGAGTTAGATAAGAGACAGAGCGTGTCTAAATTGAGTTCCTGCAAGCATAAAACGACAAGGTACTTAAGCGATCGGGCTTTTAGATTACTGTAAGATTAGCCCATAATTATTAGCTCGGTGGGCTATGGAAAGGTTTTCAGTTACTTGGGCTTTACTGTCATGAAACTTCAAAACAATCTAAAAATATTATTTTTTTTAATTTTAAATAAAAAATAAAAATAAAAATTCTTATTTTTATAAAAAATATTTTTAAAATACAATCCTCACCTGTAAAAGTGGAGAGATGTGCCCTTGTGAACGTGGTTGAAGTTATGGGCGGGGTAGTGTGCTTTAGTTTTATAATAATAATAATAATAATAATAATAATGGTGATATGTTCTGACTTTTCATTTTGTTCGACACAAAAGCATACACCGAGTAAAATGAGGTCACTTTATTGAAGACAAATTCTACTCTTCTATCAGTTCCATTGGACCACAACCTTCGATGATGTGTCTCTATGGGGTCGACGCTCAATATTAAAACCCCTTGCTTGTACAGTTCGGTGACCCTGAACTTCATGGATAAGAAGTTTTGAATTCTAACTCTTGTGAAGCGGATGAGATGGAGTGAAATATCGAGTCATTATTAAATTAGTTTACTTAGCGGGCAAGTGTTTCCGTGTTTGTTTGTACATGAAATGTAAGGTCAAAACACGTCTCTCGGTTGACCTCTAATTATTATCTATTAATATTTTCTCATTATTCATCGAATAGAAAATTTAAATATTTATCCATCGGATATGCCTTAAAGAAATGTATATCTCGTCTCGTCCTCGATGTGGTGGGGTTTTATAATAATGTAATTCTTTATAAATGAAATAATTATCTAAGACTTCACCTATTCAGATCAAATCAATGTTCAGATGAGTGCTTCGGAATTAAAGGCAGGTTGGGAGTGTGATTTCATTAGCTTTTCAAAATGCTTTTCGTGTTGAAATATATCAAAATAATATATTTTTTTATTTTTTTAAATCATTACCTCAAAATGATCTAAAAGCACTAGAACATAGTCATTTAAAATATAAAAAAAAAATAATTCAAATTTTAACAAAACACGTATGGCAATGCCAAATAGACAATAACAAGAAGAGTGGCAAATAGTTTTGCTCAATGGTCTCGGTTTCCGTTTTTACTATTAGGCGAAGATAACTTGTATTAAGGATCGATGCGGCAGCGCAAATTTTGTGTGAGGCCCACGAGACAGTTACTTCTAATTAAGACACTGAACTTGGTTGAGAAGGTCTATCTTTCGATTAAGGTTGGTATAAATTATTGAGATTTATCTATGGTATAGTCAAAGACGGGAAAAGATTAGAAGATAACTATAAAAGGTTGTTCATCTATTTATTGCTATCCATGACTGTTTAGGATTATAATTGAAATTATTAGATCATATGAGACTATCTTATATTACAACTTGAATTTTAATCCATCTTTTGTACCTATGGTTGTTGCTGTATCAAGTGTTTTCTAGACGATAAGATTTAGATTGTTTGATCGGAAATATATAAATTGATATTTTTTGTTTTGTTTCTAGTTGTATTTGATGTTAATATTAAATGGTTTAAGATTATAGTTTATAAAAAATATATAAGTTTTAGAAAAAAATTTGGTATTGTTATTAAACTTGAAAACACAACTAATTCTAGATTATTAGCATCTCTCTTGTTTATTTTAGTTGATGCAATGTATGTTTTCAAGTGGAATCATCGTTTCTTTTTAAAGGGGACCATTTTTTGATTGTTAAAGTAGTTTAATAAACAAATCTTAAAATAGTACGGGTGAAAGCTAAAAAAGTTATGAAAATTATAAAATAATGATTGGTCTGTTTAGAAAATCTAAAAAAACAAATTCAATCAAATTTTATTATTGGTATTATTATTTTAAAAATTATTTATTAAATTTTAGTTAAAAAATAATTAAATCAAGGTCGCATGCATGACTTCACTTTAATTATATATATATATATATATATATATATATATATAATTTAGCATATATACACATCCCAACTGAATTTGAACCCGGACCTCATCATTTTTATTTTTTTTTATTTTGATTGTTCTAGACTTTTATAAGAGATGTATCCCCTAATTTAAATTTAATATCTGTTATATTGATCACAAGTCATTTATCATCGTATTTTTTGGAGACAAAATCTAAACTAAATCGGCCAAGCTAATCGAAAAACAAGTGAGTTAGCGACGAGTCATATCATTCTGGTCTGTGAGGAAGATCAATAATTTGATGTACTCCGTCCACTGCAATGCTTGATGCTCCTACATCACTACTCGATGGCAGCGCAATAATTTAATGTCATTATATTTCATTCAAATAATTGGAGTTTTTAATAGGATAAATCATGCAAATTATCTAGGATTAGGGTTAGCTGTAGTTTCTACCTTGCTCGTAATGTAGGGTTCCTAGAACCACCTTAAGTTGTTGGAGGGTCCATTTAACCACCCTATGTGTTTATATTGGCACCACAGAGAGCGCACCTACCATAAGTTCTTATTGGAGGGTCCATTTAATTTTTTATATTTTTAAATTGTTTTGACGTGGTAATGTTAAATATATTTTTTAAAAAATAAATATATATAAAAAAACATTTGTTTATTGGGGAGACATGCCTTAATAATTAGCTTTCCAGATTTACATCAACTCGTTGTATTATTTTGACAGATTCGTTTTTTTGTCCGGTCTTATACAGCTATTTCTTACTTTTTTTAAAAAAGAAAAAAAATCATGGACGACAAAAATTAATTTATTGAAAGTTTGCGTCACCGAAAGATTTTATATATATATTTAATCCACCTCGTGTTCTCCAAAATATATATTTTTCACCCTTCATGTCGGCTGGTCTGATAATGGGATAAAACGGGGGGGGGGAAATTAGGCGTCTGACGTGAATGGTTTTCCAATTAGATATATCGTACACGTGGAAAGTTTTTGGAAATCATCGAATGTTTGTTTTTTAAATGGCATATAATAGTGGATGTTTACAAAATTTAATTAGGTTCGATAATAATAATAATAAAAAAAAAACAATTAGGCAGGATCAGACTCGCTGTACGGTCACCATCCACTGAAATGGACAGGGTTGAGATACGGTGAGAGACGAGGACTATTTAAAATTTTAAATTACAAGATGTGTTTAAAATTGTTTTTTTCCTACCAGACAGTACGTGGATGCTTTAAAATTGAAATGTTAAGTGTTCGAAAGTTGGAGTTTTTTTTAATTATTGTTGATATCAATGTTGGGAATGTAACTTAAAACGTTAAACATTTTATTTTTGTCTTAAAATTGTTTTAATATAGCGATAGCAGTAATATATTCTTTAAAAAAATGGTATTTTAATATATTTTCAAGAAAGTTGTTTTAAAAATCAAACACTACCATTATTAAAATCGAAAAAAGATAAAGTAGAAATTCCACTTTTTTTTGGGTTGTGAAAAATCCAATTTCTAATTATCTTGTTCATAGAAGATATCTGTCACGAGGTGGAGTAAGGTCTCCACTGAAATCACTTTTCGGACATCGTCACCTGTTTATTCAAACTATCAATTGATAATATAACTGAAATTCAATTGCACCCTTTACTTGAACTTTGAAATTGTTGAACGATGGAGCAGCCTTGTTTGATTGGATCTCGGTCTTTGGCAATCTATTTTTCATGTAGTTGAATTCTTTGTTATAATAATGATAATAATAATAATAATAAAAAACACAATTTTATATAAAAAATGACAAAAAAAAACTAATTTTTTGACTTTGATTAAAAGCCATCCATCTTTTTTTCTTTTTCACGGGAAGTTTGATTTTGAGAAATTAGCACCACTGAGAATATTTAGCAAACATAATTGATTTGTAAATTATATATATATCAATTGTTATGGCGCCCCATTTCATTGCTGATATGAACTCCGATTTCAATGATATTTAAAAAAAATCATAAGAAGATATTGATCTATTGTTTTTTTTTAAAAAAAAATCAGCGATATTGTTTTATTCAACATAAAAAGAAGAAGAGACAACCGTTGAAGAATTTCTTAACAATGTCATTAAATCTAGTCAGGTTAGATGTTGAAACTTCAGGCCTTGATTTATCGTTTAGATCAAGCATTTAATTAAAAGCACATGAGAATTGTCATGATGTGATCTAGTCAATTTGGTGAGTGTAATGCATATGTTTAGCGAAATCCGGTTTGGCTTGAAAAAAAACATTATTTCTTGAACGTTACAACGACAACATCTTATATTTATCCCACTCAACTCAAATTAATCATAAAATTCATAACCTTGGTCATAGAGATGACCAGGCTTGAATGGGATGACTCTGGGGAATAAATCAAATAATTATTACATAATAATGATAATGATAATAATAATAATAATAATAATGATAATGATAATAAAAGAGAGTAGATGCAGCAATTGCAATAACGAACTGCCAGGTTCATCATAGGAACATGGATTGCTTTGAATAAAAGGAACATTGTCTGCTTTCGCAGTGTGAATTGCGAGAAGGATACTCTTCCAAATCCGCATATAAAGCAACGGCAGATCCGTGAACTTGCTCTGTCAAATCAATTCAATGAATTATTTTCTTATGAAAAGTAAAGATTCACGTGGAAAATAAAAGATAATAAGATGCCAAAATATCCCTCGTGTATTTGCACAGGTTCAACAAATAACTGCCCTGCGAATTTTTTGGTCTGCATTTCTATTGTATCTACAAAATTTAGTCAATTCAATATTAGTGAACACAATTAAGAGTATAAAATGATTAAGGAACAAGAAACACTTAAGAGTGCATGTGTTTGGCACTGTATTTTAAAAATACTCTTAAAAAAAAAATATTTTTTTTATTTTGATATTTTTAAATTATTTTCATGTAATGATGTCAAAAATAATATTTTTTTTTAATTATTTTAAAATATTTTTAAAAACAATCACAATCACAACCACACTCAAACTCTAATAGCGTAACATGCCTAGACTTGATTAATAACTAACGGGTTGCATGCGCTACCGAAATTTTAGTGATCAGAAGATAGTAAAAAAAAAAAATAGGTCTATGGGTTTCTTACATTTAAAAATTCAGTCTATCAATCATTATTTGATGTAAACATATTCTGGAGATCTAAATAAATTTATTCAAGGCTTTAAAATACCTAGAAGCTATCAACTCGTAATCCATTAATTTTTTGAGATCAAATCTACTTTCTCAAAAAACATATCTTTGGATACATTTCACTTGATTACTCTGTCAAGATACGCACCAGTTTTACCTGAAGTCCTGCCAGGTTCATGCAAATCTTTTTTTTGCATCATACTTGAATGTTTGGATACATTTCACTTGCTTGGAAGAATTCTTTTTCGAGATTTCAAAGGTACGGGTTAGGAGCAAAAATGTTGAATCTGGCCACAGATAGTCCATCCTGTGCTTCTTTTTTCCAGACTTCTTTATTTCAGGGCATTTTTAGACCAATTAATGGAGACGTGATCAATTAAATTCTTCTTTATTTTTCCTTTTTGATAGCGGAAATTATGTTATCGAACCAGGAATAAGAGTACATTCTTTTTTTTTTATTATTATTATACATGCTAATTGATGCAATAGTATCCTTGATAAGGAACATGGATCATTGAGCCTTAAGTTTGGTGATTAGTACATTCTTCTTTTTATTATTATTATAAATGCTAATTGATGCAATAGTATCCTCGATAAGGAACATGGATCATTGAGCCTTAAGTTTGGTGATTAGTACATTCTTCTTTTTATTATTATTATAAATGCTAATTGATGCAATAGTATCCTCGATAAGGAACATGGATCATTGAGCCTTAAGTTTTGTGATTAGTACATTCTTTTTTTTTTTTTATTATTATAAATGCTAATTGATGCAATAGTATCCTTGATAAGGAACATGGATCATTGAGCCTTAAGTTTTGTGATTATTCTTTTGCAAAATTATCTTGATATCATACTTGTATCGCATGTTTGTCAAGATAATTTAAATTTACTTTATTATTATTTAAATACCTTTTTATTTATAAAAAAAATTAACTCATCTCGCGGTGTAGCGCAGTTCACCACTCTAATTTTTTTTCTATTGATAATAGATTTAGAGGTGAACATTTTTATTTAACTTAGTTTTTGAAGAAGAAAAAACCTAACAAACAATAATATATTTTAATTTCAACAACCAAAAACTCTGGTATTTAAAAAATCTCCCAATTAATATTCTTCGATAAACAGTGAATCTAGACATCAAACACCACTGTCGTCCCCCTTTGAAACATCGCAAACCTCCATGAACGCACGGAAAACCTCACAGTGAGCACAAAAACCTAAATAAAATGTAGAATAAAATTAAAACATGTCAGATCAACAACACTAGATGTGGGACTATATATATATATATATATATATAATCACTGGTAATCAATCGCTAATATGACGAGCAGATATAGTAATGTGAAAATTAATCAGAGAGAGGAGAAATTGGGAGGCTAACTTTTAAAAAGTTCGATTTTCATACACACCCATGTAATGGCAAAGAGAAGCTGTTAAACCTCATGACAGTACTTACACTTTAAGGTTTTATCACACCTTGACATTTCGGTTAATGTGATTTGTTTATTCTTTTATTAAATAAATAATTAGTTTTATTTCCTTGGATAAAAAGAAAACTACATGGTATTTCAGTCCTAGCGTACACGTGCTGAATAATAAGATAATAAGAGACATATACTGGTTTGGAAAGATGAACTCGAGCTTCAGAGTTAATTGTTAATTTGGGAAAAGCTTGTCGTAATCATGATCAAATCACATGAGGAAAGGTATTGTTTTCCTGCTCGGATGGTGCCACAAGCACGGCAGGTACAATGTCCAGATTATTATTATTATTATTATTATTATTTTTAAAATGGAAGTGCATGCCAGCTCATTGATTGATTTTTATGACAAGCGTGTCCGCGGCATTTATCGCAGCTGTTGGATTATAAGAAATATGAAAGAAAGCGATTCAATAGTAATGATAATAATAAAAAAAAATCTGAAAGCATATGTTTTTTGTTTAAAAAAGAAGCTTAATCCTTCCCATACCAGAAAAATAGAGAAGGTTTAATAAGCAAAAATATTGTAAATGTGAAATATAAACTTATAATTTTATTATTTAAGAGTGAGATATTTTATGGTTATCATCCAAAAAAATTACAAGATTCTAAATATATTAGAAAATCGTGACTGTTTTAAAATAACTATAAATCCAAAAACATGAAGGGAACAAATAAATAAAATCCAAATTAAAAAATAGATTTAAAAAAATAGAAAAAATAATAAAACTTGCTTAATCAGAACATTTGAACCTAAAATATTATTTCAAAAGATCCGACGATCTAATTAGTGACCTTATCCCTCCTTGAAAGAAAAATATCCGTAAAATTGCTTAGAAAAAATTAAACTCAATCTATTAACAATCAAATCTTTTTATTATGACACTTCTAACATGATAATGTGGTCCGACGCACCTAAGCCTCCTCTAGAATCAGATTTGTTCTACGAAGCTATAAAAATACATGTTAAATCCTCACATGAATACCCTCGATTTCTATAATTCTAGAGACTTCAAGTTCAATGTTTCTTTCCCCGTACAAATGAGAAAATAAATCAATATAAAAGCGTGTTTCAAGCACCGGGCAAGAATCAATAAAATAAAATGTAGATATTTATAGAGAATAATATAAACTATATCATGAAATCCATTTATAAATATAAATTTCTAGGTGAGATGATTTTTTAATATAATATCAGAATTTTATTGACTCAGCGGTCACAAGTTCAAATCTCACCACCTCTATTATATTTGATAAAAATCAATCATAAAATTAACACGGGTATATGCAAGTTTGAAATATAAATAACTTTCACTTGAGATATTATATTATAGAAGAATGTAAATCATATCATGAAACTCACCTACCCATTTAAGTTTTTAAATAAAATAATTCTTTAACAATATTAATTATTTGTGAATTTACAAAATAATAAAAACATAGATGAACAATTCCAAACCTTTCATCATTTGATAACGGTCACATGGAATGTGAAACGATGAAGATTCGTCGAGCAAATCGTGCACGCAACATGAAACTTCGAGTTGATATATCAGCAATTACTTTGAAAAGTAACTATAAGGCGTCCTCGAGCTCCTCAAAACATGGATATAAAGTTTTGGGATTTGATGTGTGAAGAAGATGAGCTTCCTTCAACATGGCCCTTGCCCGGGACCTGCTGCTCGTCAATTTGCATCCTTTCCGGGTCCCAGTTTATTTGGAACCAAGTAGATATCTCTAACTCACGAGTGCTATGGCACTATCTGTACTTTTATCCTGTTGCTCGGGCTAGTCATTTTTATTAAAATAAATAAAATAAAATAATATAGTACCACCACGCCATAGGCAGCCTCTGCCTGTAAAAAATCTTAAGTGGAAGAAATTATTTACATGCAGAGAAGCCCATTTTCAAGCATTTCTAGGTATAAGCCCACCACCCTCGCTATCAACGAAAGAAATACCCACTAGACTTTAGCCAGTGCTGATTGTAATGTATTTCTTGCAAAATGTAGGCTTTCGTGGGGGTTGGAAAGTGAAACAAGACACCATGCTAGCTCGAATCACATTGATTCTTTGTCTTCTGTGTTAGACATCACTATGTCTTTGTTTTTCTATATTAAAAACATAAAAGAGTACTTAATTAGCACATCAATTTTATTGTCCATGATCATAAAATCGATCCCTCAAATGCCTAATTTGATCTGTATAGGTAGACTATCTTGGCATTTAACGAGCTAGATTGTGCTTGATATATTACACAAAAGTTTTTTTTTTCTAGCAGGAAAAAAGGGGTTAAAGCCCAATTCTCATGCGATGTAAAATAACCACAATGCATCAGCAACAATTTAAAGTCTAAATTGTCAAGAGACTTGAAAAACATGTTTAAAAGTATGGTTGAAGTTGTTTATAAAATTATTTTTTATTTAAAAATATATTAAAATAATTTTTTTATAAACAAATAGTTTTGACATCCACGCATGGAAATAATTTAAGAATATAAAAAAAATAATTTCAAGTAAAAAATAAAAATATTTTTTAAAAAAATTATATTTTTAAAACACAGTATCAAACATCCTATTAAGTGGCCAAGTATCTCGTCCAAAAGTGATCTCAAACATAAATGACATAAAACAAGTCATTGAAAGAAAGAATTCGTATTAGATTTTGAAGTTCCAATTTATCCGAGCCATTCCCTATGGGTATATTTAGAAGTGCGGGTGCGGTAGTTTTTCAAAGTGCTTTTCGTGCCGAAATATATTAAAATAATATTTTTTTTATTTTTTAAAATTTATTTTTGACATCAGCAAATCAAAATAATTTAAAACACATAAAAAAATTCATTTAAAATAAAATAAAATTCAAATTTTGACCAAACAGCGGTGCAGGGCTTGGCCATATAGAGTCGTGCTACCGGCCTACGAGTCCAGGACAAATCGGAGAAATTTCCGTCCACAAATTTTACTTGTTCAAAGACAGTTTTTCATAGTGCGAGTGCAATGCACTTGGACCAAGGATAATGAAGGGAAGAAAAAAACACAATCCGCATCGTTTTTCCATGTGACGACGAGGTTGCAAGAAATTCCTCGGAGAAAGATTAGGGATGATTTTCATGGACTAATAAAATTGGATCCAACATTTTTGTGTGCCAGCAATATCTATAAGAAAAATAATTTGATGTATTGGTCAGTAGAGTGTTGGTAGAGGTTACAGAAAGAGTGAGTATTCTTTCTTGTATTAGATTTACATTGAGGATTGTATTATCTAGAGCCATGAAGTCAAAAGAAATGAGCTCTCAAAAACTATAAGCTCTGGAGAGATGAACTCTTTTTTACACTAATAATAAAGAGATCTATTCATTTAGACTTTGTTAAAATAAACTTTTAAAAAATATTTTTAAGTTTTAATATATTTATATAAATATTTCATAAATATCTAAGCTATAAGCTATATAATATAAATATCTTATAGATATTTATGGAGATGTATAAATTGAGAATAATAGAGAAAGAGGATAAGTCAACTAGGCGAAGATGAAGTTTTTCCGTGCTAACGAGCTTTTGCCGGGACCGGTTAGGGCCGCCGGGACACGGGTATCCAATATGGACTAGACGGAGCGACCGGAGCCTGATTAAACTCCGATCAAAAATCAACACTAGCATGTAGTTTTTCATGTATAATAAGAACATCGGCAAAAACATGGATAAATGCCTCCGGTAATGGCAAGTGTCGCAATTATCGAGTATAAGAATTCAACTCGTAATTAGAAAGAGTCATTTTATCCACGTAATTTAAGACTGATCATCAACATTGAGAATTATTTGTGGAAAGTATGTCGCTCAACCCACCGAATACCCTCCCCTCTTGCATTTGTAAAACAGTCATTTTTTTCCGGTGAGAATAATAGAATACAAGTATCGCCTCAGGAAGTTTTACGTGCCATGCGAACTAGAGAAGCACGTGTGAAGAGCGCTTTAAGAGATCCTGAATGGCCTTAAATTAAAAAAAAAAAACCTGACTTTGGAAAAGTAAACGACGATAATAGATCTCCCACTCCTTTTCCTCTCTCCTGACAGCAACTCGAAGAAGAAAATCCTACTTCGGAGAGTCCGATTCGAAGAATGTTTTTGGTGGGTTGGAGTCAAAGATATAAAATCCAATTTGAGCGCGACATTAGTGTGCAGATAAACATAAAATTACCATCAATCTGCAGGAGCTGAAACCACAAGATCCCACTTCTATTCCAGCATTTGAAATTGCCCATATCCTTCGTACAGTTTGCTAGAATATTCCTACCTAAAATTCAACCTTTGACCTCTCGATTAGTTTATCATTATAAACGAAGAAAGAACAATGGATGGCAAGAGTGACGAGTCTTCTGACTAGCACACATCTACCTTAAATTCAACCTTAATTTAGCGTCAATATTTGTTCTTTTGTGAGAATAACTGGTCCTTGACTACCTTATTGAGTGGATCGCAGTCCTGAAATTATTCTTTATCGACTCATACCTCGCTGAGATTTCAGCCTGAACGTTAGGTTGTCATTACATGAGTACATTCCAACTGTCCCAACCACCAAAAGCAACAACGGGCATCATCACCTTTACAAAATATCCCTTCCTACAGATATCAGAAAATCGCATCTCTCAAAAACGATCTTCATATCATTTTTGACAAATATATATATAGAATGGCCCTACAGAGCATAATCTATCAGATTTTCATCCCACAAAAGCGCTCTGTAGCTTGTTTAGAAATGCGGCGCATTTCGTTTCTACTCGACCACTCTCTGCTATCACCATCATCGAAACCCTTCTCACCATTTCAGTCCCACTCAATTAGATACGCACGCTCGGGGGCGCAGTATCATGCAATCCAATCATTAGCATAGCTAGCTAGCAGCATGCTTTAATGCAGTTGATTGCCGACCAGAAATGTGAAAAAAGAATGAACTGTATTTATTCACTTGTCATGGAAGGCTCAGGCATGACTGTTCAGATTTGTCCATATCAGGGGGGAGAACAGGTTTCTTCCGGTCTTTGCTGCTGGCCCATCACGAGCAAATTCTTATTCAGACCATTATTATCTGACTTGTTGTTTATTTTTTAAAAAATACTTTTAAAACACATCAGCCATTAACTAGTATGATCGGGGGATTTTTTTATTGTCCTTCGAAGCCATCTTGGTCATTGGCTTGCATTCCACTAAAATCAAAGATACTTGAACAGTACATTCGTTGAATCTGAATGTGAATACTACCATCTGAACCTAGTTTTCCTCGAACAAAGTTTTCAAATTTGGCGGCATTCTCATGCTTAGCCACGTGCTTTGAAAAGTCATTGTCAGTCAATAAAAATGAATCGACATTTCATTCATAGAAATGCCCAAGACTCACCAGTCAGTCCCACCTTGTACTCGCAAATTGCAGCCCATCTGGATCACAGGTCTACTCTCTAAACAGCCGAGCTACAGTTTGCAAAAGTCATGAAAAACTATGAAACACAGTGTTAGTATTTAGTAAAATCACCGAAAGAACTGCTCATGAAAAAATCTTATGAACCAAAAGACGGGTGGGTTAGGAATACGATGCCAGTTCAGTCCACTCCAGGTGGCAAAAGCTAGAACTGGGTGTCTCGATGCCCAGTCCTCCTCCAGAAAGTCTACCAGCCATTCTGCTTAAAACAGCATGGCCCACTAGCTCGCTTGTCCGGCCCAGAAATATGAAAAGATCCAAGGCCCATCAATCGGCATTCAGGAACATAGCAAACTCGGATATAGCAACATATGTTAGATTTGTGAAGGGGTTCATAGAGCAAAGCATACTGTACAGAAATGTGATCAAACTAGACATGTTTTAATTTGAGAGATTTGTTTTTTTTTTTATTTCAAATCTTCGAGAATTATTCTAAAATTTATTCTGATTTTTTTAATAAATACAGAACATAGAAAAAATATATTTTCTTTTGAAAAATATATATTAATAAAAAATGATATTTTTTCAAAAAAAGAAAATAGAATAAAAATTATATCATAATTTTTTTTTTAACTTAAAAGAACTTTTGGGGTGATCCATTAAGCCCAAACGTGGATCAGGACAATCCTTATGACCATATACCTTCACAGGCCCATCTAATAATCACGCGAGCTTTTCGTGATGTTAGACTTTAACCAAGTTAAAATGGATCAGGACAATCCAATTCCAGAACAACAATATGCATCCAGCTGCCAAACAGACTGGATTTCTAAAATTCAACTCCTAGTCCCAGCGAAACAAGCTAAACCGAGCGAAGCCGACGAAGAAGAAAGGAAAATAACAAAAACAAAAAAGAGAGAGTTCCGGAGCTGATTTGACTGCCGGTAGAAGAAGATTGAGATGGAAGAGGCTAAAGAATTGACGTCGAGCTCACTGAGTCAAGGTCTGACTCACCATGGTCCAGACCCTGATGACATCCCCAAGTCCCCTCCTGAGTCCCCCAATTCCTCTACTCGCAAGGTAACTCTTAACACTAACACAGCAACACTTTTATACACATTCCCATCGCATCAATCCCCAAACAGTGAACTAAATAGATAGATCGTCAAGTTTTGCTTGTGGGTTTTGGTTTTAAAGTTATGTTTAATTATTTTTGATTATTTTAATTAATCACACTCAAGTATGCCATTAAAGGGTGTTTTGTTTGCATGATAAATCAGGCTTGCTATGCTGTTCTTCAAAGTTGGGCCTCTAAGAAGTTCATGACTGGATGGTATGGTAAATAAACAAGATTTTTTTTTTTTTTTTTATGAATGGCGCATCACCATAACATAGTGAAATTGCTTGCAGTGTTGTTTTGTTTCCAGTGGCAGTTACATTTTTAGTGACATGGTGGTTTATTCAGTTTGTTGATGGTTTCTTCAGTCCGATTTACGCCCATCTTGGCATTGACATATTCGGTGAGATTTCGTAGCATCTCTTAATTATGGCTATTGACTTAATTATTACTAAAGCCTGGTGCACTCACCATCGACTGCAAGTATGAGTGTTTAATTATATTTGTATATCATGGGGGGCTTGGATCGACTGCAAGTATGAGTGTTCATTACAATAATTATATTTGTATGTCATGGGGTGATTGGAATTTCACATTTAAATATCGCAGTCCTAGTTTAATTTATCTATTAATATTGCATTTAGTAATTCTGCTTTCTTAATTTTTGTTGTCATGATGGGGTTCTTCGCTGATGATGTCTTGTATGGTGTTTGAACCAGGTCTTGGGTTTGTCACGTCAATCATTTTTATACTTTTCATTGGGATATTTGCTTCTTCGTGGCTAGGTGCCACTGTTTTCTTGGTCGGGGAATGGTTTATTAAGAGAATGCCATTTGTGAAGCACTTGTACTCAGCATCTAAACAAATTAGTTCTGCTATTTCTCCAGGTAATTTGTTTTTCAATATGTTTTATGCCATCAGAGCTAAACTAAAAGATGTCTTTATTTAAAGTTGCTATTATGAGAAAAGAAATTTCAGTTATTTTTTCCCATACATATTGAAATTTTGTTTTGTTGCGATAAAATGACTAAAATTGTCCAAGAGAGGGCCACAAAAGGAAATTTTAACACTTAAAACAAAGAAAGAAATAATCAAATACTATGCATTGCTTTAATCTTGTTATTTTATACATAATGACATCATGGAGCTTCTTCCTAAAGGCTTAACCTTGGAAAGGGAAGATGCAACAGATAATGTTTTGCAGAATTTTGCACATCAGGAACTTATGTCACAGAGTGGGAAGATTGTGTGGAAATATGCTCATGAAAATCAAAAACCTTTCACCAGGAAGCAACACCTTCAATTTCCAAGGGTAGATTAAGAGGGAGCTTCACAAATCACAAATCTTCTCAAAGGGAGCTTATAAATGGAAAAAATATATATTCAACTGTCCAAAAATTTATCTTAGAATCTGTATCTTCCAAACAAACAGGAATTTAGTCTTGTTTTGACACAATTTTTGCCGTCAAGATTGATTATTATAAGTTTTAAATGTCTTTTATTTATTGGTCTTTGGACATAATGGATTTTTCAATAGGCACTGACGGTAAGAGCCCATAGAGTTCTTTTGGACCTTGGATGGGTTTGGATGTGAATTATCTTTTTGCTAAAGTTTTATTGAGTGATTTTGTTGGTGTGGTGAAAACCTGATTTCTGATGGTCCAATTCCTGCAATTGTGTATGGCATATATTGGTTTCCCACCTGACTTAATAATATGGGATGAAGCTCCAAGTTAATTTATTTACTTTGTATGCTTCTACTAACTCTAAAATCATCCTCTTTTTCTCCTGCAGACCAAAATACCACTGCTTTTAAAGAGGTCGCAATTATTCGACATCCCCGTCATGGTGAATATGCATTTGGTTTCATCACATCATCTTTAGTCCTTCAGGTAATCCAATCTAAAGAGATGGACTGTTCATCACTTTGATATTTTGCATAAGCTTGCGGACATAACAATCTTGGATGCAGCCAAAACTTTTTGTTTGTATCCACAAGACAATGAAAAGTAGGAACTTGAAAGGGAGTAATTAATGGAACATCGTTCGCACTGTTCTGCTCTGTTCTGTATTCCTTTTCTTTTTTCCTGGTCAAAGAACTAAGCATCAGCAGAGGCACCTTCTTAAAGGCAGGAAGCTGCCTTTGTTACTGATCTGGTCGTTAGAAAAGGTGGTGGCTTAATCTAGTCTTTGAGGAATTACGCATTTATAAGAAAATTTTGAAAATTGATATCATGCAATTGCTAGACTTTTCTTGGAGAATAACTCTCCACACGCCTAACAGGTACAGAAAAGGATAGAATTATTATTGATTTCTTGCTTTTGCCAAATGACATGAAGGTTTCTTGTCTAGCTACTTTAATTTGGTTAACTGCAACAGCTACGTAACCATCATCAGTCAGTATAATTGGGCAGTTACTGGAGAGAGAAAAATTCTCTTTCTGAAATTTGGTTTTATTGACACCCCTTAAAATTGTAAATTGCGAGGTGCTTTTGAAATGTTTGCTAAAATTTGAAGGTGTGGGACATTCACTGATTTTTTGTTGCGTCAAATATTTCCCTTGAGCTTCTTGCTGATTTTTGTTGCTGGTTGGTTTTAGAGAGAAAACGGGGATGAAGAGTTATGCAGTGTTTATGTCCCAACCAACCATTTGTACATTGGTGATGTATTTCTGGTCAATTCAGAGGAGATCATAAGACCAAATTTATCTGTTCGAGAGGGCATAGGTATGATTTTACTGCACAACTCCTGTTTTATTGATGAGACTGTTTTAGCTATGCTGTTAATCAAGAATTGAAGCAATACTTTCTGCTCTCTCTTTTTTCCGGGTCTGCAATATTAGAATGTTCCCATTTTTTAGGATATTTTCTTAACCCTTGTTCTTTGAAAACTTTCTGCTACCTCCATGCTGAGGGCGTGGTTCACTTTTGAAGTCTTTTTGGTATAATTTGCATAATCCTTCCACGCATTCTTGCTCTACTGACATTTTCTCCTTCCGTGATTCAGAGATCATTGTTTCTATTGGTATGACAATGCCTCAAGTGTTATCTCCTATAGAGAGGATTCCTCATCCGAGCAACAGGATTCCTCTTAATAGAGTTTGATATAGGCACTGAAGATAGATGATTCTACAACTCAATGCACTGTGTTTTCTTCCCTTTATCTCACGCAGTGAAACTGTTATTGTCTGACAACATGATAATCAGAAAGGAGGCAGCGAGGTTTTTTTTTATGGGGGGAGGGGAAGGAGATCTCAGTACTCTATATATGTACATTTCTTCTTTAAAATGTGCTATAGTGTAAAGCAACTGTCAAACACACTTCAGTTTTACTCTTCATAATTAGTAGGAAATAATGCCAGAGAATTTGTTTTCCGCACGACTCTGCTTGTGTTATATGATGAGTATTGAATTACTCTGGTCGCTAAATTACTTATTCCCCACCATAATTTTATCAAGATCAGATTGCTTGTATCTCAACTGGATATGAAGCTCCTTATTAGTTGCTGCTACAAGCAAGGTTATACAGATTGAAAAGTGCGACTTGACTCTCTCTCCTGCAGTCATTTATATCTTAGCTAGGCCGACGCAACGGAGTGCCTCCCAATTCTTCCCTTAGGCTATTTCACTCATATCCTTGCTGCCTGAAAATCCCTAAAAATTGCTGTCTTGAGAGGGGTGGCCCCGTGGAGTTCAGATTTAAGGCAATGCAAGAAGAAATCGACCCCCAATAAAAAACTCTGGAGTTAGGTCACCTTTCTAATAGTACGTAATTGATAACAAGCTTTTGGAGACTTGGAGTAGCTCGGTTGGTTAGAGCGTATGGTGGTTAACCGTAGGGCCGAAGATGCAAACTCTTGCTCCAGCGTTCATTTTGGGAGCTGAATTTCAGCCTGAAACACTCAAAACAAGCCAAGACCTTAACTCTATTAACAGGGAAAATCTTCCGCCTTTTTTCTTGCCAAATTGCTTCTAGATTCACTAGAAAGCTCAAGTAGAAACCAGCAGTATTTGCTGTGTGCGCTCAAAATGGTCAGATCCCTTTAAAATCAAAGATGATAATGATTCAGAAACGACGACACAGTAGCAGTTTATACTTCTATCTTTTTTCTTTTTTTATTTAGCTGGCAGGACAACAACTGAGCCTCTTCTTTTGTTGTTCATCTTTGGTTTTTGCATTAAGATGTTGTATCAGTGTGCATTTCAACTAATCTTCGCTGAGCAGTGGGTGGTAGTTTGTCGGATGGTCCACAAGGTAGTTTCTGCCTGGTCTCTCTTTCAGTTTTGCTCTTGAACTCCGAGTAACCAGATTTAGGCAAGCTTCTCGGGAGACAATTCGTCCACGTAGACTCCTGCAGGTTAAAAGAGCTTGTTTTCCAAGGATAGCAATGAAAACCACCTCATAATCTATTACAAGGTTGGTTTCACTCGGTTGTTCACAAACCTTGATGCTGGGGAATAGTCGTATTGGTGAGGATGAACCGGAAGGTAGCGCATATGATGTCAACAAGAACATCACAAACCAGCCATTTCTCAACCGGCATGTCATCTGTTAATTGGAAGTCATGCACTGCATGGATTTTAAGAAAAGAGAGAACATTGAGATACTAAACAGTACACCTGTTGTACTGATGCAATAATTCCGTAACAGCAATTATAAATCATGTCTACAGCTAAAGGGAGCAAGGGAAATAGGATCCAGAGCAAATGTTGTGCCTAGCTAAACAGGAAAGACAGAAGATGGAGGAGGCGGTTTGAGAAGGAAAAGATAGAATGAGCAGAGAGAAGAATTCTTGTTACTGTACTAATTTTCATGCTCTTTTCCTTTTCTTTTCATACAGCCATTGACATCCAAGAAATGAGGAATTCCCTGTAAGACAGCACGCGGCTATTATATAAACCCAACATAAAAGCCTAGCTAAACGCTGCGTAGAGAAAAAAAACACTGCGTGTTCACTGCCCCCATCTCACTTGAACATAATCTTCCCTCTTCTTTCCAATACACTTCCCCCCATTTGCATCTTTAAATCCTTTATCTGGTGTCACCTCTGACATTTATTTTTCATGTTTACTACAGTCTTTCATCTTAAGAGTTTCTTATGTTGGGGCTCGGGGTGGACCAAGCTTGCAATGCCCCTGAAAATGCAATTTTGCTGGAGCGATTATAAAAGTCAAAACTGACCAGATACGCAAACAAGAACTCTACTCCTGAATATTAAATAAACATTCCTAGGAGATAGTGCGGGCGAAAAAGGCAATAAATAAAAAAGAGAATGAACATCCACCAGTTCGAAAGCAGTGAACCATTACAAGAGAAGAGAGTAGGAGCTGTCTCCAACATGTGAGTATCCTTGCCTAGCATGAATCCTCGAGAATTATTATTTCCATATCAAATACTTAACACTTCTATACTTTTATTGGTTTTCAGATGGACTGTAGCTGGGAGAACGAGATCCGGATTATGGACCCGGCAAGTGAGGCAGCATGCTTGCACACTAGGGCTTCAGTAGCCTCCTCCTCAGTTTCAAATAGAACAAGGGCTTGGTTCTTCCCATTCATCTCAAAGAGCTTGGTGTTCACGATGGTCCCATGTTCCTCTAAAAGACTCCCAATCTCCTCCTCAGTGATGTACTGAGGTAAAGTGGAAAGATGAATCATCTTTGTCGGTGAGCAGCAGTATCGGTAGTTCTTTGCAGCATTACGGTTGAAGCGATTCAGATTAGAGTTCATGTACTCATGCGTGTCAGCACCTTGAGTTATGTTTGGATGCTTCGAAAAATTCACCTCCAATCTCTTTCCAAAAAGCATGGCACCCTGGTCCACATATGAAAGAACATAAATACTGTTCATTCTTCATTGAGACATGAAAATGTTATATGGAGGGAGAAGAACTTGGATCCTACAAAAAATAATAAGTAATGAATTCTGCAAAAGCTTCATGGAGTGAACCTTCAAAAAATGTACTGCCAACTCGGATTGGAAACCATCCCCCATCTCAACAAGTGCATGATCAGGCTTGTTGCGAAGAAGTTTAATCCGCACTATGTTTCCATAAAGAGAAAACAGGTTGAACAGCTTATCCTCATCTATTTTCTGGGCACACAAACATTTTTCTTGAATGAACATCAGGAGTATTAAAAAAAAATTCAAACAGAATAAAGATATCAGAATAGACTCACATCAGGATTTAAATTGGAGGCAAGAACTGTGCACCTATCATTTGTCCCACTAATTCCAGGAGGCAAACCCCCACCAAAGGCGGCAGCAATTGCAGCTGCATTAGGTATCTAAATTTTTTTTCACAACCGATCAAATGTGTCAAACCATATCACATCTTAAGACATTTTAGCATATACAAAATGAAACCAATTTTAGGCAAAAAAAGCTTGCATGTTTAAGATATTTCAGCATTCAAAGAAGTTGACGTCTTATTGAGGCTATACCATGGATGACATGTTATGTTATGAAAAATCTTACAGAAATGAAGTGATTTTGATCACAAATAATTGTTGTTATATAAACCAGGGGAAATGGTAAACTTACTACCCAGTAATACCTTATATTCCACATGCACAGAGAATAAACTTAAGAAAATAGCAAAGATAAACAAAAAAAAATTACAAGATGGAGATCTTTAAAATGTTGTTCATGACTTACCATTTCCTTTCTACCAGTTCTCATTTTCCAGGAAAAAAGGTGTGGAAGAAGGGTCACATTGGAAAACAGCATACATAGTGATGTGTTTCCAGTTACAAATTAAGAGGATAACATAAAACTACCAACAGTGGGGAATGTAGCAAGGCAAAAAGGTAAGATCGATGTCCTAGTTCAAGTTCTCAGTTACTTTACTCTATAGTTTTCAGATTTCAACCCTAGCTGTTATTTCTGGAAAACAATTTGCAAAACAACCAACGGCAACCTAGGAAAGGTTGAAATCAATTGGGCGTCACTGCTATAAATAATAATAAAAAAGAACAATAAATGATTGTGTTCTATAGTCCGCAGACATCCTGAATATTACTTGTGGATGATAAATAATCCTTATGGTGTGACCATAGCAATACCCACCTGAGGAGGATATCCAACTGCATGGAAAAAAGGGGGGGGAAGAGGAGTTAATTCTCAAAGAAAACAAAGAGTAACAATCATTGTAACCTCCAAAGTCAGCACATCCCCCAACCCCAGTAACTTTAAGAGCATACATACCTACATCGCCATATGCAGGCTGCTGCAAAAAAAAACAGGAATGAATATAATAATTCAAAACACCTATCACCAACCAACATGCTAATTCAAGCAAAATACAACGAGACCAGTACATACTTGGGAAGATTTGCCTTTCTGCTCTGAAGGCAGGTTAGGATTAGTGAAATCCCTGTTCAGAGGAAGATGTAGTGTTCAGCAACACTGAGAGGAAAAACATTGAAAATATAGAAGTCAAACAAAGAAGACATAAGGCAACCCACTCACCTTGAGCGGTCATTGTTGTAGTTCACTTGCAGCTCGTCCAGGCTAGATGACAAATATGGAAAGTACATTATTAACATCAGAAGAGAAAGTAACTAAACCCCCAAACACCCACGCACACCACCACTGCATCTGGTATATGACCATTACATACTTCGAAAACTGAATGTCCAGCTGACAGCAACCATCATAGATATTGCGTCCCTACCATAACAGCCAAGTTTCAAAAAATCTTAATAAAATTCAAGCCGGATGATCCACTTTGAAAACAAGCTTGCAGGTGAAAGTAACATCTGTAATGACAAATTGAATAGAACCTGAAGAGAAGTCCTAGCCTGAACAGCACACTGGCGTGACTGATACTGGATAAGGGCTTGAAAACCTAAAAATATGCAAAACATTCATGCATGACACTTTAAAATCATACTCCTCTGCGTCTTTGATAAAAAAGCACAAGACAAATCCACAGAGCACTCAGAGTGGAAAGTTAAGAAACAGAAAACAAAGATGATACTCAACTATAAAACTATCCAGTGGTTCGATAGGAATGCAAAAAGGCAAATACCAAAGTTAATACATGTATGAACTAAAATTCTTTACAGAAAATGGAGAGAGAGAGAGGAAAGAGGGGGGACTTGAAGAAGCTGACCAGCCGACTTCTGAAATGTGACAATCTTCTCCACAAATCCAAGGGGAGAAAAAACTTGATGCAGCACTTCCACTGTAATAGGATATAGCATGTGATGTATTGTAACTAACAGAATTCGATTTGGCTGCGCATCCAGAGTGCCCGACATCAGACCATCATAGAGACAGAAGAGAGAGAAGAGAATAAATAGAGAAGCACAGATAGCAAGAAGAGATATAAAGAAATATAGATAGAGGAAAGATCAGAAAAAAAAGATCACTTGTAGTTGACTGTTCATCATGCAGGAAGCATTAAATCAACGGCATTTAAGGAAAAACATGAAAAATGCCATAGCAAAGTTTGAGATATGAAAAGTCCAAAAGAGAAAAAAATTAGTTTCAGTTTATAATAGATATAGAAAAAATTAGTTTCAATTTATAATAGATATATAATTAACTTGCAATGCTCCTGTGCAACTGCATCAAATCATCTGATAAAGAAATGCATACAACTTGGTAGAGGTACCAGGGCTATTTTATCTCATTTTATCTCTACATTTTACGTCAAATTAAGCAGATATAGTGGATGATCTACATTAAACACAGAAAAGGAAAAATCAAGGTGAAAGAAAAAATCCACAGTGATTACAGCGTCGGTTTCATATCGGTGATTGAAGAAACTAATGATGATTCTCCCCTTCTATTGTGCTTTCTGGTTATTAGCATTTTTCATTAACTTGAAACACCTCACTCCAACTTAATGCCATTATTACCCTTAACCAATGATAAAAAAACAGTGCAACTCTCCAGTCAGCCACCATTTGATAATAAAGAATCCTTTTCATCCATTAGCACAACCCCCCTGGTTTCTCTTTTCTCTCCCTGTAGTTTCAAAAGAAGGGAAAGGAGCCATACATAATTCTAGTCTCTATGATGATACCCTCAATCAGAAGAACGGGTGTCTCTTTGCTTCCCAGTCAATGAACCAAGCACCTAGCCAATGAAGCCTGAATAATACCATATCATGTTGACCATGTATAGCAACTGGATCAGAGTATCATCTAAACAACTAAACATCTAAGTAATGATTAGTTTCTGCATGATACACTTCTGTATTGGCAGCAACTAAACCATTTTAGTATGAACAGAGTGAAATAACCCACTGTGGCACTCTTAAGGTTCAACATGGAACAATGAAAGCCTCTAGCCTCCACCTATATGGATTGCAAAGTATTGCTATCAACAATGTAACAACATTTGGTTTAGTATGTTAGAATACAAAGTACCCACCTCGTCTCCTCGCCCTTGAGTATTTTGATCCATCGTGGTAAGTTCTTGATGCGATGAGAATTGAACATAAACATTCCTTCCCCTGGAAGAAGCAGAGATTCAAAATACATATTACAGCAATCTGCTTGGACCGCTTGGTCGAGGTAATTACACAACATGGTGGTGGTGGTGGTGGTGGTGGTGGTGAAACATCCTTGCAGAAAGTTCTGAGACAGAACCAAAAACTAAATTTTGGTTACCTTATGGATGGTTGAGAGCCTGTATAGAATTGGAGAGCATTGATAGCTGAAGGAACATCTTGCATTTGGAGGAGAGCCTGCAAGCATGGCAAACATATCAGACCACATCACATTCCAGGTTCTGCAAAGATCTGATGTGTTAAATATCACCACCATTCAATAAGCATTGGAGAAACCTGATTTTTAGCACGAAGCATAACAAGCTTTGTTATAACCCCGAATGGCTGGAACAGCTGAAGCAAGTCATTCTGAGAGAACAACAAAAGATCATTCAGTGATGCATGTAAGCCAGTACAAAAAGACTGTTCCATCAATCAGCATCGCTATTGAGCTGTTTCCAGTTATCACTGTGTTTTGAGACATGCAAAGCTAACCAAAACATTTGGGATGAATTTTATTAATGCTAAGATTTTATCAAGTAAGATAATTAAGCATGCTCTGTTTAAAATAAAGTCAGCCTGAGTTTTAACCCATATGGTAAATTAAGCTAAGGTTAGACTTTGCTAGCTCATCCTAAGCACTAACAGCTGAAAGCCTGTGCTGTGCATCTTTGTCATGCCACTAGGGTAACTCCAGGTATTCTAGAGGGATGAGATAACACATAATACACAGATTGCAGATTTCTCTGTTGCTTTTCTGTGGTCTGATAGAATGCATGCCTTCTCATCTGTCACGTTTAGGAAGTATAACACCTCCTGATTCTTTACAGTAATTTTTTTTATCTTTTTCAAGTTCATCAAATACTAGCACATGCAGAAATTGAAAGGGTCATAACTCATGTATTTTCAATTTTCTCAACAAATCCTCATCGCCCCATGAAGAATAGCTGGATTTTTTTGTTCACATTTTTCAAGGTGTTTCTCCTCTGTCCAAAATAGCACAAGGAAATATAAAACTTTCCTTCCTATGCCACTAATGGAATGCTAATCACCACATATTTACAAAAAATTGACTCAGAATCCATCCGATTCAGCATTAGCAAAAGGAAAGTCAATATCTCTAAATATTAATATAAGTGCAATCTGTCTTTAAAGATCAACTTCAAAAAAAAGTGTCACTCTTCTTGATACATTTCAACACGCATAAAGACATTGGGATATATACACTAATTACTTCAAACCCTTAAATTACAACTTCTGATCATTTGTGTGCGAGCACGCAAGAGAGAGAGAGAGTATACTTCAGAAATCTCATGCCCCACGTTGCGAACATGTATAACTTTGGAAGGTTCTGTCATTTTTTAACAACCCTGCAAAAACCTACACCAAAGTTGATCCATGATCCATAATTTTCTCAAAAAAAAATATTCAAAATTTTCTCGCATGAAATAAAAGCAACTAAAAATAAACTCGTTCACATGCAAAATGCTCACAGTATGATCGATCAACATGAATTATCTTCTACTGTTTTTTTATTTGAAGCCAACAAAGCTGTACCAAATCATGAATTACAAAAAAGCTTCTCCAGAAACACGAAACTTGTTAAATGATAAAAAAAAATCCACTCCAATCCATGAGCCAATCTTGATAAATGTATTTATTTCAGAACCTAATTATCCAAATGCAATAAAAACATTTAAACCCTGTGCACTAAAGGAGTAACATGGCTGCAGGCAAAAGTGCCTAAATTCGAAACCCTACCTACCGGTCTTTTTGGAAGCTGAGAAATAACAGAGATTGAAACCAAAAACTCGAATCTAAAATCAGTAGCTAAAACAAACTCGTCGAACGCTATCAGCTATTTCAGATTTTCTCAGTTACCAAACAGACCCGTGCACATTCATCGAGTGCGATCGAAAAATAGAAGAAAGAGAAATAGAGAACTTGCCTGAGAGAGAAGGAGAGAGAAATTATGTTCTGTAGAGAAAGAAGAGGTGAGGGAGAGGGAGCAGAAGTGCTATGTAGATCGACTGCTACGCAGGCACGTTTTCCTGTCTTTGGTGTTAGTGGCTATTTTGCCCTATCTCCGCCTGTTTAAATGCTTGTACTTTGGACTTTGGAGTGACAGTGACGGTGGACCCCCCGAGTTCCATATGGGACCCATATTATCTTCTTCTGTTTTTGTTATTTAACGTGTATGGGTTCCCTCTATATAAGAAAAAAATACAGTATTTTTTTTTATTACACAGTTATTTTTTAAAAAAAAATTAATAATATCCGGATAGCCAATCATCGTTGCCGAAAGTGAGCTTATCTTTACCTTCTCGTTCACTCCCTCCCCCCTACATCTATTCATTTCTCTTTTATTTGTATATTCATGGGGTATTTAGCACTGAGTCTTAATATATAAAAAAATGATTTATTTATTTATTTATTAAATAAAAAAATAGTATTTTTAAATCATTTTTATGTGTTAATCAAATATTATTTTGATATAATTATGAAGGAAAAATATTTTTAAAATCAATCACAATCATACTATCAGATAAATACTTAATGCCCGCTTGGCATTGCGATCCCACTGGTTTTTGACTGAAATTTGAAAAATAATATTTTTTTTATTTTAAATGAATATGTTTTTATTTGTTTTAGATTATTTTGATGTGCTGATTTCAAAAATGATTTTTAAAAAATTAAAAAAAAACAATATTTTGATGTATTTCGGCACGATAAGCACTTCGAAAATCTACCACAACCACACTCCCAACCGTGAAGCTTTAAAAAAAAATTAAGTATATTAAAATGATGTATAAATATTAAAAATAATAATTTAAAACAATTTTTTTTCAGAAACATGATTGAAACTCGAAAAATAAACACTATCGTTAAAGAATTTTTTTTTTTTTTGGTTGTCGTTCAAACCTCTATCCATGTGGCATGAAAGAAATTCTCACGGATCTCTCTCTTGATCCCAGTAATGATAGATTATTTTCATCCACACTAGATACGTGAACTTAATATAAATATACAAAAGCCGAATTGAGATGAGGTTGATAAATACACAAAAACATCGGCATGATGAACACGATTCAACATGGCGCAAGAGAGCGGATAAGTAGATTTTATTATTTGGAATTAAGGTTAAAATTGTTTTTTATAATATTTTTTATTTAAAAATATATTAAAATAATATTTTTATATTTTTAAAAAATAATTTTGACATTAGCACATCAAGATAATTTAAAAACATTAAAAAATTAATTTAAAATAAAAAAAAATAATTTTTTTCTAAGACGTTTTCCAAACAAAATCCAAAACATCCCATATATGCTTGCCGCATTTCAAAAATATTCTTAAAAATAATTAAAAAGTTTTTTTTTTAATTTTAAATTAAAAAATAATATTTTTATATTGTTTTCATATACTAATATCAAAAATTATTTTAAAAAATATATTATTTTAATATTATTCTAAATAAATAATAAAAAAGCCAACTCAATCATCTTCAAACACCTTAGGCTTTGCAAGACATTGAAGGTAGAGGTGACAATCGCTGCAATCAAAATGGAGCCTATCTTTATTTTTTTCTTTTGCCCACCCCCGCTCGAAGTGGACATACGAGTCGTTTATCTATAAGACCAGTAACCTCCTCTCATCTTCGTCTAGGACGCTAACTCTTTTTTTTTTAATATTGGAGGAGAAATCGGTTTATCTGAAAATTATATTTTGTGGACACAAGAAACGAGTAAAATCTTGACTATTTTAGATTAGTGACTAGGTCATTATAGCACGCCCCAACTCGAATCTTTGCTCTTGCAAATGCAAGAGTAAGGTCGTTGCTGCCACGCTATCCCTGGGACAATAATATGAAATTATTATATAAAATAAAACAAATATATTTACACTACTTACGTGTTTGTTAATGTGATTGAAGTTATTTTTTAAAGTGTTTTTTATTTATTAATATATTAAAATAATATTTTTTATTTTTTAAAAAATATTTGACATTATAAAAATACCTTTAAAAAATATTTTTTTAATTTAAAATAAAAAATAAAAATATTTTCAAACACACATTACTAACGCATTTTCAAGCACCTCTTCAATATTGAAACTCAATAGAAAACTCTGTCGTTTCATAGTATGCAAAATTTGACTAGACATAAGGTTAATAGATGTACAAAAAACTCAACTTGGATGGATGAACATGATTCGAGGTGTAAGAAAGTAGGTGAGGTATTATACTTGAAGTTTTAATAGAGATCGGGATAAAAAAACGAGATTTGCGGCTCGGATACTGTTGTTTTTGTTGTGGTTTAAAAATGTTTTTGAAAAAAAAAGTTATTGTTATATTTTATTTTGAATTAAATATTTTATCTATTTTTATATGATGATATTATACTATTTTATATTTATTAATTTATGAAGATGAAAACCTAAAAAAAATCAAAGTTCTACCTCCATTATATTTAATATTTAATGTTAAAAGTTGAAACTAAAAAATAAAAACTAAATCTATAATATTGGTGTATAACCCAAAAAAAAATATTTACAAAAAAGTAAAAAAACACAATTTACATAATAAAATAAAAAACTTAAAAAAAGGTTATTCAATGGTTAGTTTGACAAAAAAAAATTATAATGAAAAATATTTTATAATTGCGGTGACAATAGAATAGTGTGTATTTAATGTTTAAGTATAGATTGTTTTTATAAAATAATATACTTAAAAGCATATTTTTTTCAAAAGCTACTGCACTTTTAGTTTTAAGTACCTGCTTAGTCATATATTTAGTGTTTTGTTAATTAATATTAACCATATAAGCGCTCTATTTTCTTTTAAAAAAATTATTTATCTCTAAAAAAGATATTTTATAGACCTAAATAAGCTAATAAAATTCTAACTATCTTAGATTTTATAAAAAATACATACTATTATTTGAACTTGAATTTAAAAAAACTTGCTGCTAATCTCAAAAACTCTTTCATCACATCACTGCTTTTGTACCATATAGACGCTCTACGCTATGCCACAGGACAGGCCAAAAAAGAAAGTGAAAAAAGAAAGCGTGAATATCAACTCCCAGTAAATTAAACTTGAAAGAAGAGAATAGAAAAAATAAATTTAATAAAAAACCTAAAAAAAGACTCCACCACCACCACCAGCGCCTCCATAAGCAGTAGCAGCGACTCCACCAGAAACAACAACTAGTAAGCTATTACGTTGTAGAATTAGATTTGATCCTGAACACGCTCTTGTTTTGATTTGATATAATTTCTTCTGATTTCTTACCTGTTGCGAAACGTGGATAATAAATTTATTCTTTAAGATGATACTCTTCTTTTTGCAAGCATCACGAAAACAAATTATGGGCAATGAATTCCACGTGTGCTGTTACGAAAACAAATAGTATGTACTCAAGATTAACCGTGATCAAGTTCTTTCTCTTCTTTTATTATCTGGACTATAAAGTGAAATGGGTTGGCTTGTTGGATGTTGAAACCTGATGGGATGGCATTGGATTACGGTTTTAGATACCAGTCAAGCTAATATAGAGCACGCCCTCCTCTGGGAAGAGATGATGGGTCAACTAAATATTAAAGGTGTGGTTTACTTCAAAAGGCTTAGATAGTCAGGAAAGCATTGGACAGGCATGCGTGTAATTGGAGAAAATGGATGGCATTCTACTGAATAATTGTGGGTCCTGTTTGCTTCAAATATTTTGGCAGCTTATCTAGGGTATGCATTTTAATCTCCAAGTCCCCTTTGAAGTGTCCTCGTTATAAAGTTTGATTCTCTGAGCAAAACATTCAATACTTTATTATTGATAAGAATTGGGGTTAGAGGACATGGTAATGTTCATAAGGAAAACTCAATAATGGCATTCTCATGTTTGATGTCTTTTTCTTGTTGGGTTTTTATAGACTGCTCAGTTCGATGAACAGGCTATGCTGTTAGCTTTTGAGCAGGTATTGTGAGAGGTCCTCAAGAGTCATGGCGTGATGGCAAAGAACTTGTGATTTGCACAATAAATCTCGAGTTTGAGTCGAGTTGTACATCTCTTGTAAAAATCTGGGACAATGAGGGTCTTACTTGCTGGTATTATGAGAGCAGCTGACAATGATGTCTAGGCCTATGTTACCTGTGTCTAGTGTTTATGTTCTCAATTCGCCCGCAGTTTAAGTGGATCAACAAAACAAGATGTCCTCTGGCTAGGATACATTGCAACCCCGACTAAATCTAAACACAAGATGTACCAGTATTTACTGTGGTTTGCATCTCTGTGATCTCTCCTTTTGCTTTACTCTGTTGAAAAACATGCTCTATGTTATGAGCTTCGAAATCATGTAGTAGTTTTTCTATTTTCAAGAAAAATATAAGAATATATAATAAGTGTTTCAGGTATATATTTCTGCCCGGTGGTTGCAATCTTTGTAGCTTGGAAGGTTGCTAGCTCTTGTAGCTGCGTAGATGGTTCATTGTGAGCAAAATATCGACTTCGTGCATGTTATTTTGTAGTGAGTAAAATCCTGGAGCCCTCGATTGTCTTCTCTTTTTCAGAGGGGTTAGCTTTTAAAATTTTAACAGATAACCCGAGGAATGATTTCCCATTCTACTGCACTGTGTAATATTGATTGAAAGATGTGCGCACAGGAATTTCATATGCATATGTCTGTGCCTTTGTCAGTTCATTTCGATGTATTCTACTTGAAAATGGGTAGGTGGGTAGCTTCGTGTTTGATGGTGTTGTTTCTGGCATGTGTCTTAAAATCATTTTTTAAAAAATCATTTTTATTTTTTATTTATTTTAAATTAGTTTTTTGATGTTTTTAAATAATCCTGATGTCTGAAAAATATTTTTTTAAAAATAAAATAAAAATTATTTTAATACATTTGTAAATAAAAAATATTTTGAGATCCTTTAGTCAAATATTTATTTTTATTTGTATGACATGGAAGATACAACCGATTGATTATTTGTAGAATATTATGGAGAAGGATTGGAAATTTGGAATTTTTAAACGAGCATGGACTAGCATGGTGCAAGATGGCATTGGATGTCTAGCAATAACAAATGGGTCTGGTTAGGAAGCCATTACAGATCAATTGTAGAATCATTTGAAATTTATTGAATCTTAATTAATATTGTTTACGGCTGTAAAACTTTATTATTGATACAGTCTCACAGTGAAAAATATTATATATTTATTTTTGTATCCCATTCAATTTAATTAGGTAAAGTTGTTCTCTCAGAGTAATAGTGAATAATGATAAAAAGATATTTAATTTGTGTTATGTTTAGTTTGAATATGATTTTTATTTGTTATTTTTCTTCAAATGAAAAAAAATACAGCATGAACATGTTATTTAGTTTCATGGGTTAGAGAAATATCCTGAAACTTTACAAAATGAACATATTTTCTACTGAAAAAGAAAAACTGGGAAAAAAAACTTTAATATTTGGATTGAACAAAAAGTGAAAAACGCAGGCGTGTATCCAAAATGTCCAAATAGTTCCAAAACGACATCGCTTGGTAGATACGCTTCTTTCCGTGTCAACAAAACAAGGGAGGAACGTACAATTACAATCATATCCAAAAGAGCCACGTCATGATAAAAAAAATCAGTTTAACAACGCGGTCTCGTTGCCGAAGCGACCGCCCTTCTTTTCAAAAAACAAAAGAAGAAACCCTACCCCCCTCTTCTTATCTCCCTAATCTCCTGGCAACTGAAAAGGAACACACAAGAGGAGCTTGCGCTGCTACTCAAAACGGTACCGTAGAAACTAACAAAAAAAATCCTCGCCTTTTCAAATTATCGTTGTTTTTAGTGATTTCAGATCTATGTGCGTGATTTGCTGAAGCGAAAACTGAAAACAGTTTGTATTTTTGTTGTCATAGAGAATGGATCGGTACCAGAGGGTAGAGAAGCCAAGAAATGAAACGCCGATTAATGAGAATGAGATTCGCATTACCACTCAAGGCAGAATGAGGAACTACATTACTTATGCCACTACGCTCTTCCAGGTTCTTCCCTCTCTGTTTCGATAAATTATTTTTAATTTTACAATGTTGATTAATAAATTTGCCTCACAACAAGAGTGCCTACGCGCGTGCTTGATATTTTTTCTTACTTTTCCACAATGTTTTTTTGGCTATTTGTTTTTTGTATATATACATACATATATATATATATGTGTGTGTGTGTGTGTGTGTGTGTGTGTGTGTGTGTGTGTGTGTGTTTGTTATTATTTTTGCAATTAAAACAGAAATAACATAGCATAATAATTCCGAGTAGTTTTTTTCCTTGCTTTAGTGATTTGTTAAGTTTTTTTTGGGATACCTGTGTGTTGCTGTAAGTGAAATTAGCAGGTGGTGCTGCAGACAGCTTTGTTTCAGTTTGTTGTGTCCGTGCTAAATGAGATTCACGGTCGTTATTGATCTTATCTGCTTTAAACTGCATTTTTCTAAGCAGTCATCAGTGTTTGCAAATCGACCTTATCGAAGAATTGTTGGCGTATCTATAAGTGAGCTATTCATTTACGTGTGGCATAACTTTGATTTTGAAGGTGATATCTTGTTTTTTGTTGGGCTTTAACAGGAGAAAGGATCTGATGAAATCTCTCTCAAGGCCATGGGCAGAGCCATAAACAAGACTGTGATGATTGCTGAATTGATCAAGGTAATGTGATGATGTTTTGCTGCTTTCCCTTTTTAATTTGAATTTCTCAATTCTTCCGCACCTTTTCATTCACATAAACATGGAGGCATAAGAATATGGATGCAACCTATCATCAGAACCCTGTTATACTTAGAATTTCCTCTCTGTTTCAGAGAAGGATTGCTGATCTTCATCAGAACACATCTATTGGCTCTACTGATATAACTGACATGTGGGAGCCATTAGAGGAGGGCCTTCTCCCGTAAGATTTCTCATGAACTTTCTCTGTTCTCCTCTATGGTGCGTTGTCTTAATGACAATGGTTGATTTGTTTGTTGGTAATGCAGCCTGGAAACCACTCGTCATGTATCAGTGATAACAATTACTCTATCCAAGAAGGAACTGAATACATCCTCCACAGGGTGAGTTGAAACTTGCTGTGTGCCTAAACCCACACTTTGGTTTCATTGAGTCAGATTTTAATCAATACCATCTCACTTCAGTCTCTATTGTACTTATGTGTGCATCTGCACACATGGATAAATGTGTGAGCATGCATTATATTGAACTTTTAGTCGTTATTTTTAATGCCATTGAATTATTTCACCACTAGCTATCAATCGCCTATTCCAGCTGATCAAGTGAAACCCTTGGCTGAATATGATTACGAAGGAGGTAATGCAAAATCTCACTTTTCTTATTGACTGAAATCCCTTTGCGGTGTGTCAATTGACATTATTTTATGTTTTTGTTGAAATAGAAGGTGGCTCTCCTCGGAGGCAGGGGAGAGGGCGTGGTGGTCGAGGGATTGCTAGAGGTAGAGGTAATTTATGATGTAACCTTAACATTGCTTAATATGTTAACTCTTATTATATTGATTGGGGGTGGGGCAAGTGTTTTTTGTTTCAAACTATTTATTCTCAAATGGCTTCTAGAGTGATGGTCTGTATATTGCATGCCATGTTACTTTTAATGAGTAGATATTTTATATTAGGCAATGGATTTTTGAAGCAATACTGGCTGGGATGTGGGAACAAAGTAAATCAGCAAAATCATGCTGTATATGAGCTGTAGCTGAGCAAGTTATTTTTTTAAATTGGATTCTGAGATACCCAGCACTCATTACCTCATCTGAACTGCTTCACTTTTTGTTGGCTAAATGAGTCTACAGATAAGCTATCAGGTGTCACCATTTCCAGCAGGGAACATTGTGAAATTAACATCTCTGGCAAGGCTATTAGATATATCTGCTAGATACCCTAAACAGAGAAATTGTTTTCGTTTGATCTCTGTAATATTTTTCTGCTTATGTAAATAATTATAAACAGAAGCTTTTTGTGGTATGCTGATGTCAAAATAGCTGAGTAATTTTCATAAAATAGTATATCAACATTCATTTCCAGTTCTATTGTTCGAACTGGCTTATGAATCTTTTCCGCCATGGATTAATTGTTTTCCTTGCCATTTGCGTATCACTTTCATTCTATCCGCTTTTATTTTGGGAAAGTAATAATAAATTTAATTCTATTCTGTACACAGGAAATAATAGCAATGGAATGGTGGAGCACAATGGATATGGCGGCAGGGACGGTGGGCGTGGATATGGCGGCAGGGATGGTGGGCGTGGATATCGCGGCAGGGATGGTGGGCGTGGTTATGGCGGCAGGGATGGTGGGCGTGGATATGGTGACAGGGATGGTGGGCGTGGATTTGGCAGCATGGATGGTGGGCGTGGATATGGTGACAGGGATGGTGGGCGTGGATTTGGCAGCATGGATGGTGGGCGTGGGTTTGGCAGTATGGATGGTGGGCGTGGATATGGTGACAGGGATGGTGGGCGCGGATTTGGCGGCAGGGGCAGAGGTCGCGGAAGAGGACAGGGTTATCGTGGCCGTGGAAGAGGTTATGGTGGTGGATATATGCAACAACAGTCAGGTGGTTATAATGACTATGGTGGTGGAGCATTTGCTGGCCAAGGAAGTGGTAATATTTCTAATTATGTTAATGTAACTTCAACTCTTGCTCAATAGATTTTTGAGATGTTATGAATAAAATGTGAAACAGGTACAGAATAATATTAGAAAACCTCTTTTCTTGCTGATGATTGGCGAGCTTTGCATTAAAGAAAGCTTCTAATTGTCTCCCTTGTACAGTTTTACATCTTTCTCTCATTTGCACTGAATCACAGAATTCTTCCACAGTTTTGCTACATGGTACTACTCAATTCATTTTATATGCTGGCATGATTTTTTGTATGTTGATTTAACAATCCAAATCAAGCATTTTTTTATTTTCTTAGAACCAGATCTTTGAATATATTTTTACTTCCATCTTTGGAAGCATCCAGAAACCAGTGTAGCCTTTTGTTTCACATTTTAACTTTTGCCTTCTGTTTTGTTCCTTGCTTCTCACTCTTTTCATAAATGCTTTCTGGGATTAGCATTTTAAAATAATGCACCTAGTAAAATCATGTATAACAAAACTTGTTTACCATAAAAAAAATGCCAGTTCTTAAGAATTTGAAAAAATAAAAGGGGAGAGGAAACGATGAACAATGAGTTATTTCTTGGATGACTCTGACGAGTTCATTGTGTCATATAAGTGATTCTGGAGTGCACAATAGCGTGCACTGTGAAATGCTAAAATAGTGTGAAAATGATATATGCTCTCCAGGTTATTATCACCATCTGAAATTAAAACTAATTGATAATGCAGGTCGAGGACGAGGCAGAGGCAGGGGTCGTGGGCGTGGCTGGGGTCTCAGAGTGGACGGTCCAGCCCAGTCAGCTGAGTGAGCCCTAGACTCAGTTGTAGAATTTGGTTAGAAATGAATGCCTGCTCTGTTGATTTTGCCTTATCCTAAGTGAAACAGAAATTAAACAGTGGATTTCACTAGTTAATTTCCAGGCATAGTTATAGTAAGCTCCTGCAAGTTGTGTGGTGGCCTTGTTTTTGTAGTTTTGAAGGTAGATTATTCTTGTTTACTGCTGACAAAACTTGAAAAGTTGTATACTTTATTCTCGTGTAGGGAATAATAGAGCAGAACATTCTTCCAGTTCTATTCCAGCGCTTTGTGTTTTTTCATAAGCGGTGCATCACATTTAATGCCTTTTTCCCCGTGGTTTACCCATGCAAATTCATTGCAATGGTTGTTCAATTCCGTACACTTGTTGTGCCTGCAGAGACAGGCGAATTTCCTGAACTCTCTGGAGCATGGAACTCTCAGGTTTGTCAGGACAACTTTGTCAAGTCGTGTTGTTAGTTCGAGGTAGTGCAGGCTGTCCTGAAGTTAACTTGAACCTGTTAATCAAGTAAACCGATGCATGCACCAGCCAGCCTTTATAGAGAGAAAATAGAAAACCTTCTTGTTCTAAAAATAAAGTGATTTAAGCTACATAGGGTTAGTTTTTATTTTATATATCTACATTTGATTTAAATATTAGAAGCACCCTTAAATAAATCAAAGAAGAAATATTTTATTGGCGAAGACGTATTCGCATAGGCCTTGGTTCAAAAATGATTTATTGAAGGTTAAGGAGTGTCAGAAAGCATGTTCAATTAGCTCACAAGAATAGCTCACAAGAATCGTTATTACTTTTAAAGTATCCATGCTATGAATGTGTTTTCAAATATCATAAATCTCTTTAGTCGAGAAACTAAAAGATGTTTTTTATATTTACTAATAAAAATTATAAAACATATGGACTGATAAATAAAAAGGAGTTATTAATGCAAATTAAATAACAAAGTGATTTCACTATTATCAAGAAAGAGGATATTAATTAGTTATTTTTTTTTAAAAAAAAAAAGAAGCAGCGAGGCTCACGATCATGTCAAGAATGAAAAAGCTTATGTGGCACACCTAGTTTATTGCTTTTTATTTTTTTGGAAAACTAAATTTCCTTTGCTTTTTTAATGGATGAAATTTTGTTTGCTGAATAATTTTTTGATCACGATCTAAAAAAAACTTATTTTTCAATATGTTTTTACTTGAAAATATTTAAAAATCTCAAATTCATTTTCAATCCCATACAGCAACACCATCTTATCACTCAAAAAAAATGAAAAATAAAAAAGGAGGCAAACAGCAGGTTATATGATTTTCTCTAGATTGTGGTCATTGTAATGACAAAAACAAAAACAATGTTGGATTGGTTTTTAGTCAAAAACTCATTTTCAAACTATTTTAACCAAAAATACCTTGATAAACTCATGTGTGATGACATCAAATGACCATTAAAAACCTGAAATCAACCCGAAATAATTTTTTTTATCAAACTTCAGATATCTTTTTGGAAATTTGAAAAAAAGAAACTATTCTCACCAAATAAAACTCGTTGATAATAAGATTGAGTGTTTTTGTGACTAAAACCAGTTTCAATGTGATTGTTTATCTTCATCAATTGGAATACAATAATTTTCTATCATCTCTCAAATCAAGGGCTGAAAAATAAAAATAAAAATCAAAGTTTTAGAAATTAAAGGACCGTATAAGCTATAATCCATAACGTATGAAGAATAAATTGAATATTGCGCTAAAATCCTCAAAAACACCACCCATTTCTTCTGACTTTCTCAGTCTTATTAATTTCCTTCTCAGTTTTAGCTAAATTATTTTTTTATTAGATCCTAAGGGGCAAAGAAAAAACCCTAATGAAACAGTGAACTCACGGTGCCCATGAAAGTGTGTAGCCAGCCCGTGGAGAAAGTGTTTCCTCGATGCGTTTTAGTGTTTTACTTAATAATAATAATTGGCGGTAGCACAAGGAGTTCGGTTAATGATGAAGAAAGTGGGCTTCTTAATAACCATGTTTTAAACCTCAAGCAATGCTGCAAGTATTTGAAGACCGAAGAGTATTGCCAATCCAACCACACCTCCCTCCCCCCGACCAATACCACCAACAATAACTTTACATCACCAACAATAATAATAATTGGCGGAATCAATTGGGTGTCGATGTCTAGAAATCCAAGTCGCCAGTCCCGATTCATGCATTTCCGGAGTGCCATTGCGATTCTGGATTATCCAAAATGAGGCGCTTGGTCTTTATTGATTCACGGTTGTTCCAAAATGCACCGTTGGAGCGAAATTTCTTGAGAAGATTTTGCTGGAACCAAACAATCTCAGTTGACGTAGAAAAAAGGGTTCGGTTACGCAAAAATACAGAATGACAAAAGCAAAAGCATGCTAGTTCATAATGCAAATTAAATCCATTTGAAACAAATTTGTTCCGACTTGAGCAAACAGAAAAAAACAACACCACTGTCTCGAGCCGGAGCCGGAGCCTCAGAAGCAAAATCGACTAAATTTACTAAAATAACTAAAAATTCCAGATAGCGTAATTATGCCTTCAGGCGTCCAAAATACTTCTGTTTCTCCTGTGTTGTCTGGAAACGACCATGGCCGAACTTTGAGGATGTGTCGACAAACTTGAGTTTGATTTCCTCATGAGCAACCCGAGTTGTCTGTTTAAGCAGTGTTTGACGGAGTGTAACCACCCTCTTCTTAGGTCCAACGCAGCATCCCTTGATCATCAAATAGTCGTCCTTCACAATACCATAGTGAGGGAAACCACCGATTGGAGTGATGTCTTTTTCAGTCCTGTTCCAGAAAAAAAATTCAAATTGTTGTCAAGCAAAAAATCTAGATTCAACCAAGTATCAACTCATGACAAATAATTAAATGGCTGAATATCATAGAGAATGTGTTGAAGTACAAGGAGCATATCAATTACCTGTCATACTCAGTTATGGCAGTGTGGGACTCCTGGCCAGTCTTGCCAAGCTTGTAAATCTTCTTGTTCAATTCAGTACGGTGGTGGTATCCATTCTGACCAGCCCTGGCAACAGTGAATGAGACTCTTGCAGGGTGCCAGGCACCAATACAAGCCACCTTCCGGAGACCCCTGTGGGTTTTCCGAGGCAGGCGAGTGACACCCCAACGAGTGACAACACCTTCATAACCCTTACCCTTTGTGACACCAATAATATCAATCATCTCATCCTTCTGGAAGACAGCATCAATTGGGACTTGCTTCTCAAAGAAACCATATGCGAAATCCACCTTCTGTGCAATTGTCCCGCCATTAACCTGGATCTCCATCAAGTGAGCTTTCTTCTGCTTCAATCCTTTCATCTTTCTGATCTGTATAGTGTTAAGTGGTAAGAAGCAATTATCACACCAGAAGAAATTAAAAAAAGGAAGAGAAGCTGGAACATGAAAATCTGGACAAATGAATTCCATGCAAATCTGAACATAAAAAATAAGTGAATTGTTAACTTTAGAGATAACACCTGAGTGTGAGCCAAAACACGAATAACAGTTGCATATTTCTTCAACTTCTCAAGCTGTGTCTGGATGCTCTTCTTCCCTGCATCTGTCTCATACTGCTTTGAGTATTTTGTAAAAGCCTTCTTCTTTGACTTGCACCAGTTCTTGTAGAACCTTCGCCTGAGCTCCTCACTCAAATGCTGAGCCCAGACAGTGTTCAGAGTCCGTAGGCCAGATGGTGTCTTCACGTAACCCACAACTCCAACAATCACCATTGGAGGTGTCTCAATGATGGTCACAGCCTCACAGGTCTCCTTCTTGTGGAGCTCTACAAAACAATAAGCAAAGTACATAAGTTCAATGAAAAACAACTTGTCCATTTATGTTCCGATGAGACAAAGAAAAAGGTTGAGCGAAACCAGATATTTAATATCGTAACATCATATCACTATTGACTTAAAATTGGAAACATCCAGCAAAATAAAATGATCATATTTCAGGGTTGCAAAATCTTAACTTATCAAAGATTATATCATCAAAAAGAACATTTATAAAACTTCAATTCACAACATCAACAAACTTAAATGGGTTAATGAATATCTGGCTTACTGGATCCAGGCTTTTCAACCTCTCTGACAATGTGCGTCATGCCAGCCTTGTAACCCAAAAAGGCAGTAAGCTTGCAAGGCTTGTTAGGGTCGTCCTTGGGGAAGGACTTCACTGAGCAGAGACAACAAAAATCAAAAATTCAATTATCAGAACACAATGAGTGCAATGATATTAAAAACTTAAAAACACACCGTTTATGGATAACGATTCTACTAACCTTTTCCTCTGTGACGGGCAGCTCTCTTTCTTGGAAGAAATCCAAGGGAACCATGTCTTGGGTGCTCGAACTTCCTGTGAGACATCTTTCTTCTTCACCACACAATCAAACACGGTGATTAACAATTAGAAGTTTACTTAAAAGTAAATAAACACATAAATATTAAAAATTGACACTCAAGCTTTAGCATAACAATTTCTTTTCTATTTATTTTATTTGTAACCAAACTTGAAGAAGCATGACAACAAACTACATATAATACTGGATCTTTAACCAAAGAAGTATACCTAAGAAAATCTTCTAGCCGTGGAAACTATCCGAGCAACAGAAAACGTAGCAAGTGTTACAGAAATAAAAGGCAGGAAACTCAATGTCGAAAAACAATAAAGCACATCCATATACAAGAAGCGAAACGATTTTGATGCTTTTACACTGATGATATGCTAATTAATAGAAAAACAAAAAAAAAGTCAATCCTAGATTGTAACAAGAAAGAAAAAGAAACAAAGCAAGACAACTCTGTTTAGATCATTTCAACAGAGGGAGAGACAGTTGAAAGTTGTAGCTGCACAGCAATGAGATCGGAAAACCTCCGTTTTATTATGTTTTTCGAGACAGTCGAAAAGTTTTGCAAGATCTTTTGGAAACCAAGCAGGAAAAGAGGCGAAAATCTGATAGAGAGGGAGATGAGATACACACCTCCTGCTGCGGCGACACACAATATCTAGCTCTAGAGCTGACAGAGGGCGTCAATAAACCCTAGTTGGTCTTTATATAATACTTCTGCTCGCATAAAACCCACCTCATTTTTTCGGGTTTTTTTTTTATGTCATTGACATAATGAATTCGACATAATTTCTAATTATCATCTATAAATTAAACTTATTATGATGGGTTAAAGTTACTGGTTTAAATTATGTTAAAAAATAATTACAAAGTTTAGATAATGAGTTTAACAATTTGCTACTTATTAAATCATTTTTAATTCAAAGGTGAATAATTTATTTATTATAATTTATAGAATTTATAGTGTTTCAAAATAAAATTTTATGATTTTAGATGAAGAATGAAAAAAATATAGTTTAATTAAATATTGGGTAATATACTTGAAATTAACCCATCATTTTTTATTTAAGTTTCACTCACTCAATTATATTTAACTAGTTCAATTTTAATTTAATTTAAAATAAAACCTGAAAAGGCTGAAATTAGGTCATGTTTTGTTACCATAGTAGAACACCCATGTTTCTTTTTCAAACGGCCCATAAGTTGAGTGAAACATGCCCTAAATTTCTAATTGGGCCGTCATGGCGGACATACCCCTTTGAGAACGTGCTCGTCAGTTTGGCCCATAAAAAAGTAATTGCAGCTTGAAAATGCACGACGTGTAGTTTAGCCATTCCCGTTCCATTAGTAATTAGGGCAACCATCGCTGCCGCTATAAATAAACCTCCATCCGGCCTTCTTCAAATGTTCTCAACTCAATCACAGGGACATTGGAAGCCGGATTTCAAAATGGTTTTTTGCTTTCGTTGTTTTTAGGGTTTGCTGTTGTTGAAGAAAGAGAATGATGAAATTATCTATGCAAACGCAGCGCCAATCTTTGTAATCTGATTGGTTGCCATGAGCGGCATCTTCCACACGAGATTTCTGACTCTTCATCGCGTTTGTAATTTTATTTTTTAAAATTTTCTTTTATATTATAATTTTCGATGTCTAATTGTCCAGAAAACCGAATTTCTTTTTTTAAAAAAATATTTTTTCGCCAGCACTCAAATTCAAGTTCTCTCCCTGGTTTAATTTAGTTGCAGGTGTAGCCTTTCTTCTCTTTGGAGAAGAAAATCTCCTGACATTATTTTTTCTCAAAGCTCCAAATTCAGGCTTGCTCACTGGTCGGAATTAAGTTGCTGGTGGTGGGATCCGTTTTCTATAACAGGTTGGGCAGGGCTGTTACACAGTCTGAGTTATAGATTGGTTTTACCATTGACATGAATTGACAAACAGTAAAAATAATAATTATTATACTTTAAGAAAATAACCCGAATAAGGTCACAGGTTGAGCTAATCAATAAACCGAGTTAGTATAAGAATACAAATGATTATCATGATAGTTTTAAAACTCGATTAAGAGATTGCCCTGGTGATAGACTTGGATCATAGGTCGAATGGACCATTAACTACTCAAGCCTATGTAAAAATAAAAATATTTATTATTATAATTTTAAAACATGACTTGGTTGACTAAAGACCAGACTTGAGTCGCAGACCAGGTTTACCATTAATCATGGTCAATGCAATGATAAAAATAATTATTATTATAGTTTTAAAGTTTGACTCGGAGATCGATCCACAACAAGACCCCTGGTCACGGGTTAAGTTGACCATTAACCTAGGTTAACGTAGATAAAAAAAAATGATCTCTATCATAGTTTAAAAAACTGACCAAGGGTTGACCCGAGGTCTAGTTTGGCCTGACTATTGATCTAAGTCAATGCAATAAAAAAAATAATCATTGTTATAGTTTTAAAACTTGATTAAGGGATCAATCTAGTGTCAGACCCATGTCACCAACCAAGATGATCAAACTAGGTTGACCCGATACAATATATAAATAAAAATAATTATTATCATAGTTTTAAAATATGACTCGAGAGTTGGTGCAGGGTAAGATCCAAGTCGCATGTTAGGAACGTCAACAAAGTTCAGTTCAGATTATCATAAAAATAAATATGATTACTATCATAATTTTAAAATTCAACTTGACGATCGACTCGAACAAGGCCAGGGTTATGGATCAAGAGGTGTTGCGAAACCTATATTAACAATGATGCATATTTCACGAGAGATCACAAGAAAAAAATTTACAAATTTAAATGGTTTGCTAACGTGTTTTAAGTTTATTGGAGTAGATAACTCTATTTCACTATCTGTCTAATCAAGTTTACTTGATGTGTATTTATCATAATCTTTAGTTGTGCAAGAGATATTATTAATTTTCAATCATTACATCACACTCCATGCACTCCATTTCATCTTGACTTGTAGGCCATATACTACAATATAAAGCTTAACCCGAGTTTATCCAAATGAAGACTCGAGTTAGAGGTTAAGAGAGTCAATTTAAATTGTTTTGTTTTTTTCTAAAAAAATCAAAATAATTTGAAAAATAAAAATAATTTTTTTTTTACTCGTGTGTTTATCTCGGGGTGACCAGGTAATAGGTCAACTTAAAAGTTTTACTTGATGAGTAGATGAATTCTTCATTTTTTTTTCTAAACCCATACCAGTCCAGGCTATTGGTTTGTTCAATCTATCTATCAAATAAAAGACATGAAAAGTTATCCAAATAAATTAAATTTAAAGTACATCAAGCTAGTTATCTAATTATCAGAGTCCATTGATATACTAAATGCCACCTAAATTCATATCCTTGTGAAAAAATAGGAAAAAAACAGAGAGTGAAAAAGGCTATTTTTATTTTTGAAATTCACGCATAGATATGTAATTTTATTCGTGATATCCCATCAACTTTTATTTATACTATTTATCTATATTTTAAGGTCCTCTTGTATTTTAAATACAATATGATATATTGTAATCCCCTTTGAGACTTTGGAAATAAATACACGGGCGAGGCCTTGACAGCTATCTAACATTACTAGATGATTATGATGAGCTACAAGAGCAACTCCAATGTAAAAAATGATGTTTTAGATAATTAAATTGATAAAATAACTTTTTGAATAGTGTAAATATAGCTTTAATTTATTTATATGTATTTGAATAGTAAAAACCATCTAGAAGAGTTATTTTTTGTATATCATTTAAATATAGTGTAATTATTTTGCATATAATATAATTATACAATTAATATGAGTAATTTATATAATTAAATAATTGCTTTTAAAAAACCCTCCAACATTATGATTATTAATTTTTTAAATTTATTTAAATAAAAAATCATAATTAACACAATAAACAATATGTTAAGTAGTGGAATTAAAAGGGAAATTCAACTAAAATATAACTTACCCTTTCATTATCAGCTCATGTAGCAATATTATTTACAGTGAATAATATTATAGCTTTTCTATTTGAAGTAAAAACTATTTTGATTATAAAAATAGTTTTGTCATTGAAAAAAAAAATTAAACAAAAATACTAAAAATATATTTTTATATTTGTCTTTTCTTATAACACAATCGTTAGAGTTGCTCTATGATGCTAGTTTTAAAATGAAACTCCTTCCTATTTTTTTCCACCGGGAATTCCATATTTACCCCGTTATATAAATTTAAACCAGCACCTTGAATTTATATATAATCAATAAAACATGGGCCACAACCCAAATTACAAGAAAGAGGAAGTTGATTGCCGAGAGCTGAAGTCCATATTGGAAAAGACCAGATCCACGGAACTATATATATATATCCATTTCGAATATGTCCTCAGCGTTAACGCGAGAACCGTCCGATTGTGGCCTCAAATAATCGGACGACAGTCAAATACAATTTCCAAAAATTTGACTCGGAATAAAGAGGCTCCTGCACGTGGCAGTACCAAAAGCGTCTTATCCACTCTACAGATATTCATACTAGGCGCGTTAATCCAATATCAGCAAAAAACAATTATACTCGCTATGTCTTCCATTCCAACCTAAACTCAGTTACTATTTTGCCCTTATCACTTGTCACATTGAGGCGAGTTATATCATTGATCAGAGTCGCGGGTGGGAAAATAAAGTCGTTTCAAAGAGCGGGAGAAAAGAAAAGTCAGCCGTTTTGAATTCAAACTGTTTAACACAAAAACTTGCAAAAGAAGTCTTACTGTTTGCCCATCTTCTCTGATAAAAAACGAAAAGGAAAAGGAAAAAAGTTGGCAAGTAGAGAGTATTTGATGAGTGGTTTCTGAAGGAAGAAAAATGGAAGATGCAGAAATGGATTTTCATGGCATGAAGAGGAAACGACTGCAAGCGCTTTGTAAAAAGCATGGAATTCTTGCTAATAAATCCAATGCAGAAATGGCTGATTTGTTGACGTTCACTCTCAAGGTGTGTTTTCTGTTATATATTGCTAATTTATCTTAATCCTTGTTTAATTACAGGCTTGAATGGTTTCTGGTGATTTCATTTTTTTTTTGTTTGAAATTGGAATCTCCAATCGATCTGACGTAATTGTTAATTATCGTGTAAATTTAATAAGAATCTGACTTAAATACGGAAAACTTGATTAGTTTAAATTTATTGTTTTTTTATTAATAGGGTTTTGAAGGTGTTTGAGAATGTATTTAGAAAACGCAATGATTTTTTAATTTTTTTTTGATATTTTTATATTATTTTGATATGCTATATTAAAAATAATTTTAAAAAATATTATTTTGATCTATTTTTAAAGAAAAACATTTTCAAAATCAATATTAACCGCACTCTAAAACAATTAATTAAACATTGAAAGAATTATTTTTTCTTATTTATTTTTTATTTTTGTGAACTTTAAACAGGGAATTGAAAATCCAAAAGAGCAAGGTCAAGGAGAAGTACAGAAGGAGAGTGATTCTATGAAAGTCACTAAAATATCGAAGAATGTTGCATTCAGGCCTGATGTTGAAATACGTGAATACGAGCCTTCGGAGTGTAAAGGAAGGAAGAGGAAGAGTATGGTTAATTACGGTAAAGTTAGTGGTTCTCCGCCTAAAAGTAGGAATAGAGAGCAGAGAACAGTTGAAGGAAATGTAGATGAAGCTGTTGGGAAGAAGAGAGGGAGAGGAGGAGAAAAGAAAGGGAGCGCTGGGGTGGAAAATGTTGATGTTAGTGATAACTCACGACCTCCTGTAATTACTAAGGAGAGAGATGTTCAACTCGTGAAGGGTGGAGACAAATCGAGTAGGAGGCGATTGAGAAGTAGAGAGGTGGTGATTGAGGAGAACGTGGAAGGGGGTGAAGGGGATTTGGTTGTTTCAAGAAAGAGTTCAAAACTGGGAGAGTCTAGGAAGAGAGGGAATAGTTATGGGATTCGTTCGTCGGATGAGGTTTCTGAAGAGAATGCAAGTGCAAAAGACGATGCTAAACCTGCAAGTGCCCCATCGGGATCAAGAAGAAATGATAGGAAGAATGAAAGTACTTCATTATCAAGTGTGGAATTCGGAAAAACTGAAAGTTTTGGAAGGATTACTCGATTACGGGCTAAGCTAGCGGAGAATACTTCTGTAACTGCGAATAAAGCTGAAACTGCCAAGGCCCAGGATGAATATGAAAAGGTTCCCAGGACTGAAGAGGGTTCAGGTAGATCTGCTTTGGGAAGAAAATCTTTTGTGCCTCGGAAGGAGTCGGTGGCAGAAATCCTATCTGAAGAAGGTGATGAATCAGAGAAGGGTGGCGGGCGATCAAGAAGAAATAATAGGAAGAAGGAAGGCACTTCATTATCGAGAGGATATTTTTGTAAAACTGAAATTGTTGGCAGGACTACTCGGTCACGCTCTATGTTGGAGGAGAATGCATCATCTGTGACTGCAAACAAAGCTGAAACCATTGAGGATGAAAGTCAAAAGGTGATGAAACCATCATTTGCTTTGGGAAGAAAATCTTTTGTGCCTCGGAAGGAGTCGGTGGCAGAAATCCTATCTGAAGAAGGTGATGAATCAGTGAAGGGTGGAAGGCGATCAAGAAGAAATAATAGGAAGAAGGAAAGCACTTCATTATCGAGAGGATATTTTTGTAAACCTGAAATTGTTGGCAGGACTACTCGGTCACGCTCTAAGTTGGAGGAGAATGCATCATCTGTGACTGCAAACAAAGCTGAAACCATTGAGGATGAATGTCAAAAGGTTCTTCATCTTGAAGAACCGTTGAAGGATTTCGGTAGGTATGCTTTGAGACGTAAATCTGTTGTGCCTCAGAAGGGAGTCGCAGTAGAAACCGTGTCCGAAGAAGGTCTTGAATCTGTAAAGGATGCAAGGCGATCAAAAAGAAACATGGTAGAGGCTACAGATTCCAAACATGCTGTGCAAGTTGTTACTAGGAGGAGGACAAGATTTGGAGCTCAGGTTACGGTTGAAAGTGCAGACGAAATTACTGAAGTTAACAAGGAGCATAACAAGGCTGTTCAACTCGAGGAATCTTGTAACGCTCAAGATAGAAATGCTTCAAGACAGAAGTCTTTTGCAGCTCAAAAGGGCCAGGTTGAAAGCGAAGGATCAGATGCGAAAACTGAGACCATAAAACAATCTAGGAGTGCGGATTTGAAGTTTGTTAACAAGGTTGAAGATTCTGGACAATTTAGCGGTGAGATTGAGAAGGCTCCAATACCCATTGGCCACCTGGCGGGGTCCAGAAGCAACACTTTAGTATTAAGCCCTACCTTTTCCACTGTCGAGTTAGGGATTGGTGAAGCTGTTGGTATGGTTGGGAGTCTGAAACGAAAGCGTAGTCCAACGCTGGAGAATGGCTCTTCTTCTGTGGGTGAATGTTTAGCCGGTAAACCTTCAAGAGAATTGACACAGCGTGCTTGTAGAGGTAACTTGGTTGGATCTAACGTCCCTGGAATAGTTCAAAAGAAGCAACATGGCATATCTGAATTTCAAGTTATGGTAGAGGAAGCTATATATGAAGAAACACAAATTGAGGACATTGGATTGACCATGCCAGAAGCTAATGGGGAAAAACCTAATTTCAGTGTGAGCTGCTCCAAGGAAGTCTTTAAAAATTCTGACAAGAAGGGATCTGAGAGCAAAACAAGTGAAATGAGAACCAATATCTCTGAAGTCGTTGCGGTATGCTCTAACATCCAGGAAGGTGTAGATACTAAAACAAATTTGCAGGAAACTCCGTCTCCAGCATCAACATCACTGGTGTTATCTGCTTTTGCAAGCCAAGAAACACCAGAGAATGCTAGTCAGCCCATAGTTCTTAACGAGGAGGCTGATAATGTCGCAGGTGACATGCAAAAACTTGCTGTAGATGCTATCCTTGAGGTTGGTGTGGATTATCCATGTAGCAGATCTATGGAAGGTGAGGCAGATCTGGGTAATGATAATTCAGATGAACACGGACATACAGAACTCCAGGCTAATGCTTCTGATATGTTTCCCCTGGCTAATCGTTTCTCATCTGCAAAGCAATCAGATTTTCCAGGTAATTGAGTTTTCTAGAATGAAGATACGCTGTTTTCTTTTCAGTATTTACCTACGATGTTATAAATATTATGTTGACGAACCTTCCAATTTCTCAGGGTTGGAGAATGGACTTGAAAGGAAAGAACTGGGAAAAGACATGCACGTAGAAAGTGTTGATGTCAATGATTGTTCAACTAAAGTTGTGGACAAAACATCTGCTCTGGAGAGTGATTTCTGTGATCTAGAAAATACTGGACAGAAAATTAGAACAAATAAAAATGAGCATGAAGAGGCATCTTGTGATGATAGACCATCACCAGCTGCTGGTGAAAAGATGGTTAGTTTTATCACTGAAACAAACCTACAGGAGGATGGTGATATCCTCCTTACCCAAGCTGCCGAGGATAACCAAAATTTCTTTTCAGAGGTAAACTCTGGTAATGTTTTTCTGGTCTCTAGAGGAACATGCACACATGAGCTTCTACATGGAGAGGAAACCTGTCTGAGTGCCCCAGAAAAGGACACCGATGAAGGTGAAAATAGTTCTGCGGCCATTGTACCTATACAATGTAAGGGCGCCTTACCAACTCTTGCAATTTTTTTATTTCGTCCTCCTGACAGTATTTTCCTTTTTATGTTGTCGTCCTGAATTAATTTTAATGCAATCTGTTTCTCTCGGCAGTCACTGGTATTGGCAAGCAAAGATTGCCCTTTTATGCATGTGATTTCTCTGAGGGAGGGAAAATACAACATCATGGTGAGTTTGTTTTTATGCGACAACATTTGGGGAATATACTCTAGAATATGCATAAGCATCACTGGTATCATCAACATTCATGTCACTGAAAGTAATAATGCTTAGTTTATTGACCTGAAAATCTCCTTTCATATATTGTTGATGCTTCAGATGAGAAATCAACAGCAAATATTAATTCAAGTTGTAAGGATGAAAAGCACGTTCTGGAGGAGGAGAACGAAGCTGCTGCAGATGCTTTGCCCCAATCTTCGTTGCAAGATAGAAAGGAGGTTACTTTTGCAATAACAACTGATATTTGCGTTGTCGAGACAACAGGGGAAAATGAAGTTACTACTCACAGTCACAATGGTAAAGTATCAACTGGAGTGAATAGTTCACCAATGCTTTTTGAGAAGCTTGGTGGTTATAAAGAAATGATTGCAACGAGAAACTGCAGCATTGATGCTTCCATTGATGTTCCTGTTAGCAAGTACCATGAAGCTGTTATGGACATGGAGAGCGCCCGAAACATGGATGGGGAGTCGGATGCTGAACAATGTGAAATTAAGGAAGAAGAATCAGGATGCGCTGTAGAAATTGTACATGGTGATGGCAATGTTTGCCCGAAGGCGTGTTCAGAGGTAGCCTCCGGTTTAACTCAGTTAATTTCTAAAGAAATGGAAGGTTTTGAAGGGAAAACATTTCAGATGATCATGGGTCGTTCTAGTGACTTCCATATATCGAGTAACGAGTTGGCCAGTGGTAAGAATACTGCTAGATACCAGTGTGATCAGGTTGTCAGGAAGGAAACTGTAGCAGGTGCTCTCCTGTTTGAGCTTTGTGACCACAGCAGTGGCGATGAGGTGGCTGGCAATGCTGATGCAAGTTTGACTCCAACCATTTATAAAAAACTCGAAAATTTTGGGGAAAAGAAAGTTGGATCAGGGGGAAACACTTCTAAGAGCATAGAAGGAAATGATACGTGGGCAGACCAAGAGACCATATCTGAAGGCAGCGATTCCAACGCTGACACTTTTACACAAGGTATGGATGATCGATTAGATGAAGAGAAAACTGCAGAAGTGAGCGATGGTGATCTTTATGATCATATCAGTGAATATGGTGAAGCAGATGTCAAAGAATCACTAAATATGACAGCCAAAAAACTGGACACGTCGGACACACAAAATGAAGGAACTGCACAGCCAAATTGTACTGAGGGGCTTGGTAACCTATTTTCAGATTATGGTGGTGAGTTTTTGAAAATTAATGATGCTGGCCTCAACACTTCCGCTGAAATTGCTTCTGCAGATCGTGAGGGAATTGATGAAACATCAGATGGAGTTATGGGTTCTGAGCTTGAACCTGGAGTCGAGGCAGGTAAATTTGATGATCTCAAAGACGTGAATCCTTTAGAGTTAGAAAGAAGTGCTTCCGTTGTTCTAGAAAACCGTATCTCTATGGATGTCAGAGCTGCATTTAACTTTGATAAGGTGAAGGATGATTCGAAGCTCAACCAGAGCAACATTGATGATGAGAAGGAATATAGCATTGTAGCTCCCCCAGAGGTAACCCCTAAGGGCATTGGAGAGCACCCAGTTGAGGAGGGACTTATTCATGCGAGTAACGATGATAGTAGTGCTGCATCAAATGATGCCATCAAGAACATTAAAGCAGATAGAGCTGGGTCAGTGTCCGTAATTGCAATGAAAAAAAATTGTTTTGAGAAAACAGAAGGCTACACCAAGTGGAATGAAAGAACACCGATTTCTCCACAGAATCCTAAAAGTAGCGGGAAAAAGGCCAAGAAATCTTCACTGGAACAAAAATTATTTGCTGAGTCGTCTTCTGGAATATGCGGAATGGGTTCAAGTACTGATTCTGTTTCAGAGCTGAATGTTTTATCATCTCATGGTACGTATCTGAAGCCTGAAAGTGTTAAATCACTACCGAACCTTATCTGATAAAATAATTCCTGTGGAAGATTGCAAATTTGAAAAATGACATATCCAAGTGATCGTAGCATCTGTTTGTTTATAGTGGGGGAATCTGGAAGTTAATTTTCGTTTTGTTAGTTGCAGGAGAAAAATATAAATCTCATCCAGGTAGCAAGTCAATCGGAAATGAGGCAGGAGTAAAGGTTATGGCCTCTAATAACAGAGGTGTGTCTATAAATAATTTGTTCATATCATCTGAAGTTTTAGTAAGAATTCTTTAGTATCAAATCAGAGTCGCAAACTCTTACAGGGTATGAAATAACTATTGATTGTAGGCGTTTGTAAAAAATCGTCCAGAATAAAATGTTATTTTATTTCTTTTACGCTTATCCGACACTAGCTCAGCTATATATTAAAACTAAAAAAAATCTATGATTGTTTGTCTCTCTCCATCACCATTCTTGTCCTGGGTTACAAGTTCCAAAAGGTACGCTTTTTGACACCATGGGATAGGATCTATTAAGGATTCATCGTAGAGTGCCAAAGGAAAAAGAATATCCTGTTCTCAAATGATATAATTGTCGATTAAACAAGTAGACTCTTCCTTACAGTCATTTTCTAAAAGCATTATTTCTTATATTTAACAACCCGTATCTCTTGTAGTAACAAATCAAGTATCCCCAGAGCTTCTGACTGGATCTGATGCGTCTGCCTTGTTCACCAACTGGGAAGTGAATTTAATCCAAGGAAATGGAGAACAAGATCAAGTTGAGGAATCTAATGGGGAAGCCTTGAAGGATAATTTGACAAGCAAAGATTCTGAGCATACTGTATGGGTGAAAAGAAATGACGAAGTCTTGTTCACCAGCCGGGAAGTGAATTTAATGCTAGGGAATGGAGAACAAGATCGAGTTGAAGAATCTGGAGTAGCCTCGGAAGACAATTTGATAAGCAATGATCCTTTAATTGAGCATGTAGCAAACACGAGCATAAGCAACAACACTTTAGATGATGCTCCTCGTGACTTAAAACTACACAATATCTATTATTCTGAAATCCAAGATACCTGTGAAATAGGATCGGGTGCAATAGACGAAGTTAGCTCAGGAGTCGCTGCAAATATGGACATCCTAGATGAAGTGGGTATTGGAGGGACTTCACAAACAGTTATTCTAGCTGAGGCATCACAGGAAATGGCTGAAAGTCCGCTACAAGAAAGACTTTTAAGCTGCAGCAAATCGGAAGAAAAACTGTCTTCATATACCTCTTGTGGCTTACCTGAAATCAACTCAGGTGCTTCTGTGGTACAGCAAAACGGTCCAGAGTCTTATGGTGAGTGTTTCCACCTTACAATCCTGAAATCTTATGTTGAATTTTGATGTATACCAGAAGTCTTTCTATATTGATAGGCAAGAGATCTGATATGAGATCCACTGACTTTTGATTACTTCATGACATGTTGCTAGTGTCGTATTATTCTCCAAGTAAAGCGAATAACTTCTTGATTTTTCATTTTTTGTACGTTGTTGTGGGACAGAAGGTGAATTTGTGCCACAATTATACTGTAAGGATATGAGTAGTCATGGAGGAAAAGAAACAACTTGCGATTACAGAGGTATGATTGCTGATTATGTCCTTATTGAACTTATTATCTAATGTACGTAGCGCCTTGCTTCATCATGATTGTTTTGTAGGGAGCAACCCCACAGAGCAGGGTGAATTCCACGAAGGGGACTTCGAAGTTTTGATAGCACAAAATGTCGGGGCTGAGGAAGTTAGAGAAGCTTTAGCCACAGATGATACCAGCCTAGAAACTAATCCCAGTGATCCTCAGGAGGTTGCTATACAGCAATCTAATGAGCAACCAGACGCATTAAACGAATCACTTATCATGGCTGGCCTTGATTTTCCGTCTCAAAATCAGCAGTCATGTGGGTGTCATCTCCGAGGAGATTGTATACACGCTTTAAAAGAGAGAGAGAGCCACTTCATTGAGACCGAGGCAACAAATTGCTTGCATCAGCTTGATGATGGTGTTTTCTCCGAGGAGATTGTAGACTTTGGAAATGGCTTTGTTACCTCTCCATTCAAACGTCAGCGAGATGTCGATTCTTCCACTGGTACTTCAGTCAGTGCATCTCAGCATCATATAGCAGAAAATGATGCCTGGGAGCTGAATTTATTTTTCGAAGAGAACGAACAAGATGAGAATCAAACGTCAGGTGCACGGTTCTTGCACACCAATTTGAGAAACGAGGGTGCTTGGAAGGTGGAAGAAAATATAGCTGTTACTGAGCAGGCCGCTATTCAAGTTGATGAAAAGCAACATTGTGAACTACGGCGAGTAATGGACGAGCAAATTGAAGAGGAAAAACACACACACTTTTCTGTTTCAGATGTCGAAGGTTCAAAGAAGCAAGATTGTGCTCCTCTCGAGATTGATAGCATTCAAGAACGAGTTAGCTGTGAGAATCGTCAGAATAAATATGTGAATACTGAGCATTCTTACGATTCCAAAGAAAAAGAAATCTTGATAGATGTTAACGAGGTAAATGGCTATCATGATGTTGTTTCATCGGAGCAAATGGGGGAACGCAATTCCAGCTACTTAAAACAGTATAATAGTGAAAGCCTCAGTGTTGAAGATAATGGAGCAGTAGAGAACTTAAGCCCGAATGTTTCGTCCAAACCAAATACATCTATATTGGATCAATCTAGTGAAATTATCAATTCAACTAGAAGTCAAGGTATGAATAAAAAAAATTATCTTGCGATTTCATATTTTCTTCGTTTGGACAGTGTTTTTAGACCTGATCTCACGAGACGACGTCCAAACACCGGACTAAGATCTGTGTGATTTGTTTTGCAGACATTGCTGTTAGGGATGATGATCAAATGCCTCAAAAAACAGTTTCATGTGACAAAGAGGAAGAAACCCATAGTTCAGATGCTACACGGTTGACTACGTCATTGGTTCGAAGGAAGACCAGTAAAGCTGGTTTTGTTCAAGCAACTCCTCAGAAGATGGTCACTTACACCGACATGAAAGAAAACCAGGCAAGTATGAAGAGGGAGCACCGTGGTAACATGACAGCACCGAACCCAATATCAAAGAGGCGGGCTCTGGAGAATCTCCGAAACAATTAGATTTCAAGTGGGCCCTTCTAGTTTTCGACTGGTGGTTTTAGGTTTCTGCGGTCAGATATGAGCATATCTCATGCATCTCTTACTGGAATATGAATACTATGTCTTGGTTGTTCAGCAGAATTTAGATGAACGCCTTCGATTTCTAGAGCAACGAAATACTTGCTTATATTTATATATTCCCCAAGTTCGTGTTTGGTGGAAATCTCACTGTACCATAACAGATGACAGTATATTATTTTTTCATACTATTGCAGCACTGGTTGATGATGTTGATGTAAAATTATGGACAGAAGCTCTTTCGCATGAGTCTGGTAGGGTTTATATATAGCACTTCAACCGAACGAGAACAGGTGAACAACCAGTCCCCTGCTTCAAAAGGTACCTCTGCAACAATTATGATTACTGTAATGGTGGCGTATCGTTTATTTATTTATTCCTTTGAGCTATAATATAAAGCTCATGTCACGCAAATCACCAGGCACCGATAATCTCAATTTTTGCGAGGTTTTCCTGTACAAGACTCGTTAGAAAAAAGTAAAAAGCCTGCACGGAAAAGCTTGCAAGAACTTGCGTTGGAGGCATTTTGAACAGTGATGGATGCTCATAGCAACAGCTTCAATTGAAGACGCAGCCGAATACAAGCTGGAGCAACACATCCCAGTCCAATTCTGAAGAGAAAATTCAGGTAGAGATCTCACAACAAAAGGGGGAGTTCGAATTCCAACACTGAAAGGGTGCATAAAATATATAAAAAACATTGCATGTTCTCTCAGATTACAAACAGATCTTATAATCGAACAGAAAAATAAGAATAAAAATACACATCAAATGAATAAATGAAAACTAGAAAAAACAAATGACAATGTCAGTCCTGTGTATCTACACACACCCCCACCACAATTTTTATTCCAAACTTATTGAGAGGAATCCTGCTTGGTCAAGGGGTGTCTTTTATCTTTCCATAAAAATCATAGCTCGCTTACGCACTCCTAAGATGACCTTCCTACATTTAACCCGAACTTCTACGTCATGAGTCTTAACTGCAATCCAACCCGCAAACTTCTAAAACAATGCCACCTTTCGACACAAATGGGTTGATGCGAACCCATAGAAGTGTTAAAACAGAAGCTAGAAGTATCGACCAAACAACAATGATGGTGGGAAGCCTGTCTTGTTTCCCTAAACACCCCTTGAGGAAGGGGTAAAGGTGAACTATAACCCACAATGCAAAGAATAGCCTGCCAAAGAGTGGACCCCAAGTCTCGTAACCATTGTTGATGGCATCAGAAATTCCAACTACGACCCCGATAATGTTTATGATAAGCAGGGTCATTGGTGGGATCAACAGAGATGTCCATTTAAATAGGTAGAGATCTGAAAATTCTCCATCATCTGCTGCTTTGGAGGTGACAGTGAAATTGGTGTTAACTCCAGCCAGTACCTTCAGAAGACCCTGGAAAAGAGCAAATAGATGCGCTGAGGCACCACCAATGACCCAGAACTGCTCATTTCTCCACCAGTCATGTATGCCAACATGTCCCCACTGCATTTCGAGGATACCAGTAGCAGCTATGGATATGAAGAGAGCCATGAAAATGATACTGGCATAGTTACTAATCTGTGCACCACATGAAAACAAGATTTAGAATAAAGCCTGGAAACTCACAATATTAATCAATTTATTTGAGAAAGATATGGGTAAAGAAATCACCTCAGGAACAATGAATTTCCCAGTAAGTAGACAGACAGCAGGTAAGGTACAGTAGGCAATCAAGGGGATCGATGTCAATGGATAAACAATAGAGTTTATGTACGAGAAGCGCTCCAGCCATTTCAATCCACACCCATATCCATACCATATTGGACAATGTCTACTCAATAAAATCTCAACAGATCCCAGAGCCCATCGGAGAACCTGGTGTAGACGATCTGAAAGGTTTATTGGAGCTGAACCTTTAAATGCAGGTCTTTTTGGCATGCAATACACTGATCGCCAGCCATGGCTATGCATCTTGAAGCCAGTTAATATATCCTCAGTGACAGAGCCATAAATCCACCCAATCTGGAACATCATGACAATAAGACAACAGGAAAGTCAAATGTCAGTTCTCTTTGAAATGAAGCACCATTAGCTAAATTGTAAAGACTGGAATATTCATGGCATGAATACCTCTTTCCCCCATTCAGTTTTATCTTCGTAACCACAACTGATGACATGAATGGCTTCTTTCAAAAGTGATGCAGAACTTGCTCTTTTTGGCACTCCACCATCTTCCATCAGCGTAGAGGCTATGAAAACCGATGACTGTCCAAATTTTTTCTCAAATTTTATTTGAGGCATCAAGGCTGATTTTTCATTATCTATTCCTGTAATCAAAGTTTGATAATCACAGCAACAGTCAGGATTTTGTACAGTCTAATACAAGCAAAGAGCAACATTGTCCATGATTTAAAAAAAGATGAGGGGCTAATTTGATTGGCTATGAGAAATCAAGAAAGATTAATATCCATTTCAAGACACGTATCGGAGTGGAGATTATTAAATCCTTTTACATGAAACTATTGATATTTTCAAATCTGTGAAACTACGAAGTGTTAGTCATACCTTCAATCCCTTCCTCAATATTTTCTAATGCATGTATCTGCTTAGAAGCATCCTTGCTCTTCTTTTTTTCATTTGATTTTGATTTCTTATTCTTCTTTTTAGATCGACAGCAGCAGCAGCACCATTTTGGCAAGCAATTGCATGTCCTCCCTGGGGGTTTCTTCTTCATAGGGGCATCGTACCCATAAAGTGCTTGCCTCCTGAAGACACACCCAGTACCAACATATATAGGTCCTTGTATGCCATCCAATCCTTTCATATTGATCTGCATTGAGAAAAAATGAATGAGCTTACTGAGAAAAAGAACGCCCATGTGTGTATGAAACTAACTTCATTATGACGACTTTCACTTACATCAAAAAATACGACATTACGATTTGAGTATCTATCATGGCGATCAATCCCATCAAATCTTTGTGGAAATTGCACATAACAGATTTTCTTTCCAGATGTTGGGTCCATCATGAAGCACATGGCTTCTCGAAGTGCCTTACTGTTGTTTATGTAGTGATCACAATCAACATTCAGCATATAAGGAGCATTTGTTATGATTGCAGAGACCCTCATCTTCATTAACAGCCAAACACAATGTTAGAGATTGGGAAGACAATGATAAAATGCCAGAAAAGTTTGTTTGTGGGAGAGTTTTACCAGAGAATTCATAGCCCCAGCTTTCTTGTGGTGATCAAATCCTGGTCTCTTCTCACGAGACACATAAACTAGACGAGGCAATTCATTTCCCTCAACGTCGTGAACTCCATTATGACCAAGGAAAACCTAAAGGATAGTAAGCATTAGATTCACTTGAAACCTCACAAACTATAATGCAAGCAGGATGTGTCCCCCCTGACACCACTCTCATAAAGGTATTCAAACAAAATATTTCACCTGAATCATTCCCGGATGATCTCTGACATTATTCCCTGGCCATGGAGTTCCATCCTGCATTGTCCAACCGTCCTCAGGAACCTTCTGTGCTGTAGCAACTAACCCATTTATTCGAACTTTGAACTCTTCATACTCTCTCTGAAATCAACAAATCACAACAAAAAGCCATAATGTCAAATGTTATAATGAACCCAAACTAATTTATTGATTTACGATGTGAATATCATTCTTGTGGTTACAATGATTTCAATAGAACAAATCAGTTTTCATTTCATTAATTGAATGCAAAGGCAAGCTTCTTTTCCTGTCACAGCTAATGAATTCAGTGCCACTATTTCTTTCATGTACAAGAATGAGGAGGATGAAATAACATCATAAGCAAAAAAAAACGAAGGATAAGCCACAAACCTTCATGGCACGACGTTCCCTGATAAATGCTGGATCTACTTTGTCTTTCAAATAGTCAACCCTCTGAGCAAAATACCATTCTGGAGCTCGAGGTTCAATGCTGAACCTCTTGCAGAAAGGGACCCACTTCCTTGCAAATTCAGATGTCTCAGAGAGAGCTTCAAAGGTAAGCATGGCAGCACCATCATCTGAGACATAGCATGCAACTTTTTCGATTGGATAATCTACAGCAAGGATGGACAAGACTGTGTTTGCAGTGATAAGTGGAGGTTCTTTCATAGGATCAACTGTGCTGACAAATATGTCCACACTCGCTAACTCAGATGGCTTCCCCTCTTTCTCATACCTACAAGAAAATTAAAAGCTGAAGCTGAGATTTCTGACAATAATTACCAGTGTGTTACTGTGTGTGTGTGTGTGTGTGTGTGTGTGTGTGTGAGAGAGAGAGAGAGAGAGAGAGACCTCAATGATAATCTATCTAGATATGTTTCTCGCTCAATTGGGTACCACTTTGGAAACTGATCTAATATCCAAGATGCGGCAAACCATATTTCACAAATTACTGATGTAAGCCACAATCCATAGGCATCGTTGACTGGATGAAGAATTCTATAGTGAAAAAAGAGGCCAAGAATCACAAGTCTGAGTATGATGACCAATCTGTATGGACTAATCTTGCTTGAAGAAATTGGTAACTTCCTCGAAAGAGGCTGCCTGCCTTCATCCATCCTACCAAATCATAGTTGAGAATTAGTTTTTTAAATCAAAATTTTAGATACAGCAACTAATAGAATAAACAGGACTGGATGGACCTTCTCTTGCTAAATTTGTTTAAAAGCTAAAGTCTCTGAGTACTATACTTGAACAGCAACACATAAAATACAGTGCATAAAAACCTGAATAATGATATGTGCCTGGTTATATAGTTTTTAGAAACATACAGCATCTATTTTCATAAGCTTAGCAAGTGCATAGGGGCATCCATGCTAGGAGTATATTGAGTATTTTTATGAAGCTGAAATGCTAGCACATGAAGGTGTAAGAATTATACATATGACTAATTCAAAACCATAAAACAGCAACGTCTTGCAGCAACAAATTTTTGCAAGGACTTATCAGTGATCAGATGATTGTCTCATTTCTCGAAAACGATAAATCAAGTAATTAGAACTGCATTCAGACATTATGACGACATCATTGGTTGTAGTTTCAAATGGAGAATAACTTGGAATATACTAGATGTTGAAAGCACTTCTTGGCCTTTTTGTCATTAACAACGGCCACTTTTAGAATGTAATTAAACTAAATGTTTCCTTAAGGCAATAGAAATTCCAATCAATAACTTCTGTTCATATTTAAGATCACAACAACAATGCAATTATATTACAACACAAACCTAGTTCTTCTCTTAGCTGGAAAATGCTATGTAATTGCACATAAAGACAATTAAACAGTTGCTTGTATTCTTATTTGGTTCAGGAAAAAAGAAGAAAGGAAGTTGCTAGTACAGTTGTGAGTGCTTAGCATAACTACTTGTATATTAAAATGACCAGTTTTCAGACTAGCTTTCCTGTCCAGCTGTTTTTCAACATCAGGCTAATGATGAATGAAGAAATTTATCAGAAAAGGTATAATAAGAATAATCTTCATGACTGAGATTGCTGATGGGTCAGACTATCAGAAGCAGCCAAGTCTGAAACAAATCAAAAGGAACAGTATACTTACTCAAAGATAAAAGCAAAGGGGATCGAAAGGCTAAATACTAAGTAGTCAAGCTCTTGACAGTAAACGATAAGGTAACACTCTGCAGAGCAATAATTTGTCACTAAAAGCACTTACATAGGCAAATCAGGATCGTCCAATTCATCTCCACCATTGTTTTCACCACCCTTGCCTCGTTGGTGCTTGACCACCTGAAGATTATCACCCTGCTTTTTCTTCCACTCCTCCATTCTTTCCTTCCATGCAACAGTTCCGTACCCATAAACTGCCAAGTCTTTCTTAGGATCCATAGGCCTTGGTGGCACTGTAGCATCAACACAAGTAAACGCACGCTAAGCTAAGATGAGGCAAAAATCTAAGCAGCTGAAAAAGCAATGATGGTTTTCAGAAAGCTTCACACGACAATATGAAGAACTTACTAGACATTGAAGAATCAGAAAACAGCATTGGGTGTATCCGCTTTCCATGAAATGGGGGTAAGATAAGGGCATGCTTATCAGAAGAGATTCCGACATCCTGCACCAGAAAACTCAGTCTTATCACATGAACACAAGATTAGTAAAAAACTATAGCTATAATAAAAATATGTGTATTAAATAGTAAAATCAGAACAATCAAATCCACCTCTTCACCATAGGTCAGGAGAGGAATTTCAGGAGCAACGGAAGCAGAATCAAACTCAGATGGTGTGGCGAACCCAGAAACATGGGCTTGTGAACCACGACCAGTGTTGAGGCGAGCAGAGAGCAAGGCTTCAGCAGCATGGTGAGGGTCTCTCCTGTCATGGACACCGATATCGAATTCGCTCTCCAAATCATCCGTACCCTCCTCTTCCTCATCCCCGTCAACTCTAGGACTCCCTGCAATAGGTCGCATTTTTCAGTTGTTCTTGAACTAATATCAAAATGTCACGATGGGTTTTCAATGAATAAAGCATGAAATTCTAAATATAACAAAGACAGTGAGAGGCTGACCTTTGATACGCTTGTATCTGGTTCGGCATTGAGGGCAGGCTTGATTGCCTTCTCTTCTTTCGTACTCATAGCAAGGTCTACACACGGGGAACGCACATTCATTGCAAGCAACAAATGGCTCCCCGTCCACTGTAACCTCTATCTCATCCCCACAGATCTTGCAAATCTGCCCACTTAATTCTTTAACAGAGGTGACCTGGAATTGATAACAGCCATAAAACCAAATCTATAATCAGATGAAGTGAAGACTGCGGAAAATTTATAAAATTTTACTATTCATTTCACTAAAAAAAATCAGTAAAATACACTGATGGGAAATCAAAGTTGCAGACTTTCATGCAACGGTTTCATTGACTGGCTCAGAAATCTAGAGCTAAAAGGGGAAAAAACAGGAACTAATTAATGAAAACTGTTTATAATACATTACAGCAGTGCACAAGAGAAAAAAAAGACAGCACGTCTTTGCAATGCTATGAGAGTCTATCTACTTTAAGAAAATCAATAAATTAAGCATGACTGGGATGCTTAAAAATCTTCCAAATATTCACTAGACAAGGGGGGAAATAATGAAGAAAAAACATTAGAATCATTATCTCAGCTTGAAGACCAACTGGGATCGTTGAACTTTGCACAAAATCAGCAATCACTTGAAATACCACTTGAAATACCAAAAGAAACAGAGTTTTCCATGCTCGAACTGTTTAAATCCGCAAAACAATAATAATAGAAAAAAGAAACGGAAGAAGAAGAAGAAGAAATCCAAGTAACTCTTACTCTTGCAATTTCATCCGCATTGATAAGAACAAACTCATTTCTATTGTGAGAACCTGCAATGAGTCTCCCTTTGGTGTCCATTTACAGTTCACCACAGACAGCTAAGAAAAAAAAAACCTTAAATCTCAACTCCAACCCGCAACTCGCAATATCACGCTCTCCCCCTCTCCTTGTCTCTCATCACTCAAAAACGCAAAAAACTCAAATCTTTATCTCTCTCACTTCCTCTCCCCGTGCTTTCAGCTCGCACTCTGATGCTAAACAGTAAACACACACTCGGCCTCCGGTACAAGAATGAAAACACGTACTGCTGCGTGTGAGAGTCAATACATATAGAGAGAGAGAAATTCACAACTACAATAAAATAAAATAATACAGAGAAATTACAAGATGCATTAAAAAAAGATTTTTTTTTTTGTTTCGTTATGCTGCTGGTTGATTCTTTTCTTCACGGACCACCCAGCTGGGTTCTCTCTGTGAATCTGGTTGGCCCTGATCTGTGACGCCACTCTGCTTGCCAAAAATAATTATATACTCAAAACGTAATTAATTTAGTGAGAGATAAAATATTTTATTGATTGATAGAAAAAGAAAAAGGAAATAAAATCCAACGCTGAACACAAGAGACGAGACAGGGACAATGCCATTTGAGAGGATCAGGTTTACCGTATTATCTACATGTGTGTGCCCGTCGGTTTGTCTACCTCTACCGTATACGTATACGTGTATTTTTTGCTTTACCTTTTTGCATATGTGGGTTTTATGCATTGAATAGAATGCGTTAAAGGGGATTTGGGTGGAGACAGTAATTTTGATGGTGGACTGGTGGCAGAGAGTGGTTGGTGGTGGTGGGGCCAAGGGAGGTGCCCACCGGAGCTGGAGCGGTAAAAAGGGTGTTTTTAGTAATCTCGCATGCTTCTTGCTTTGTGCTGATTTGTGAAGCGCTGATGATGTGATGTGATGTGTCCTTCCTCGGTTCTCTCACACAGTTTGTGTTGTGGTTTTCAGTGGGTATTGTGTCAAATGAGAGAGAAGCTTCTTTATTTCTTGCCCTTTTTGAAAGAGTAGCGAATAAATGTATTTCTTGTAATTATAATTATAATTATTTATCTATGACCCCCAATAAATTAGTTCAAGTGCTAAAATTAAATAAAAAATAAAAAACAAAGAGGGAGAGCGATTCATTACCATTTTTACTTATTCAAAATACATCAGTTCAATTACTACCGTGGGTAAGTTTATTCTGTCTAAAATATTTACTTGTAAAATATTTTTCAATAATAATAAAATAATAATTATTCATATAATATTTTATGGATATTTATGAGATGAAAATTATTTTATAGTGGATAACTAAGTTTGAATATTGTTTATAAAATATTTTTATCGACTAGTTTTCATGTAAAATATTTTACAAGAAACAATAAATAAAAGAAATTATGAAATTTTTGACACAAATCAAACATAGCCACGCGTTAATTTCAAAAATAAATCAATGAACTTGATTTTGTTATCAGGTTTGAAAATCTGAACATATATAGTCAAGTAATCATCTTCAAGATTTTATATTGGACAAGTAATTCAAAAAGAAATCATAAAAAGATTATGTTTTAGTAAACATATTAATATTAATATTGATATTAATTTATGTTTAAATAATTTAATTAGATGCCACTAAAAAAAAGATTAAGTCTTGGCATGCAAAGGTCAAACACACCTTTTCTGTTAATTAAAAGAAAATGATCCCAATAAAACGAGTGCGCTCTCCAAATTTCGAAAACAATCTGATTCAAACTTTAGATTTTGAGTTAAGAAATACACAAAAAAATTGCAACTCGGTTATAATTATGTAATTTAGAATTAAAAAATCACACTTGTCAATCCACTGCTATTTAAAAAAAAATCAGCTACTAAATTGTTGATTATTTATTTTCCCATGAATTTCTATTTTTTAAAAATACAAATTACCTACACCCCACTAATTTAAAAAATAAAAATCCAACCACCATGAATCCAAACACAAAATTGAACGCCACATGGCTGTTGACTGTTACAAAACGACAATTTTCATTTTAAAATCAAATTAAAAATTAAAAATTAAGATTAAAAAATAAAAGCAGTAGTGTTAGTAAGTGGTCTGTTTCGGTAATCGGATTGACTGACAGTGAGAAAGCGTCCCGAGTGGGTAATGAGCCGAAGAGGTTAATATTTTATTTATTTATTTATTTATTTATTTATAATAATATACGTGCAAGTGGGTCTTCGACCGAGAAGGTAAAAGATATGCCCATTTGCCTCATTGTTTAGACCCCATCCAGATAGGTGTATCCTCAACAGCTCCTCTACGCTTGTTGACCTTCCTCCATTTCTTCCTCGAAGCGTACAGGGAATTTATTCGATGCTACAACTCTGTGAAACTTCGGTCTAGAAGTATGTTATTTAATTATATATTGTTATTTGTTTTGCTAGTGTATTAATTTATCTTTTATCCGCGTGCTCAATTTATTGTCTAATTTATCCTTTAAGGGGAGCTTTAATTACCAAAATACCTTTACAGTCTCCATGTTTCAGTTGCTGTGTAGCTGCAGCGTACGTTTTTATTTTATTTTTTCTTTAAAACGGAAAGAAGGACGGTCCTCTATTTTCCTGACCTAACTGAAGATTAAAGAGGTGCCTTTAATTAAATAACAATAATGATGGATAAAAAAGGTTGCATTACATGTCCACCCTTTCTCTTTTGTAGCATCCTGCGTCCTGGGTGTGCTACCTTGGCGACGAAGAAAAGTGAACGTGGCCCTTTGTGTGTTGGTATACACACTCAAGGTTCTATAATATTGATCCTTTATTTATTACTAGTTAAATAAATAAATTATTCAAAAAAACCCATCTTAATTCGGATTAATATAAAAATAATTGTAATCTCAAGATGTATTTTTTAGTGGGCTTTAGAGTTGGTTAGGTTCGGTAGCTAGGCTATCCCTTTCATCGTCTTTCTTCTTCCAGAAATGGACTCGGAGCCGTCTAAACATTTGCATAAATTAATTGTGTTTCGGTAGGCATTATTTGACATACCATTTTATTTATTTATTTAATTACCTAATCCTCAGCACGCGAATTGAGATGCCAGAATTGATATCCCAACAGAACAGAAAATAACAAATGTAATTATCTAGAAACTTGGGACCGATTCTCAACCTTTTCTTCCTGTGAGCTTAGTGCCGGTCATGATAAATAATTCATCCTAACCAATCAACTAGAACACGTCATACAATTCCCTATTTTTTCGATTGTCAGAAAGTGACCGAGCAACTGTTGCTCGGACAAAATTAACCCAGCATATTAATCTTGCACGCCCATGCAGCACAAAATATTCAAGACTGGAAATTTAATCCATTTTTAAAAACACATTGCACGTTTATAAGAATCCGAGAGGAATTTCAGGGATATTTATAATCGACGGGCACTGGGTGCTTCACATGCGTATAGTTTTTCTTTCGAGGAGATCGTGAAAAAAAAATTAAAAGAATTCCGGCGAAGCTTTGCAAGTGGGTCATGGAGGCATGAATGCTTCTTCAACAGGTATCCTGACAATTTCGGATGTATTAATCGCGTGGACCAAACATGCCTGAGACCATCCCTGCAGAAAATAAATAGTTCTGCAGAATCTCCTGCTTGTGTGTTGAAGTTGCACAGATCAAAATTATTTCAAGGCCATGAATTGCTTCATCGCAGAATCCTGATTCATAGCATATCAGATGGGGCCAACTTGTCCAGATCTAACTGGTTAGTAGTTTTGTTAGAAAATAATAATCTGAGAACACGATTCAGGCTAAAATTAGAACATTGATCCGTGATTTGCTTTTGATTATGTTTTTTTAAAAACAAATACAGGTTTTTACTGCATGTTTTTGTAGTAAAAAAAATATTTGTTTATACTAAAATTGAAATGAAAAACAATAAGGTACCAATATTCTAAAACTTGTGTAGTTTATAAAGTTAAGGAACCAAAATACACGTGTCTTTCTCAAAACTTTCAACACATCATCTATATTTAATGTATTTTTTATTCTAGTTTTTTTTCTGTCAATTTAAACCATGTCTAAGAAATCATAAACAACATTTAACCTTTGCAAGCAGAGGCCGGTGAAGTGCCTGTGGCTGTACTTACTATCAGTTTTACTACTCGCTCATTAGAAATATTTATTCCACGAAAGAGAAATAAATATAAGAATACGAGGAAAACAATTTGTGAAACTAAAAAATATATTTTTTGGCCTAAAAAGAAATATTCTTGTTATTTTTTTTATTAATTCAGATATACTCTCTTTTTTTCTTTTTGTTATTTGCCAAAAAAAGACCCATGAAATAAGTACTGTTAATTAATTAAACTTCTTCGGATACTCAAACAGCAGCACTCGTTAATAAAATATATAACTTTTATTACACAATTATTTATGGTCCTCGATGCAGATGAGATTTCCTTATCAGGATGTCAATTGGCTTTGGCAGTGACATAGTTCGTGGAAGAAACCTTCGGAAATATGGACAGAATTTTTAGTCGATAATTATGTCTCTCGTATATTCTCATGGATGTCCAAGTGCGAACACGAGTGAGCCCCAGCTAACACTACTGTTTTTCCACGTTGCACCGACAAATTCCTCTGTATTTTGGATCCCGAGCAATGCCAATCACCTATTTTCCTTTTCTTTTTCCAATCTTTGACAGCAAATTTCAACAAATTCCTCAAAGACACCGTGACGTGGATCCTTCAACATGTCTTGACGCAGACACGGTAAATAACATCACAGGAGAAATATTAAAAACACGTGTTTAGTGGACGTGTTTTCAATTGGGAGAAAGAAATTAAAGGAGAGCTTGGAAAAGAAACCTCTTTTTTTATTTTTAATTTCCATTAAACTAGCTAATAACATTCTACGTATATCTCCGTGCTCTACATTAGCTATTTATTAGGTCCTTTTTGAGTTTCTTGTAGGTCCACTTCAGACAAACCATCTGCTTTTTATCATGCACAGAGCAAATCTTATTCTTTTTTTTTTTTTCTTAAAAGAAATGCCACAGTTCATCAGTGGAAGACCCACCCAGAGTACCCTTGTGGTAATAATTAATTAAAAATCCTGATCGAGGACAGTTATCATTATGAGACTTTTTACATATATATATATAATAATAATAATCGAATTTTTATTTACCGCTTAAAATACTGTCAAGTCAATGAGATTTCTCATATAGAATACAGAGATAGAACCCATCAATGTATTAAAATTAGAAATGATTAAATAATCGGGTGTTGGGTCATTTTAAGATTCCACAAGATCTTCTGAGTAGATTCCCCCGAAGTCTTCAATCAAAGAGATTGCTTAATCTGGAGGATTTCTGCCATCTTATGATCAATCAACCAATAAGCAATAACAGGGGGAACTTGAATGCGTTGTCAAGAATCACAGATAATGTGCACCAAAAGGAAAGCATATGCATATAAACCTAGCTAGCTAGTTGGGCTCTGACAAACAAAATGGAATCAAGCTTTCATTTTGATTCATGTGGCCGATCCTTGGACATCATGTACATCCAAGCTATTATGACCCGTCGTGTCAGATTCAGTAGAAACTCGTATTGTTCATGGATGGCCAGCAAGGGCTACAAGTTTCGTTTTCATGGCCGTGAGTTCTTGCAGTGAAACACTTTGGAAAAAAGAAAAGGTGATGGAAAAGTAGAAAAGCAAGGAGGGATCAATAATTGTGGAGAATGTGGAATGTTCAACGGGACACTGGGACTGTGGATTGGCTTTTTAGATTTCTTCTGCGCACCTCAAACTGGTCGGGTCGATCTCTGAAAATATTACGTAATAATAAAAAACTTGTTATTTGTATTTTTTTTATAAAAATCTAATATAAAAATTTATTCACTCATGATCTATAATACTTTCTAGAAAGCAAGATTTCTGGCACGAGAAAAAAAAGAAAAGAAAACCCAACCCGATCCCCTACTTGTCCAGTTGCCCCACTCTTCTTTTCTGGAACTTTTGAAGGATATGAACAGATCAGTGCTCTCTATGGGGGTAGTTTCTACTTCAAGGGCACAATATTCCCTGAGCATGGCAGAAGCTGGTTGGTTCTGGTAGCAAAAATAATGGCGATGCAATTTACTTCTTCGATCTCTTAATTACCGCCATTAATCGTCAAGTGATTGGATATATAAATTTGATTTTCAAAGAATTTCCTTCTAGGAAATGTAATTAATTAATCAGTGGCAACAGCACGAGCAATATTGATGAACAGAACCAATTAATTAAATGTGATAGAGATAGACTAATACACAACAAATCGTTAATTAATTCTTATCTTTTCCTTTTTAAGATATTTTTTTTATACACACACGACACCAAACAATTACTATCGAGTAGTTTATGTGTTAACATGGTTGATTAATAATATTATTTTGCAAAACAAGTTATTTTACGCTAAACAGATATATTTGTTTTTTTTTTAATTTATCCAAAAATAAGTTATCTTAAATACATTAAAATTGAGAATTTTTTTTAAAAAATATATATCACTGGTTTTGCGAGTTGGGCCTTGAACAACAAGGTTCAGTAGAAAAAAATGTATAAAATGGTAGCAGAAAATGATAAAATTCAAAATAAATATCGATGGTAAAAATATTTGAAATTTTGATGGTAGTTATTTTTTTAATTAAAATTATTATTTTCTTAAAAAAATTACTAGAGTTAAATCAGTATAAGTTTTGAAAAACTTTTAAACTCAAATTCCATCCTCGTAATTAACACACAATAACTCGTTGGAGCATTTAAGATAATTAAAACAAAAAAACCAGAGCATATATTTATAGAGAATAACAGGGAGATGGCCAGTCATGATCCCAGCATTATAAGAATTCTTCTGATGAAACCGAACAGGCTTCGGTCCAGTGGCTGAGGAGGGCGCGACGCTCCTTCTCTGGGATCAAGATTCAAGTCTCAGCAGGTCTATGCGGGTGTTTTCTTCCTGTTTGGTATATCTGTCACTTCTGCAATGCTTAACCTGTTTATTTAGGTTTGCAGGGTGTTTAAGAGAGCCCGAAAAATGATCGAGGTGCGCGTAAGCTGATACAGAGATACCGATTATAAAAAAAATACTCTTGATGAATAGTTTTGTTGACTAAAAACGAGGGTAGAATCAAATCGAGACCATGCATTTAGGGATCCAGCTTAGGTTTGATGGTACCCTTAAAAGCTGAGAGCTTCTGCGAGGTTTGTCCAAATTAGTACTTCCTGGGTGCCCACGAGGTGTTTTCTTCCATCCATGACAACACCACCAGTTGTTCGAAGTGCTGGTCGAATAATCCACAGATTTCATGCTGGCTGCTGAAACCAAGAACTTCATATTTTAGTCTTCGAGTGGGAAATAGACTTTTCCTTCGGCTTTGGATGCTAAAATCCTCGTGGACCGGCTTTGATATTCTCCTGTCCCCCTCTCTAATCATGAGCCAATTTGAAAGTGGCAGTTCAGGGTAGAAATGCACACGTGGAAATCATTTTATGGTGGTGCTGTTATATATTATTCATCATCAACCCCTCTACCTGTCGGTGGACAGCTGTGTAAAAGAGCAACCTGCAAAGCCGCTCAAATGTCTTCAAAGCTGCCGGTCAGTCCATCGATTTTATAAATAAGCTAAAAATATCTCTGTTTTTTTCTCTTCTTATTTCAGGAGGCATTCGTTTGCATGTCAGAGAACATGGTTAAATTTAGTTTTAAAAATTTATTTTTATTTTAAAATATATTAAAATAATATTTTTTTTATTTTTTAAAAAATATTTTTGATATCAACATATAAAAATATCTAAAAATATTCAATAAAATTTAATTTTAAAAAAGTAAAAATTAAAAAAATTAAACCCAATAACAAAAAATACCGTCCAAATCTATTAAAAAAAATTATAGATGTGATTAAGATTGTTTTTTAAAATTTTTTATTTAAAAATATATTAAAAAGATATTTTTTATTTATTAAAAATTATTTTTAATATCAGTATATTAAAATAATATAAAACACTATTTTTATAATTTATAACAAAAAAATATTTTTTAAAATCCAGTATCAAACAAGAGTATATCGTAACTTAAAATATGATTTATTCTAAGTTTTGATTCAATCTAATTTCTATATTAATTTGGTCAAACGTATATAATTTAGAATAAATTTCATCAAATTAAAATGAAACTGCACATTAATGTAAGAACATAATCTAAATTTATTCAATGACTTATTAATCAAAACGACGACTCAATATTGGATCGAATACAATAAATATACTAAAAACTCCATTGCCCATCAAGCAACCACCACCATCCGGGTCAACCTCCATAAATTGAAGAATATGACGCAGAAACTGTTTATCTGTCATATCAAATTTAATATGAAAGTCTCTCCACGTCGTTTTATGTATTTAGTAGAGATCTGTTTTCATGGCAAATCTCCATTTAAAAACACGATTCTTCTGACCGCAGCTGCGCCCGTCAGCGATCAGAATTCATTGCTCGCACGGTAAAGTTAGAGTGACGTGGATTAGCCTGGATGGTAGCCGCCATCTTTCCTGTAGCCAGGCCACCGTGTTCAACCTTTCTTCATTTCTGCGAGTGCTATTCGCTCTGCTCTGCTGGACAGAAAAGGAAAGAAAGAATCGTCGAAGTTTCAATTAATTCGAGAAAGACACAGTTGTTCCCGAAATTTTAATGTTTTCTGTTCGAACCACCTGACCTAGCTATTTCAAGCATCAGAGGTTAATAAAAAGGTGCCTGAATAGCAGACAGGCCCCGTGCTTATCCCAGCTTTTTGGGTGTTTGGAAACCAGTTTGAAAATGATTTGTTTATATTAAAGATAATTTATTTTTGGAAATTTTAAATTTAAATGTTTTTAGATTGATTTGATGTATAAATATAAAATATAATTTTAAAAAATAAAAATATATTATTTTGTATATTTTTAAACCAAAAATACTTTTAAAAAATAATTCCAAGGTTTGACTGTTAGAAATATAATAATAATAATAATATTTTTATTCTCGATTTCGGAAAGCAATGTGTAGTCCTTGGTTTTACACTTACAAATGGCGGGAGAATGTAGCGGGTAATTTTTTATTTATTTATTTTTATCAAATTGGTAATGGGTGACTCCAGGTTTTGTGCTCATAAGATTACAGTTTAATAAGCATTCAATTCATTCCTTGATAGACATTACCATTTTTTTTCTTTCGACCTGGTATTGTGATTAAGGTTTTGTGTAGTTGAATTTTATATATTGATTTAAATTATTTTTAACTTTTAATCTATACGAAAGCAGTTAAATTTTTTTTTACTTGAATTAAAAGCTTATTACAAAATTAAAAAAAATCTTATTTTAATTAAAATCTAAAATCCTCTCTCTCTCTATATATATACATATATGCAAACAAAAGAAATGAAACCGACATTTCAGTTTAGTGGGCCTTTCTATTTTAAGATGGAAATCACTGTGACATTGCTTTGGTGTCAGCAGGAAGAATTCGTAGCCTAGATTCATCCCTAAACGGTGGCGCATTATCGGGACATTGTCTTGAAAAAGAGGGACAACTACACTCTGTCTTGAATACTCAGGACTTCACTCTCTCCGGCCCGGCCCAATGTTTAGGTCAAGACCTGTCTGCCACCTGGTGTCCATAAATATTGCCATCAGCAAGCCAGGTTTTGTAGAAGCAAGCAGCGGACCTGTCAGCTTCTTTGCAATGCAATCTTTATGTTATTGTCCCACCTCTCGATTGTGAGCTTTCTTGTGTACAATATTTGTGGGATTCTCCTGCTTGATTTATTGGATCAATCAAACATTTTAATGGGAAAAGATGGATAAAGAAACATGTTACAGTTAAAAAGTTGCATGCATCTAATTTTCCCGCATCAAATTGCATTTCATGTGTATTTTGTATGCAATATATAGAACTGATAAAAAAAATGTTGTTGAAATTGCTTAAAACAATATAGGACTGGGAGATGAGTACATGTGCTACTGAGACATGTTTCATTAATCCTAAGAATTTTAAAGTTAACAATTATATTGATCATCATATTAGTAATCATAATTCTCAAACTTGAGATCATACAATCAGCAAACTTCTTAGTCTTCTCAAATTTTTACTACTGCGCTAAATACTTGATGGTTTGCTGTTTTTGTTTTGTTAATATATGTTGGGTCTTGACTATTCATCAGGAATTAGGCAATTTGAAGGCTATGGATTCGTGACGAATGGAACATCAGGTGTGACAGTAGAGCGGGTACATGGTGCATCTCATATAGCAAACACTTTGATAGGATTTGCGCCTCGTAACGCAAGCTATTTCATGGAATCATGGAGAGACATCAAAACATATAAGAATTGGAGGATGATTATAAAGAGCAATTACATTCATGGACAGAATGAAAATTCGGTGTAAAATATAAGAAAATATAAAGCTACTTTCCCTAAAATCTATCATGCATGAGGGTGTTTATAAGCTAAAACACGAGGTTGTGTCTCTAAAATCTGTCATTGAATTGCTTTCAAACAATTTTGTTTCGGAATATCCAGTTTAATACCACTGTTAACGTAAGGCCTTTCCTTCGCTTTCAAACACAAAGCTCCCAGAGAAGCCATCACTTTGCTTCGATTTGCTCCATTATGCAGCAATAAATTCGAACAAAACGCAGCAACCCACGTCTCGTTCTTAATTGGCAGCTCATCAATTAACAAAGTATTTGCTAATTAACTAAACGTTCCGTACTTTTGATTAAATGGATCTTCTTTTTTTACCTTTTTTTTTTAAAAAACAAAAGATTCATGTGATTGAGACCCCCAAATCATCGTGCCATGCTAACCATTTTTAAAACGTTCGTATCATATAACAATTGAAAAGTGATCCGTAAATTCAACTACTTTCGACGATTAATCATCCAATACGTACCTTGAAATCCTTCAAACTGCCTAATTAATCACTTGATATGTTAAATGGTCCCACCAAGAACAAGATATAATCATGGAATTTCACTACAGTTTTCCCAGGGCAAAGGCATTGAGTAATGCAAAGCGTCAAATGGACCGGATATCTGGGGTTCCTTCAAGCTTCAACACCTTATATTGGATCTCTAATGATAGCTTAGAAATTTCCGCACTTCAAAGAAATAAAAGGAAAAGAAAAAAGGGAGGAGAAAAAAGAAAACGATCCTTTTAGCCAAAAATGTAAAAAATAAAATGCAGAGTTCATTTGGTTCAGACATTCATCGTATGCCTTCATGCAACCTAGAAAACAAAAGGAAGTGGTGGTGTTTGATTCATATGGTTCCCAGTCGTGGTATGCTAACAAAGACCCAAGACAACAATTGAGTTTCACCAGCAAATCAAACCAGAACTGATCAATGGATAACAAACACTAAACTGGTTTGAGATGTATCATTCCCTAATTTTTCATATTTCTATTACAAATGTAAAGAGACTGACGACCAGAATAAATGTAACAAAAAGCCTCATGCTGTTACACAACCAGTGAAAAAAAAAAATTAAAAAAAAAAACCTGATACAGCCTTTTACTATCCCTCAATACTATACCAGCCACGAATGGAATGAATGGAATGTGAAAACAAATCATAAGATATCTAAGATCAAAAGAAAATGAAAACAAAGAAAGCATTATCTATACAAGAAAAGACACCGAGAGAAGCTTACGAACAAGGTAGGCAGCACCACTTTTCAATTTGAATAAAGATCGATTGCAGGGGGTTAGGCTGGTCATTGTCCTCTGACGATGAAGTAGGCAAGGGCAGCTCAGGAGGTAAATGCCGGTGAAATGCATCAACTGCAGCTGCAACGCCATCTTCATTTTCTATCAACTTGGCCAATTCCATAGCACGAGATTTAACCTGACCATGTTAAAAGTCCCATTAGGAATTGAAAAGACATCCTTATAAAAGTTGTGCACAGGAAGATTGACCATGCGACTTCCCATTTCATGTTGCATTTTGGTGTTAAGCTAACATGATGGTTAATCACGTTAAATTACGCTCAGATTAGAAACTAAATTCAGCAAAGTTTCCATAAACATTTTGTCTTTTAGAGAGCATTAAATCATTCTGCAACTTCAAAACACCTTTGATGTGGATTTTTATAGCAGTCAGAGGTGCCATCCGATTCAGAGAAAACAAGACAGGAGTAAGCCATAAAAAAAAAATTGTAGTTTCCAAATATACTTTCATCATTAAAAATATATTTTCTTGCTTGAAAACATAATTTGAGAAATATTATGAAAATAGAGTGAATGGGTCTATGACTTCTCTGTTTATAATTCTTCTTTGCAAGTTCATGTTTTTCCCTGAAAACATAACGGTGTTTCTTTCATACTTATGTTCAATAAAACATCAAAATTTCCCTTGCATTTGTTTTGATCTGTATTTTAACTGTCACAGAGTAAAGAGAAAATCTGAAGTTCCTTACAAACTCCAGACAGGTGTGAGGAAGTTAAAGTGGCAGAAACACATTGTTGCAGCTTAATTGATCGATTCCAATATCTTAAAAGATGACTGAAATGATCAGCTTATAAGAAATCTATCCAAGAGAGGAATTAGCATGATTTTCTGATCTAAAAAAATTACTATCGCAACCACTAAGAAACACTAATGAGACAATAAAATCATATCAGTGAAATCTAATATATGTGTGATATTCTATGAAATGACTCTTCCAAGAATTGGGAGGCCATGTACAACATATTGCTTACCTCAGGCTCTAGCATGAACCTTATTGCATTGGAAAGACTCTCAACACTGAGCTTAGCTATTGGTATAGGTGCAGGCCCCAGCTCTTTTTTATGCAATCGATCACCCCAGAAGAACTGATCGCCAAAGAATGGCACTATAGTTGTCGGGCACTGTAATTAACAATTTTAAAGGAGATAAGGTCAACATGTAAAAAGTGAACTTGGTTCTAAACTTCTAATAAACAATTGAGTTGCATAACTTGAATAGATCACAAGCTCTCTCAATACCATTTCCAAACATGAAACTGATTTAAAAGATGAGACATTCTCCAATGAATTCAAGAGAATATTAAGCTATCTAAAAGGAGAATTTACCCCAGCTCTTAGCCCAGTAGCCGTGGTTCCAGCACCACCATGATGAACCTGCATGATGTTGTAAAAACCTTCCAATCAATCATCCAGTATACCAAGGTAACCAATATACTTGAGTAACAAAACTTTCTAGTGGAGGTGTGTATTGATAATAGCAAGTCATTCCGGGTATTCATCCATATCAATAAATCTAGACAATAGCAGAGATCCCAGTATTGTTTATGATTGTCTAATAGGGTGGGTAAAAGGAGAAGGAAAAGGCAAAGGCCATACTTGCCAACTGTGCAAAGGTTTATTTAGCAACAGAATCACAATCTTATAAATCACTCACCACGGCAGCACATTGAGGAAACAGCCAATCATGAGGGCAATCCTTCAAAAGGAAGACGCTGTCAGGCACTTCCATGACTGCAACAACCATTTCCATCAGAAGAGAAACTATACATGTTTCACAATTTAGTAGTTGGTTTCATTTAAAAATCAAAAGCCATACAATGGAAAGAAATTTCAAACTATTATAATGACTGATGACAAATCAGCAACAATACATGAGGAATTCAACAACATATCATCAAACATGTTATGGTGGTTTATGGATGCAATGGAAGAAAAATATATTACTAAAAGAAAAAAGGGAACAGGAAAGTAAAATTCAAGCTGAGAAGGCAATCCGATCCCACTAAATATCACCCAGGGAAGTAATAACATATGGACATTAGTGAATTTATTTTGTATCTAGGAAAGTGCCACACTCTAGGTGAGTAGATATCTGTACAGCTAAATAAAGCATATTCATTTAGAAGCTTCAGTTATGCCTCTGTGAATCATTTCTTTCAACTATTGTTGAGCAATTGCAAAATTCAAATTGCCCACCAAAACCAGGTAAAATGATAGAGATTCACCAGTCAACAAAGCCCTATGTGGACAGATATTAATTTCTACACTGACACAACTCAGAACTCCACTATGATGTCAATTTCTGAGCAAGTGATCGAAATCTGTAAGCAGGCATGGGGGGAAAAAACGAAAATGCTTACAATTTCCAAGATCTCCCCAACCTCGATCAACTATTCCTCTTTGTCCAGTTTCTTTCAAAGCCTCCAATATTATGTCCATTGTATTCTTGGGATCTTCAAGAGGCTTCAAGAGCAACAAACAATTGTTTCAATTATAGCTCTGAAAAAACTAAATGAAGAGAACGAGATTATATTGACCAACTATATGAATTTAAAATAAAATGGAACGAGGACAGATGGGCCGTTTGACATTTCATTTTCAGTTATATTTAAAAAAACAGAGAAAAATAATATGCCATAACAGCACAAGCCCATTGATGCATACTTAGAATCTTCATTGGAGTTTAGACCATGCAAAAGTGCAATATTCAAATATAAGCACAGGGAACAATATACCACAAGTACTAACAATATGTGATAAGAGAATATGAATTTAACAGAGGACTCGGCTGTAATTGAGAAGATTTGGTCAAAAATATTGAAAAGCTATTTTACTCACGTTAATTAATTCATCCTCCTTCATTGCTTCAAACATAAAATAGATCAATCTACAAAATCAGTAAGTACATGGATTTGGTTTTCTCAAAGAGGCCTTTTCAGAGAAGCGCAATTTCAAAAGTGAACTTCGTGATCCCGTGAGTTACTATGTGCGTATATCATTGGTTATCACTGATGCTGGGAAATCATAGGCAAATAATTTAAATTAAAACCAAGCTTCAAAATATACAATCCCCAAATCTCCCTGCCCTCATTTATTCATCAATAGTAAAGGCTATTCTCGTTCACAATCTAGCATACACCCAGGAGATTCATAGTAAAAATCACAGTATGCACATATCAAAAGGACAACTGCTATATAAAACCTAGAGAGATAAATGTAGCAATGCGAGGTACATCAGCCAACAAACAAAACTCCATGAAAATACAACTATAACAGCTCAAGGGAAATCACCGTACCATGCTCCCAAATCCAATATATATGGGTTCTTTTCCTTTCTGAATCCATTGCACGAACTCCTCTTTAGGTTCATATTTTGATCCAAGGTTTAAGAAACAATAACCAACAACATCAACTAAGGGTCCCCAGTCTGCAGATTAGTTACAAAGTTGATTATACATATGAAGCACAACATTTGAACCCGACTATTTAGAAAGATTATAACAAAGATTGTACAGAAAAACAAAGAAAACACCTAAATGTCGCTAAAGGAACCACCAGAGAGGGGGGGTTCAAAGTTGATAAAGAATCCCAAATAGCATTTGTGGTTGAGAGCAAATAAAAAGAGTTTTGACAAGTAGCATTGACAAGTACAAGAAAACACAATGAACAAACTAGATTAAACTCAGATTTCTAGTTTTTAGTGATCAACCTAGAATAAATGATGAGTTGGTGACTCTAAATAATATGTTTAGAGAAGGAATGACCTCAAAAGTATTTTCATCATAGTAAGTAAAAAATCAATCCTAGGTGCATGCCAGTAATTAAAAACATTAATATTTTTCTACGAACCTTGCTGTGGAATTAGTTTTTGACATCCAATAATTTCTTTTTACCATATTCAACAGTTGCCTCTTCCGAGGGGATGGACAAAAGAATGGATTTTGTTCGAAAAATAGAGGAATATAATTTGGAGAAAGTAGCATCTTAGAACACTCTAACAAAGAGTTAGCGATTAAAGGTGCTATAAGGAAGATAGCAACATTGACGTCTGCGCATGAGAATGATTAACAACAGTATAACTAATGAAACTCTTACCGCTTGGCTTTGGCACAAGATGGGGGCTCCACATATAACCTGTTGGCAGATGAGATATTGATCCATGATACATACTTAAGTAGGCAATTGGTGGAAGCTTCAACTTTCTTTTCCTGAATTCATTAATATATCCTCTTATTCCCCACCATATCAGTAAATCCACAACTATGTATGAAAGCTGGGTCCATGGAAACAGTTTGTCGTGAAATTAGTCCAATTAGTCCAATGATTCACAGGTAAAAAGAAATCATAGTGAGATGTGGCACCAAGAAAGAACATACCCAATAACCAGCACTTTGAGGTACACGTGCTAAAGGATGAGGAAATTCATATGTTGGCCTGCCTATTGAAGATGGAAGTGAGAAGGCAGAGCCTCAAATAAAAAATTAACAGATAAACAAATAAACAATAAATAAAGTTTCATTCACTAAATATAACATGGTTTAAAATTCAATAACAAACTTCTCCTCTAATTTCCATTTCAATTAACACCAGTCTCTTAACCTTCTATTTCCTGTTTTATTAACCGTGACCAAAACACTAGGAGTTGTGTAGGCCTGACACTTTTGGTATCCACTTCCCCCATGCAGACACCATTGATTTGCAGGATCCATCTAATTCTCCTTAACTCAGAAATCCATGTTCACTTATGAAGAATGCATGAAAATTTCCAGGTCACGTATGAGTGCATTGAAATAACTAGCACTCATGTGAAATACTTCGAGTTAAACTAGTGTGGCTGTTAAAAAAGCATGTCCATTAAATTTGAAAACAAGTAAAAAAAACGCTGTCCTCTATTCTTTTTTTTTTCTAGAAAGCATAAGAAAAACCGTAATTTTCCAGAGTAACAGAGGATTTACATAAGAAAATGTTATGCGAATTGATGATTCGAGTGATGCTAGTAATGTTAGTGTCAGATTTACAAGCAAGTGATCACTTGATACTCACGTCCAAGGCATTGTGAAGAAAATGTGAATTGGAACACCGAGAGCTTCAGCGACATGTGCATGTCCTGCAACAGGGGCAAGTTAGAGTTTGATGTGTTCCATTATATCTTTATTATATCCTAGAGAAAGTTACTCTGATGTGGAAATTTCAAATTCTGCTTGTTCACCATATGCAGGAGGGTTGGCAATAATTGCCTGGGCTTTGAAAGGCACGCCAGTTTCCATATCTGGTTCTGTGCATGCTGCAAGAAGAGAGTCAATAATGGCCTTCAGTTGTTTCCTCTGTATGGATATTTCTCCAGGCGCGGATGGGATGAAACCTTTGTTTCTGGCCATATCTGAAATTAAGTTCTCACATTTAGTGTAACACAAACAAATCAAGGAAACAGCAAAATTGGAGGAAAAAATCTTGACCATATAGGACAATAAAAACAGGCCAAAGTATCTAAGAAGAGTTTCAAGGACCATATCTTAAATTGCGGCAAATAGTAAATTGTATTGCTTTAATAGCTTGAAAAGATTAAGGAGCTCTTACATCCTGCCAATACCCGAGGATCACCGCCCAAAGGATAAAAATCTACACCGGCTGATCTTACAAAGTTGCGGAAGTTCGCATGAGTGGCTAGCCTAACACGATGACCAAATTCCTGCTAGAAAAAAATTGTATCATTATATTTGCTGAAATCAGATTATAAAACACATAATGATAGAATAGAGATTAGGGAACACTTGACACTGACAATGGGGTTTAACTGGTGAATCATAGGCAAAATGGCCATTGATTTTTGCAAATACAAGGATACAATACAAAATACCTGACTCTTTCTTAAGTAAAGGAAAACAAAAACATGAATATTATAATAAATGGAATGCACATGCAAGACATACAAGAGGCTGGAACTGGGATATAGAACATAAATGTCATTGCAAAAACAGCAAAGCAAGTAAGCAATAAATTACTATGAACATGCCTGAAGTCTTTTTGCAATGGCTAGAAAGGGCTGTACATCTCCTCTTGTTCCAACCACAAGCATGGCAACTTTCAATCTTGGGATTGATTTATTGCAACCAGAAATGCTTTCATTAGCATAAAACGATGCCCCTTCAACAGAGTGAAGCTCTAACAACTCCGAAGCAACACGAGCATTTTCATCTATATCAACTTCAACTGTTCCGTCGTTTTGTATCTTGACTAGTTCTATGATTAGTTTCTTCTGAAAAACAGTACAAAAAGATTCATAAACAATAGAAAGAAATAGTACTCAATCATGAAAAAGTTAGTGGTTGAGAGCAAGGTGGATGAGATAAACATCCCGCTCGATAACTGATCATCAGATTGCCACAATAAACTAGCAATACATGTCATAGAGTGGATAAAACTTTCATATCAGAAACCTTGCTAATAGGATACTCCAGCAGTCATAGATTTTGGTTTATGTGTTGTAACACAAATAATATATCATTTGAGTTAAAATAAAACAGGGGAATTCTCGAATGACATACAAAATCAGAGGGGAGAGTATTCTAGGTGGAGATGCAGCATGAGGTGCAAATCATATATAATCAGACAAGTATATGTATAATGCACAGAAAACATTTCTGGCCTTTTTGCATAGGTTCTAAACAATACATATGATCACGCATGAAGAAACTTGCAGTTAGACCCATGTATTAGATCATGCAAACCACCTTTTCACTCTCTGACAGTCTGTCCAATTTTCGCTCATGCCTTGAAACCCTGTTCTCCGTCAAGGATCTATGGAATGTAATATTATCATCATCAGTGAACAGTGGATGTCTACGAGTTTCAGCAGGTGAGGTGATCCAGCGATTCAAGCCTTCAAGATCAGATGCTTTGACATCAGAAAACATTTCGAATAAACTCCATAACAATACAAACAGGAAAACAATCCTGACCATGTAGTATTAAATGTAAGATAATTTTAGAACAGAAAATTGGTATTCAGTAATCAATATGCTAATTATGAGAGAACACCACATAAATACTTCGTGCAACGAGTTTTGCAAAAACAGAACATGACTAGGATTATTGCTTTTTCAAGTATAGAAAAATAATCAAGATGAAGACTCTTAGGACTAAATTCAGCACGTGTAGTGAAGTTTCATTCAGATATGTTGTATAAAGCAAAAGAAATGATGAGTTATCAGGCTGCCAAGTAACTAAATACTAACCTTTTCGAGGTGAAGGCGAAAAATTCAATTCTTTTGATTTGAAAATCTCTAGAGTTGATGACTGCTTCTCTGCTTCCTGAAGAGGACCTCCTTCAGACTGCTCCTCTGAGGACACATAATCAACTGTTACCGATTCACTACCCTCACTGATCTGATCAATACCCATTTTCAGCTTAGAGTTGCTTTCAAGCCCTTCCTTTACTGAATTTTTTAATGGATGATCAAATGCATTACTACCCATTTCATCTAATTAGCAGCCTCAACCACTGAACCTCACCTAATCAGCAACTCCAACAATCTCTTATTTCAGTTGCCAAAAGCCACGTCAGTCTCAAAATGCGAAAGGACTGAAGCAGCAAGTAAATCTTCACTCGACCCAACTCCACAACAGTAAAAACCTTAAAGCAATTTTTCTGGTTTCCAACTCTAAAACCCTTCAGCAACTATTCACAATTTCTCAAATCTCAAACTCCCCCGAGAATAGTACATGAAGGTATTATAAAACCAGACTCATCAAGTCGATCTTACAATACCCCCAAATCTTAAACCCTTCACCAACAGTTCCCACTAAGCAAACCCTCGCTTCTACTCGAGAATTTGAGCTTAAAACTAAACGCGTCAACAACAAATCCCAATCGCCCAAAACTACAGCCAACCACCCAACCAGGAAGCACAGCTAACAGTAACCAAAAGTCCAATAGCCTTCAAACACATGACACAATTTTTATATTCTTGAGACTACAAACAGAAACTAAAAGTGAACACGGAAGAAAGACAAGGTGGGTATGCGCCGAAAATCCCAAGACAGCCTAATATTTAGGCTTTTGAAATGCTATTATAGGAAATTCACTAAAGCAAGAAAACAAACAGACTACCACCAACCAGTCAATTGGAAAAACAAGGAAGGTTAAGTAAGGCAGTTGTGGGGGTTTTAAAACTTTAAACCGCCATAAAAGGCAATAAATATGCTCAAAGGATTCACCTTAAACACAAGATATGGAGATTAAAATGTTTAAAAGAAAAAAAAAACTTGAAAGACACAGCCCTACAGAAACATGAATTATACATATCCAAGACTATAACTTTTCCATCCAAGCAGAGATGATGAGGGCTGTTTCTACACTCATTGATAGTTCAACGATCACATACTTCACCGATACGATCACCTGATTATGGGGGGGGGGGGGGGGTATCGGGTTTTTTCCTGATAGATGGAGGAGCTCGAGATTTTTTAGACTAAGCGGCAAGTTAAGGAGGTGGCCATCAGGACGGGTGATTATACGTGAGCAAGTCTACTTCGATTCACAGTGTACAAGAGTGAGGACAAGAACGCCGCAATAGGAGGTGCTCTTTTCGAGGGCAGACTGTTGAAAATGTCGTGGCCAGTGGTAATAAAATGGATCGATTTTGACGAACGAGAAAAAAGGTTGAATTTAGATTTTAAAACAAAAGGGGAAAAAAAAAGAGGTACATTTAAAATATAGACATTAAATTATATAAAATAACAAGATTTTCTACCGTTTGAGGTTTGGCAGGAAGCCGGATGATGGCTATAAAGAAATTAGGCAAGTTAATTAAATCTCAATTAAAATCGAATATGGAAATAATCGAAGATGGAAGGTTATTTGCACGATTATAAAGAGAATCAAATATATTTTTGTTTGATAATTATATATTTTTGATAATTCAACCTTAATAATTTTTATATATTATGAAATTACAGTCGTAACCGTGAATACTATTTAAAGACCCACCATGAATAATATTTAAAGACCCGAACTCATCGACAAGAAGTAAACTTCTTGAAGCAAGCCGAGGTTACAGGGGGGAGGTGAGAAGGAAAAGGAAACTCCCTGATACAGCTCACGAAGCGACGAAAATAAAATTTATGTCGTTTGTACAGGTAAACACGGAAACAGACCGTCGACTCGTTGGCTAGACTGACGACGAGCCGAGCCCACCTTTTATTAGTGAAACCTTATAATTTAACTATGTACTTGTGATTATAAAGTTATTCTGAACTTTCTGTCGAGTATATTCACTGGTGTCTTGGTTTTTTCAAGAGGTAATTTAGTATTTAAAAAAAATAAAATTTATATATTTTTCAGACAACTGAGAAGTCTGAAAACACCGAGTCGGTCGAGCTGCCACCACCGTGAAAGGGAAGAACCCCCTTTAACTTTGCCAAACCTGTCCCGAGCAATCACCGTGACCTTAATCTCCGGTCGAAAAACAACCTTCCATTCTCTCTCTAGGCGGCAAACACGAATTCAATTCTCGAACAGGAGAAGAACACGCTGCCTTGCTCCACGGAAATTAATTCACCCACTTCATTTTTTCTCTTCAAGGATACGTCTGAAGCAACGAGCTTGTGACTTGCCAGGAGTGACCCGCACTCTTCGCAGAATCTCGTTCTCTTCTAGCGTGATTAGCAATCCGGCCAGCATATTATCTGTCTAGAATTTATTTTTTTATTTAAAATTAATTTCATTAATTATTTTGACGTGCTAGCGCTTTAATGTTAAGAATAAGAAATAATATTTTTAAATAAAAATATATTCTAATACATGCACTTTTAAGTTTTAAGTATTTAATTCAATTCAACTCCAGCGAAATTCGTATCATGTATAGATAAGACTTCCGGTAAATCACTTGGCCATTGCGGCACCGTCTCATGCTTTGCGAGTTTCTATGAATTAATTAATTTCCTTTTTTCGTGCCGATGACTTGGAAAAGCGATGATCTTCCAACGTGAAATACAGGAAAGAATCTTAGTTTAGTCCTCGCCGCTCCTCCGGCACATGGCTGATGCTCTGTCAAAACTTGAATGTCATCGTCATGGTCGTGCAAATGAATATACCTATCTTTGTTAACTTTGATTCTCTTAATTAAAACCTTTTTTATATTGTAAAAATAAATAATTAAATATAAATAGATATTTCAAAAAACTATCCCACATTGGTGAAACATAAAAGACTCCTTGAGTGTAGAGAATATATATAGAATTTACTATCCCACATTGGTAAAAGAAGACTCTCATCAAGTGTTTATATACTAAAACTTGAGATAGGGTAATAATTAGTAAAGAAAATAGAAGTGAGCTCGCGCACATGAGAATAAATTGAGTAAGAAGAAAACCTCTGATTCACCCCTCCCGATAAGTTAAGGATAGTGTTAAGCACGCCTCAAGTTTATTTTCTCTTCTTATTAGCTTCAAATTCATGTTTAAAAAGATACAACTTTTTTTTAAAAAAAAAACACAGTGATAACTCGGTGTGTGTATAGGTCTAGGCAAAATACCATTCCAATTATCAAGAGTCTTCTTTATTTACTCACTTGACATCCTATTATTCAAATAAATATTAACCATGAGCATATATATACTCTTCCGGTAACTTGTTAGGCTATATATTGTTGGGTTCATATGGGTTTCATGAGCGATCAACCCAGTGATATTGGGTTCGATAATGTTTTAAACCTAGATAAACATATGCTTGACGAGCTTCCGAATCTAATATTTTTGGATTCAACGTGTCGTTGAGTTCAAGTATATTTGGATCCGGTTATCTGTCAAAACCAACATATTTAGACTCAGTTATACATGAAATTAAGATAAATATATGTTTAAGAAATTATTGTTTATATTGTCCAAGATTCTGACACCGTGTCCATGCTTGATAAGATTAACCTTTTTTTACATTTTGTTTCGCCAAAATCTTAATTGGATCAATCTGTCTTTCAAGTTCCTTGTTCTTTTTTCTTGATTGGGTTTATGCCCTTGATCTAATTTTTCAAAACACGTCTAGTTGTGTTGGGCATGCAATAAAGCATCAACTACAAATCTAGTTAGCCATCTACATTTCAACCTACCTAATTTTAATTCATTAATGGAGGGCTAATGTGTGGGGACACGGGCTTGCTATGCATAACAGCCTCAACCCTGGCTCATCAAACCTGGACCATTTGTGTAATTGATAAGTTAAGAATTGGTCTAAACTAGACCGAACTTAGCTAAGAGTTGGTCTGAACTAAATTGAACCGATTAAGAACCAAGCCGTGTCGGTTATAGAGTTCAATCCGTTACGTGTAACATGATAAAAATCTTCAAAGAATACTTGCTCTAGATATCGAACTGGAACCGATTGAAAACAATGAGCCGATGCATTCAAACTATTCAAGCTCCGGTTCGATAATAATAACACTATCTTTGAGTTTCTCTTCAGCCCGTAAAGTGTCAAATCGATACTAATATCCGATGCATCCAAACGATTCAAGCACCGGATCGATATTAGTAACACCGAATTCGAGTTTCTCCTCGACCGGTGAAGTGTTGATCGATACTAATACCCGAAGTATTCAAACGATTCAAGCTCCGATTCGATACCAGTAACAATATCTTTGAGTTTCTCTTCAACGAAGCAAAATTATCCGTCTGGAAAATTTAAACAAACCCTCCCTTGAAAAAGAAAACCTTCCGAGAACCTGATATGTTAACAGGAATTAAATAAGAAATTACTATCAAATCAATCTCTGTACAATTAATTTTTTCACAGATTAAAAACTTAAACTACCAGACGAATGAAAAAAAGAAAAAGAAGCTCATTTTAAATAGGATTGGCCTTGCCCCTTTCTCGACGTGTGACCAAGTAACTTCATAGCTCAGTAGTCGTTCAGTCAACAGCAACCTCGGTTTATAAATAATAAAAAAACTGGTTAGGTTGCCACGATATGCTGCGGGGTAGGTAATGAGATTAGAAATAAAAAAGGGAAGAGAATAATTGAATGCAAGCGCAGCAGGAATTTGAAAGATCAATATATAATAATAGAACAGAGTTCAAGAACTGATCTATGTTATGTATATTAAAATAACGTAAAAATATTAAAATAAATTTAATTAATAATAATAATAATAAATGTTTTTGCACTATAAAATACGAAGGTGCTTCAATTTAATACGTTTTCGTAACGTCCTAAACATGGAGGAGCTCGGAATGCAGCTGAATGGCTTTGCTACAAGTGGGCCTCCTGTGCTTGCTCAGGAAGCCCAACTAGATGCTGTACTGTGGACTCGGAAATTGTTCAACTGCATAACTAGACCTCTGGCCAGCCATTGGCCCAATGTGGAGGCAGAATACCTTGTGAAACAGGATGCTGTCTTTGGAAAGGGTTGGAGCCACTTCTTGGACTTGTAGAACCCACCTCTAAAATCCTATTCTATCCGGGATAGTGGTACGACGATGGAACATTGCATGCTATACGGGGGATTTCCATATTTTAAAAATAATTATAATAGAAATAATAATAAATAAAGAATGTCCTTTTAACATATTTTACTAAAATAGAAGAAACACATTAAATAAGTTTTTTTAAAGCCTTTATAAGAGAATGATAAAAATTTGAATGTGAATAAAATATCACTCAAGAAAAAAATTATATCCAAATCTATGGGATGAAACTGGTTTAACTTTTGCATGTTGATTTTTTTTTAATTTTAAAAATATTTAGTATTGTTATTGAACCTGACCTGGCAAGCTAGCATTGCTTTTTCTTGGCCTGATTTTCTTATCTCATCATTGTTTAAAATTAACATTGAAATAATTATTTTAATATAATCTAGGTGAGTTGATAAGTCTAAGGATAACCTAAACAAGCATTAAAAAGATATGGTTTGTCTTGAAAAAAAACAGGATGAAATTTTAAAAAAATATATTAAGATAATCGGATTTCCTGATTTAATCTACCAAACTCGCAATCTAGATCATGGACTTTGATGGATCCAGTGACTTTGTTTTTTTAATTTTTTTTACAATGGTATAATAACAAAAATACAATCTGGTGAAATGAGTGTTGATTAAATATCAAAATATTTGTCTGAAACCATAATCTCGTGTAAAGTAAGATAAAAAAAATAATGATAACCAATTTAAAATCAACACAGTGTTGAAGTTGAGATCAAAGTAAAACAAAATCCGAAAGTATTCAAATTAATTTTTTTTTTTGAAAGATGGAATTTATAAAAAGATAAAATTACTTGATATTGTTATTAAACTGGACTCAACAAGCTCATCTTGAAACCTATCGACCAACTCCTCTAGCCCGATTTAAAATGAACTTGCATACGAGTTGATTTTATATGATCTAATTAATTTAATAGGTATACATATAACTTGTATAATCGATAAAAATATGATTTGACTATAAATTATTTTTTCCAATATAATATTTATTTTATGTTGGATATCAAGATAACAATATATAATATTGATCTAAGTATCGCAGCTCAACTCGTAAAACTCGCATTTCAGATTACAGATTGTATTGAGTTTTATTGATTTATGTTAAAAAATAAATGCTTGCAAAAATTGAGTATAATTTAAAATTAAGGATGTTTATTCGAGACTATGATATTATCATAGATGCTAACTGAAAAAAATCATGATAAATAAGTAAAAATTAATAAAATATTAAACAATAATATTAAAAAAGTTAGGATTAAAACGAAATGAAAAGACAAAAAACTGAGTTGCCTCGATGTATAAATTAAAATGTTTCCTTTAGCTGAGAGAGTAATCAGTACGAAACAACGTTTTGTCGATGACAATATGGGCTCAAGCTGTTAAATTCCAACGCCGTGACGAAAGCGCAGAGTAGAAGGCGTGGACCCGACCGGGTATCAATGCAAACTACAAGCCCATATCGATCCAGCTCAACAATCCACGGTGTAGGATAAGAGAACAGTGATCCTAGCGTCATCCCGCCACTCACTAAAAATCATCAAATCCAGAGTCCAGAGTCCCTGATAACCATCACGGCCGTATATCACCGCAGAGAAAAAAAAAAAGTAATACAAAACCACAACCCACCAACCCCACCAGCGTGAGTCGGCAACCCCACCTGTGCCGTCAAAATCTCACGCGCCTACACGCGCCTTCAATCTCCCCGAGTGAGTTTCCCTGATCCCAACAGAATAACAAACCCAAAACCCCAAAACCCACCTCAAAGCAAACCAAATCCCCATACTCAAAATATAAATAAAAACTATAGCTTAAAATCGGAGGGAGAAAAACATAAAAGTCTCATCCTGAAATGGCGTCGTCGAAGGTGTTGACGTCGTCGAAACCTAGAAATTCGGATCTATCTTCGACAACTTCATCTCGATCGAGGCGCGCTACTTCTTCTTCCGCTACTAATACTACAGCGAAACCAGCTTATCAATCGACTGACCGATTATTTCAAAAAGAATCAACAATGACAGTAGACGGCATCCAACGTAATGTGTACGCTTCTCCATCAACCGAATCGACTCTTCTCGACGCACAAATAACCCTAATGGAGTCCCCTGATCTTCTCCCTCATCCACAAATTGAAACAGATGATACCGATGATCAAGATATGAGTGACGTGATTCCACAAGAGAATAAGACTGCGGATGATATTTGGAGAGAAATTGTTGTGGGGAGAAAGGAAATGAAGGATGAGCCGGACGAGATGATGACTTTGGAGGATTTTTTAGCGAAGGCAGGGGCGGTGGATGTGGTTGGAGAGGATGGGGATGAGGTTAAGATGCCGCCGCCTGAGAGGATGAGTGGAGGATTGTATGCGTTTGATTCTCTTCCACCGAGTTCATTTCAGGTGTTGGATAAGTTGGAAGGGTCGATTGTTGGCTTCGGGGATGGAATGGAGGCGGAGCTTGTTGCTGGTAGTGGCAGTGGTGGAGGAAGAGGGAAGAGAGGAAGGGGTGTGGTAATGGAACCCTTGGATAAGGCGGCGCAGCAGAGGCAGAAGAGGATGATTAAGAATCGGGAGTCTGCTGCTCGCTCCAGAGAGAGGAAGCAGGTTAGATTTTTTTTCACTTTTGTTTTGATAGATTGATGATATTGGATTCAAGAATTGTGAGTGTTTATTTGTTTGATATAAATTGTGGGCGTTGTATTTGTGTTTTAGGCTTATCAAGTGGAATTGGAGTCCTTGGCAGTGAGGTTAGAGGAGGAGAATGAGCAGCTGCTAAAAGAGAAGGTATTTCCTTATATACTATTTTCAACTTAATTTTGGAATTATGGATTTGGTATTTGGTTTCTTTATATATCTTCCCTTGCGAGTATAATCTTGTTAATCCTTTGCCTTGCTGTCCAGGAATCTTTGTACAATCAATTAGTCTGTGATCTTAGCTTTGTGGTCATGGAGATAGTAGTTAGTAGTTACTGCATTTTATCCTTTCTGATCCATTATCTTCATCCCATTCCTGGTCTCACTAAGCCGTGTGAGTTACAAATAACAAAACAGAAACTTATGGTGGTGACCTATTATTTTCTCATGTAGCCAAGAAATGAATTGAATTTGGACTTTCCAAATCTCAGTAGCAACGGGAAGAAAATAGTATCAACAGTGCAAATCCAAATAGCTATTTAAACTCAGTGACATAGGTCTGGCTGCAGGGATTAATCTTTTTTTACTCCCTAAACAAATTAGTGTTACGCATGTAATGTAGGTATATTGCTTCTCGTGCCTTGATTATTTGTTTCCATGTCTGATGGATCCCATTTTGAGAGTGTGTTTCAAATCCATCGATGTTCTCAAAACCTTTCAGAATGGCTTAAGACAAACGATAAGGATAGAAATATAAATCTTAAGGCATCGTTTTACATTTCAGATCCGTTGCCCTTTATTATGCAGGATGTCTCTGCAGCAACTAAACATGTGAATTCAGACTTGTAGATTGATATAGTATAAAACAAGTTTGACAATATGCAACCTAGTTCCACATTATGGTTTCATTGGCTTGCTTCTATTTTTTTCATGAGCTTGATGTAATGGAAGATCTTTGCCCCCTTTTCTTTTATTATATTTTTTAAGATCTTAATATTTGACAAGAAATCCTTAAATGAAAGCAAAATCATGGATCCAAAAATCCGTTATCTTCTCGTGCTATTTACATGCCCATCTGTGCTCATTGCATAGTCTGTAGTTGTTTTGATCATTCCTTACCGTGACCTTTTCATTTCTTCTACCCAGTCTCGAACATCTCACAATGCATATGCCAGGCTCTATCACAAAAAAAATGCTACCTTGTTCCTACCTAGTGCAGTGCTGTTGAATTATGCATTCCCCCCTATAAAATGGACACGCGATGGCACATTTAGAGTTTTTATCAGCTTTCTTTGCTTAAACAATTAATGGTTGACATTAATTTTAACCGTAAGAATCATTCTTATGCTTTGAAGTTACATGCAGCAAGTATAAATTGCTGTGCATTTTTAGTTTCTCCTTGGGTCTTTGTGTCTAGTATGCCAGCATGTATGTTGTAGTTTTTTTTCTTTTTAATTATAAAATATGTCAATGTCCTTGTTTTTCTCAGAGACATATTGATGATCTACTTGTGCTGCATGCCCACAATTTGTCTGTGTTTTCTCTGGTCTAACAAAAGCTGTTCATTGTGCAGGAAGAGATGACCAAGGAAAGGTTTAAGCAGGTACCAATTCTATTCCCTTACTATCTGTCTTCTGACACACCAAACACATTAAACCCTGGTATAATACTCTATGATGTTTGCAAGTGAAATGGATTGAGCATATAAAAAATCGAGTGATCCAATAGAGGAAGAGACTATGAAATGTAACTACTAAAAGACACCGTTTTCACTTGGATTTCCTTCTGTGGTGTTAGGAGCTTTAGATGCATGTTCTTTAAAGGTGTTCTTGTCTTTGGTTTTGAAAAACCATCCAGAGCAGAAAAACAAGTGCTTGGTTCTGAAATTAATGTTAAAAAGGCAGCTACCACACTTTTGAGTTGAAAACTATCTCCTTGTGATGGTATGGAGCAGAGTGGAACTTTTGTGGCTTTGCTTAGGACTTCAGTGGTGTGGGTGTATGTTTGTGCATGTATTTTAGCAAGCTATACTTGAACTGAAAGGAAAAACTAGATCTGGTTGACACAGCAATCCTCATTATCTTTCGGAGCGTGGTCTCATTCCACTGATTAGGTTCTTAGAGGGAATTTATTATATAAATGGATACTAGGTTTGAAGCAAGCCTATGTTCAGAGGTTTTGTAGCATTACAGGCTTTGAGAACTCCTTAAGATTCTGAGGCCTAAAAGGCCTGGAACTCTTACAACCAAGGAAAGTGGAAAACAACCGCATCCAAATTTTTTAACGGGGAAAACTGAAAATTGTTGAGAACTGGCTATCAAATTGTTGCGGAGCCATATTACCCTTTGGACTACAAAACTATAATGTTGGCTGCATTACAAGATTCTCTGTAAATGCATGAAATGAAGAAGATAAAGTAATGCATGGATATGAAAGTACAATTTTGAATTAGAGGTCTCAATTCTTTAATTATTCTCACACATCCATTTTGGAATTGCTGTAAACAGCCTATTTTAAGTGTTTTTGAAAGACAACGTTGAAATGGGTTACAAGTAGTATGCATTCCACTTATTTTTAATTCTTAACACTTACCCTTTGAGATAGAGGGCAAGATGAAGATATGTGATTGAGGGTTTCAGGTTTTAGAGTACTGTTATATCAGTTGTCTGAGAGACCACTATTGTGAATTTTTATATGAGCACTCAATATAGTCTACTCTCTATATAATAGCTAAGTAGACTACTTTATCTAGCAGCACGAGCATTGCTAATAGAGGCATTTATTCTTATTTAATACATAGTTTTGAGGATTCAGGGCTTCATTTAACTATATATGTAGCCGTTGATTCTTGTTTGGAGCCTTACAGTGTGAATTCACCTACGAAGACCATTCAATATCAGCTGAGATGCTGAGGATGCCAGGGAGATACTGGACAAGTACAGTCTAGCAATCCCTGAGCTGTTGACTTATTTATTTCCTTTTGCTTCTACAGCTTATGGAAAAAGTAGTTCCTGTTGTTGAGAAGCGAAGGCCACGACGTGCACTTCGGAGAGTCAACTCCTTGCAGTGGTAGATTGTCTGCGCTCGATTTGATATTTCATGCGGTTCTCTTACATAGCGTAAAAAGAAAAGCAGCATCCTTTTGCAAATTCATTTTCTAGTGAATTAGATTTTGAACCCGATCATCATTTTGAGCAGTCGTGGGTTTTATGTGAATTAGAGACAAAAAAAGAAGGTATGAAGACCTGAATCATTAAAGTAATTTCCTTAAAAGTGAACTAGGAGGCTTCAATCCAGTGTAGATAGATGGTAAAAGGTTTTAGCTATTTGCGTGGCTGGGTTTGATGCTGTGCAATGCAGTGCTTTGTCACCCCCGATTGTGGTATGGCGGTGCAGAAGTGCTGGATTAGTATACTGTATTTGTGTTGGTGATAGTTGGCAGAATATAGAGTGGTGGTGGTGGTATCTATTTGTAGCAGACCTTATTGTGATTGTCTTGCTGCGAAATATTTTCCTTCGTGTTTAAAATTCACTACTTGGAGCGCTGACCATAATGATGCAGGTCCTCGAGGGCATTCGGAAGTTCTGCTTTCTTTCTAGTTCTGACATTTCTGATGCATGGCCTCCGAGGAATGAAACGTTAAACTCTGTTCATTTTAGAAATACACAAGGGTCAATTATGACTTTCAGCAAGCTTTGGTCTCTGGATGTTAAACGGACATAAAACATCGGACGATGTTAGCAAGGAAAGGCAATGATGAATAAATGAAAGGTGGCGGTGCTTAGACACTTTATTAATGATGAATTTACTCTCTTCTTTCCCAGAGGAAATGATGAATTACTTTTAGCTGCTTCTTTTTATATCGATAAGGTCTGGGGGCGCAACTCCGTGAGCAATCCCATTGATTCCATATAATTGTGCTGCAAACATCGGTACAAGCTAGGTTAATTATGGAAGTACGGAGGAATCATACGCAGATATGATGTCGAATTCATAAAAAGCATAAGCAGGAAGAGAGAGCAGAGCATGCATGGGGAGAACTAACCACCTGCGTGATTGTGGACTTGTTTCAATTGGGCTTGGCATTAGAGTAACCGGGTCCTCTTCTCCTCCGAGATCAAGAAGGAGAAAGTTTGAATTCTCTGCCACTTTTTTCGTCTTCGAGGAGTGAGCTTTTGGGAATTCAAACTGCTTTTGCTACTGTTCGTTTTGTCTTTTAGCTCTTGTCATTGCATATTCCGGTCCTTTTGTTGTTGATGGAACTTGGGCTGCATCGAAAATTACAATATTTAACGAGTGTCTGCGAGCGTCTTCGCATTTAATGGCCTCGATTCACAAGATTTTGAGATGCTTCCTTTAAATTTTTGTTATTTCTCTATTTTGAATTGTTTTTTATACACGTTTAAAAATATTTGTTTTTTTAAAATAGCCGATACTTTCAAAAACAACCATTATTATATCACCAAAAAGAATTTTAAAATTCTTAAAACAGCTCTCTCAACCCAGCGTCTTCTCTTTTTCGGCCCAGCTGTCTTGTCGTCATCTCTCTAAGTAACCAGTCGTCTTCTCTTTTTCGGCCTGCTAGTAACTCCCTATGTGAAAATTACTTAATTGCTGAAAAGGATAAAACCTACAGTTGCAAAAGTACCTTGGACTTGGGATCCAAGGAGGCAAGGTTCTCGCTACAGACAAGAGACTCGATGCTTGCATGTTTGTACAGACCCTGGCTGTTTGTACATGTCTGGAGAAGAACAAAAGAAATGGGCCCCCGTGTTGTCACCGAGCCTGCATGCCAAAAAATTACACCGAGCAGGGAGCCTGCATTTTGACAGATTTGTAAGGCGTGCGTGCCTGAACACCACCCTCTCTTGCACTTCTTTTTTCCTACCTTCTCTTGTCTCTCAGCCTAGCGCTGAGAATATAGCCGAGATGTCTTGCAACATTTAGAAAATAACGAAAGTTAATTGGGGAAGGGAAAGCATTGTATCAGAGGATTTATTTTTCATTCAAACAATATAATGATGAATTTATCTATACTTATTAAAGGTTTTTATAGATGAGTTATTATCAGGTTGATTATAGATAATAATTAATAAAAAAAAATTGCATTTGAAAAGCACAATGTAGTGACTAGATTAGCCTTAATAGCAAAAGTTATTTAAATGATGTTCAATTTTTATTTTTATTTTTATTATTTTCATCCTAAATGTTCTAGCATTACCAAGTTGACTTGGTAAACAATTTAATATTTTAATACGTATGAAAACCAAAGTTGGCTGCGTGTGTTGCACGTGCCAACTCATAGGAGTGCATGTTGTGTCTCTCGTCAAGAGGTTTTCTTATGCGCGGGGCACGGTGTTGTTATTCATGCAACAATGTGTTAATGATGGCTCCTCTTCTTTAAAAATCAAATCAACCATTTAAAACCTCAGAGTTGTCTTATAAACCTCCCAGTCATATATTTTTTCCCTTTTCAAAATATATTAATAATGCCTGGCCAATATTTTTCCTTGTTATAAAAAAAAAAATCAGTTTAACCCAAGGCAGAACATGACCATCTATCTAGCGATTTACTACAAATTCAGAGTCTTCAAGGCAATAGAACATTTATTGATTTTATTTTTTATTAAAGTATTTTGATTCAACATAAGTTATGAAATATGATCTCTAATTTTGAATTAGAATTTAATTTTTTTAATAAATAACTCATGTCATAAATGATTAAATTCAGAAGTATATTTGAAATAAAAAAAAACTCAAAATTAACATTTTATAAAGAAAGTGGCACAAGTTAAAATCAATAATTTATTTTTATTTTAAATTATTTGTTAATGTTTTTAAATTATTTTTATATACTCAAACAGATTAAATGCAATAAATTAAAAAAAGGCGAAGGGTTTTATAAAAGAAAGTAAATTAGATTCCTCGCCACCCAAGAAAGAAAATACTTCTACTTTGATGAAGTGATTATAGCTAGTGAGTGCAGTGGAGAGGGTAATCATCACAGAGCTAATCATTTTAGAATAATAATCTCCATCATTTTCTATCAGATCACCAACGTCCACTCTCTCCTAATACTATATTATTCACTCCCTCTACTTTTCTTTCTACACAGTTTCGAGGCAATTTTTTCCACGAACAAAATCATTCGACCTTTTACTGTATAAAGTAGTGGTAATAAAAAAACACCATCTCCAGCATCTCTGTCCGTCGTCCATTCAGAAAACTCCCCCACAGCAAAAGCCAAACTTCACCTCTCTCTCTGCCAGACAGCCGCACATTTTTCCAAAATCTCTCTTTTGTTGTTTCATGAGCCAGAGGGCTAGAGAGGTGCTTAAAACCCTTGAAATTTCAAGTCATCTTCTGATAATTGCCCCCCGGAAGAACAAGAGTAGCAGGCTGATGAAGATTCCCTCCATGCTTCTCCTTCTGTTGTCTCTTCTCTCTCTACTCTCGCAGCCTTCTTGCTCCACAACAATACTTGTGGATGGCGTTTCAGAGTGGAAAGACCCCGGTGTTTATATAGGAGATTCCATCAGTATGTGCTTGGAAACCCATCGTTTCTTACTTGCATTTCTTTTCTTTTTTAATGTTTTGGGCTAATGGATTACATTTTATTGTGTTTTTTTTTTGGCTTTTCGCAGTTTTCAAACACAAGTATCACTACAATTTGTACATTTTCCAGAACCAAAGAGCTTTTAATCTCTGCAACTTTACTCAGGCTACGCTTCTCACCAAGCCCAACTCCACCTCCTACACGGTATCTCTTCTCCTTCTCTCTCTTCTGGGATTTCATGTTTCGCTTTCCATGTTTACATGCTTAATAGGCTGCAACAAAAAAATGTCAAAATTTTGGCTCACAATTCTGAGGTCCCGATAACAATACTTATCAATTTGTTTGTACAATGCCAAGGATAGCTCAAAAAGTTTGGATTTTTGTTCCTTTTTTTTCTCTTGCTCCTTCGAGGTCTTGGCTAGAAGATGTGCTCTAACAATTTTTCTATGTTTAAATTGCAAATAACCAAAGTGGCACCCGTCACGCCCTGGTTTCTTCTACTTCACATTCAACAATGGCTCTCTAAAATCCTGCAATCAAGACTCACAAAAACTCTCCATAAAAGTCTCTCCAGCACCCCCACCACCACCGGCACAACTCCCTCCAACGGCATCACCTCCAGTTCCAACACCAATTCCAGGCGACATTGTGTCATCATCTCCTGCGTACCAGTGGCCATCCCGTCCTCGAGATGAAACAGCCTTTTCCCCTGCTCCTGCACCTGGTGGTGGTGCGGCAAGCACTCCAATGGTGACAGTGCCAACATTGATGCCAGATAAAGGTGGTGCTAGCGGTATTCCTTTCATTAATAGCAATCCTGCTGTTCCACTGCCTACTGGTGAAATCGATTCTGCCACTATCAGGCCCTTGCCCACCTCCGGCTATCGTGAACTGGTATGTCTACTTGTTACCAAGTTTTGATGAAATGAACAAAAAAATTAAGAGTTTTTCTTCTCAGATTAAGAAAAAAAGAGCACAGTTTCTGAATAAAAGCCATGGCCCATGTGTCTATATACTGAACCAGTAAAGTGTATTTCAATCTATCAGAGAAATGTAGAAAGAATATTGCGTGTTGTCTATTATGCTGGAATGGTCTTGATAGGGTTGTTTGACTGTGGGGTGTTCTTTTTGGTGTTGGGTGGAATTGCAGGTGGCAGTGGGGTTGCTCGGAATTCACATGCCTCTATTTTGTGTGATTTTGCTGCTGCTGCTGTAAAATAGAGGAGAAAGACAAAGCAATTCGCTGCAAATCTGTGTAAAAAACTCGGTTTTAATATGCACCAAGCACTGTAGTTGAAGAGTCTAAAGTAGCTTTGGCCGTGATAATGATGGTGGTGGTTATGTAATGCCATCACCCTCTCCAAGAGGACCCTACTTTGGAATCATTTCCATTTTTGTTCCTGTTTTTTTGACATGCCAATCGATTGCTACTCCCTTTTCTTTTCCTCTTTAGCTCTCCTTTATTCCCTCAATTCTTTATTTGAACAGAGCTCGAAGTTCCAACGCCAACAGGCTTTTGGGTGAAAAAAAAAAATGATCCATATATGTTCTTCATGATATGTGCCAGTCTCGGAGTCACAATACCCTGTTTGGGAGATGGGAGATGAAAATAATTTGAGAATATCAATTAATAAATCCAAAAGTAATTTGAATGACTTGTATTTTTATAAAACATTGAATGGTGTTTTTTCAAGTATTGATACGACGTTATATCAAATCACTCCTTGTGTTACAGTCCATGTTAACCGTCAAATTTACGGCCTGGTCATGGACCTGATCACAATACAACAGCTTGGTTACTTGACAATCGATCTCTTTATTTTCATTGAAAGATGGCTTGAGCTAAGATCGGATTGGATTCAGGATTTAATTGAAAAATTATTATAGATTTAGATACTAAACTAAAAACATTTTTTAAAAAACTTATTTTTTAATTGCAAACACAAAATTTACTGTAATACCACATACACACTCAAACATGCTAGATTTGCTAAAGTATAATATAATCAATAATCATATTTTATGGTCTCACCTATAAGCTTAAATGAGATGGTTCCTTAACAAAATCAATAATCATATTTTATGGTCTCACCTATAAATTTAAATGAGATGGTTCCTTAACAAGATTTTGAGATTTATTACTTGTCATCTTATATGCATTTATGATAAGATAAAAGATATAATTAGTGCATGAATGGTTCCTTAACAAGATTTTGAGATTTATTACTTGTCATCTTAAGATAAAAAAATATAATTAGTGCATGAACTCGAGCTCGCGCACTTATTTTTCCTTAATCTTAGAGTTTGTTTGGGAGTATGGTTGTGGTGACTTTTCAAAGTGCTTATCGTGCTGAAATACATTAAAATAATATTTTTTTATTTTTTAAAAATTATTTTTCAAATCAGCACATCAAGAAAATCTAAAATATACAAAAATATATTAATTTAAAATGATTTTTTTTTAAAATTTCGGTCAAAAGTGGGATCGCAATGATAAATCAACAGAGAACACATTATGTCAAACATCTAGATGAATTAATTATAGAACAGGCTTTTTTTTAGCGGTGGCCCTCAATTTTCTTTTATTGAAAGGCCCGGCAAAACTCAGTTCATAAGAAAAGAGAGAGCACGCATCAACAATCGGGCCGCTATATTCAAATTACGTTTATTTATTTGATCTCGTTTGTAAAGAAAGTTGCGATAAATAGCAAGGAGCCTAAGCCGGAAAACATGCCTGAAACTTTTTCCCCGCCGCAATACCCCATTAAAGCCAAGCTAGTTTACCAAAAAGAGCCGTTAGCCTCCCGCCAAGGTGAAAACATACATCAGAAGCGACCGACTTCTAAACCCGTTTATAAACTGTTTATAACAGCTCAATATTCAGAAGCAATGGATATGTGCTCATAAATCTATCTCAATTTGTCATTTTTTTCTTCATATTTCTATAAAAAAAATTGTAATAAATCTACCTTGGATATCTCAAAGGTAATAATTAATGTTCACACATCAAGTTCCTGTTGCTCTTATTGTTGCTGTGATCATGATGGATATCATGAAAAAAAGTCCAGGTTTTAGAAAGGAGAATACTGACATCAAGATTAACGAAGATGGTAATCGGATCTCAATTAGTGAGAGGAGGCCAGTTTTTTTGTGATTTCCAATTTTTATTTCCCGAATTCCTGCTCCCCATCTTATCCTCCAGTGGCTTTTCTGGGGTGAATTGATACAGTGTTCATAGCAGATGATCAATAAAAGTTCACTATCATTTGTCACTAGATGGTAATAAATTGCCAAATAACGAACAACCATGCTACATACACACGACTCCACAGAAACAATCCACCAAGGGCCAAGTGCTCGAAATTTCTTGTGTGGTGTCTGTGTATTTGTGGGAATTGGGTCCATGTAGAGCCCGGACACGTGCATCACAAGGTGCCATGTTTTAACCTGCTTACGATTTAAAGAGGGGGCACTATTAGTTGAATGATTTGAAAAAAAAATGCCACCCTTTTGTGCTGTGAGATAGCCCCGTGGAGTGTTTTGGATTGACATCTAATACAGAAATTTCACCGAGAACTGTCGATATGTCAATTCAGAGTTTGATCCACGAACTTCTCGTGTATTTTTAATGGTGTTATGGTTAAAAAGAGAAGAAATTCTCCATTTGAAACTCGACAACTTGAAGGTCAGTACTCTAGCAGTGAAGTAGACTGATCACACAGAAACCAAAGTTGCTTACAACCGCAGAATATGGATTTCAGCTCCACCAAGGAAGGACAAAAATAGCTTTAGAAATTAAATCTCAAGAGTTATGACAGCCACCAACTTGTAAGGAGGACCAGTATCGTGGCTGGCCACTGCTATTTTCTCCAGCTGGTCGTCCAGCCTGTTCTATTCAAGATGTTAAATTTCACCAACCATGCCTGTGCTACATGTATAGATTGTAAGGTAGTGATGGGTTGTTAAAGAAATTTATTGGAGAGGAATGACAGAATTTTAGGTTATACATTGGCTAACCAGACTGGTAGATCAATTATTTTGCCCACAAATAGCTAAAACCTGGTAGGCAAAGGTACGCGTGACTAGAAATTCAAAAGTGTTTGACGCAGTGAGAGCAAGTCTTGAATGCCGCTAAAATTTGAGCCCATTGGCTAGTCTGATCATTGTCAAAAAAGAAAGAAAATAGAGCACACAAGTGAACCAGAGAGCGAGTATAGAAGGCAAGAAGGGATAGGGGGTGGGGGCAGGAAACGATGAGAGGTGTGGTGGAAGCTTTCGTTTCGCAGTACATAGATTTAGGAAGTCTTAACGATGAAGCAAGGTATCGACATTTTTTTTTATTTCCTGGAAATCTTATCCTCAGAAAACACTGTGAACTGAGCGAGTAAAATACCAGTTATTTTAAGCTCTTACAAAAAATACACATCTTAACTCAAACTCGAGATCTGTTGTGTAAATTTCAAGTTTTTTGTCATCACGTCACACCAAACCTGTAAGGCATCAACAAGCTAATGGTTATAACATAGATACGGTTTTTTTAGGAGAGGTGAATTACAGTCTTGCAGCTATGAAACAAGGCATTAGATTGCATTTGCTGTGGCAATTCAGTACTGGTTTCTGCACATAAGAAACCGACTCCATGTCTAATTGTATATCCATCAGTAAGCAATATATTCTTATTGATTGTTCATGTGGTGAGATCAAGAAGGTATTTTTTTTCTGTTTCCTAGTTCAAGCAGGGTTAACAGTGAAATGTTAATTATAGATTTCACCCAGAAGCATATCTTGGCTGGTGTGGTCTTTGTTCCTGACACTCAGAATAAAAATACAAAGAATAAATTGTCCTCATCAAAAGAATATGCCTTGTATTCTAGAGAAAGAAATTGCTGAAATTCTATTCTAGATGCAAAATGTTCACGGGTCAAAATGCCATAACTTTCAAGGACTCCAAATAAGACTGAATCAAAGTCAACGACAGCAGCGGATGCCACCAATTAAATCGCTCCAAGTTATCACACCAAGATATTAAACTATTTTTGCAAATTGCAAGAAGAACATTATACAATTAGCCTAAGTAGAGGGTCATGTGGAAGCAAATTAAAGTCGATTGAACCTCTTAACTAATAGAAAATTTGGAGCTTGACCTGTTATACGCAAGACCCACCTCTGTGATGTGAAGCAGCAATTTATTGGTGGCCAGGAATTAACTAGGTCAAAAGAAAAATTCAAAATGGAATTTTCTAGTCTTTATTTGCTAAAAAATAAGAGTTTATAGAAATAGAACTATGAAAGAGATAAAGATACAGAAAACCGAGGATCAACAAGATCTATCCCCTTCCTCGCCCACGGAGACAATAGCTGCAAATTGAGATGTGAGCAAATGCTGACATATTTGAGGCAATTTTCTATCAGATCACCAACGTCCACTCTCTCCTAATACTATATTATTCACTCCCTCTACTTTTCTTTCTACACAGTTTCGAGGCAATTTTTTCCACGAACAAAATCATTCGACCTTTTACTGCCTAAAGTAGTGGTAATAAAAAAAACACCATCTCCAGCATCTCTATCTGTCCGTCGTCCATTCAGAAAACTGCCCCACAGCAAAAGCCAAACTTCCCCTCTCTCTCTGGCAGACAGCCGCACATTTTTCCAAAATCTCTCTTTTGTTGTTTCATGAGCCAGAGGGCTAGAGAGGTGCTTAAAACCCTTGAAATTTCAAGTCATCTTCTGATAATTGCCCCCCGGACGAACAAGAGTAGCAGGCTGATGAAGATTCCCTCCATGCTTCTCCTTCTGTTGTCTCTTTTCTCTCTACTCTCGCAGCCTTCTTGCTCCACAACAATACTTGTGGATGGCGTTTCGGAGTGGAAAGACCCCGGTGTTTATATAGGAGATTCCATCAGCATGTGCTTGAAAACTCATCGTTTTTTACTTGCATTTCTTTTCTTTTTTAACGTTCTGGGCTAATGGATTGCATTTTTTTGTGTTTTTTTTTTTTGGCTTTTCGCAGTTTTCAAACACAAGTATCACTACGATCTGTACATTTTCAACCAGGTAATCAATAGATGCAGCATTCCCAAGCTGAAACCCTGATAGAAAGGCGGGTGAGGAACAAGCAAGATATCAAGTGAAGCCAACTCCCAATAATACTAGTCAGGTTACGAGATCGCCAATTTTGTGAAAGGGAGTGGGGGGGGACTACCTTAGATATGAAGGAGAAGATATCATAATACTTATTAACACAAGTGCAATATTTGTTTATATATAAACCCAGCAACATACATTCTCCAAAGATATGACTGAGATAAAAACAAATATTGTTAGCTTGGAAGTGCATCGAAAGTCACCAGACGTAAGAACCAAAGACCATTGAGCAATTAATTCTATTCTTTTCCAACACACAAAAGAGTAGACGTTACCCAATAACAGAAAGAAGATCAAAGCAAGAACACAATCAGCAAAACAGCAAGATGCAATTTTTACTCGAGAAAATTTCGATTATACAATAGCAAGAAAAGCTGGAGATCTGTAGCCATGTAATGCAAACACCCCCCCCAATTTCCATATCCTACATTTCTTTACACGACATATATTTTCCGAAAAATTTCCTTACTTGCCCGTTTATTTTCAAACCATGACTTCAATCAGAATCTCCATATTTTCATCTCCCAGAACACAAATGGCCTATCACTTAAAACATCACACATGATTAGGCCTTCCCAAAGAATCAAGCCCTTCAGTCCGGCTATGAACAATTCTATGGAACACCTCTCTAACTTGCCTTTCCAAAGGATCCAGCCCCTCCTTTAAAACCTCACAAACATTTGCCAATTCCTCCACTCTTTGCCTCGCCTCAACTTCCTTTTCCTCTGTTAACGGAAACTGAACACAATCCGTCAAATCGCTCATAACCCTCGCACACTTGTCCATCTGATAAAGCTCTCTCAATAAGCCACATGCATTCTTCCTATCCCTTTTCCGCGACTCCTCCAAGATCTTCTCGTGCATCAAATACACCGACTGGGCCCATGGAAACTGCCTAGGAATCGAGAAATGGACCTGCAATCCTCTGTCCTGGCATGGAATCGCAGCAACAAGTGCCCACATTACGAGAAGCAAAATCGTATTCATAGTATATACTGCCACCGCAATTCCATTAGTGGCCGCAACTTCATTCCCTCGCGGCGGGACCAAATTGTTCCCAATCGCCTGGAGCTGCCTAGCAGCAGACCACGACCGCGACACGCTCCACGACAACGATCTAAAATGCCCAAGATTCCTCTGATGCTGGTCTTTTGACGAACCTTGCTGTCTTCCAAAAGACCGATTTCTATGAGCCAAAACCGATGATGCATTCGAATCCTTCTCATCTAACATAGAAATCGACAAATCAATCAAAGCTTTTCTAGCTCGGCGAAACTGACCCTCGCCAAACATTCTTTGATTATCCAAAGCACACAAAACAATCTCCAAAAGCTTCTTCCACTCTCTGATCTGCTCAATCCCATCACGAATCGCGTTACAAACATCCAACCCCTTGACAGTCCTTTCAAAGTAATCCTGAACAAACCGGTCCAAAGGCGGTCTTTGGACCAACGACTTATGATTGAACAAAATGACTCTAAACTCCTCCTGGCAACACAGGAATGAATCGAGAAGTTTCCGGATCCAAGCTAACGAAAGCAAGTGATCAGGTCCGGCCGATGATAACTCAAGAAATCGGTCGGCGACTTGTCTCTGAAAAGTTTCGAGCTCGAGCTCGAGAGTTGAGGTGCTGTGAGGGGAGTCCATCGAATGGACGGGGTCGCGTCGGAGGCTTAAAATAGAATGTCTAAGGGATGCCGGCGAACCTTGATAGTCCGTGGCAGGCATTATCGCATTAAACAAATATATGATGTGGAGAGAGAGAGAGAGAGGTGGAGAGTGATTTTAGAGATAGAGGAAATTGGTCTGAGAGGCTGGGAGAAATAGGGTTTTATTAGGGGAGAAATGGTGGTGGTGGTTGGTTTCAATTGGAGGAAAGGTCTAATTAAAACAATTATTTTTTCTTCTTAATTACAGTCAACAATTAAAAATGCTCTAAATCTTAGGATTTTTTCTCGATTTTATTTTCTTATCAAGTAGTATCGAAAATTCTCAGTAATTATTGGATATTTTATAGAATAATAAATATTAGAAAAATATATTTTATCTTCTATTAAAAAACTATCGGTTTTCTTTATCAAATAATTACAGGGTCAATAGCGTAAACTCCCTCACTGGGATGTCAAGTATCGGCGAGGACTTTCTCACACGAACCATACACGCATTGGGCACGCCTTGGCTAGCTTGGCAAAGTGCCTAGCTAGTGGATGGATATTCTTTTTGTACGGGAGGAATTAGGACCGTTGGATTATATTTGATTTGCTTGTGATCTGGCAGGGTTATTTGTGTTGCGTGGTTGTGATTTAAGAAGGGTTTAATGTCTGCCACGTAGTGGGTGTGCGAGTGGGGTAGACAGGGTCATTTTGAGAGAGAGAGAGAGAGGATTGTGCACGTGGACGGTACAGCTGGGTCTTCGGTGGATCGTAAAAGGGAGAGCAAGAGAGGGGTGGGGTGGGCTAGGTCCCCCGTCCTTCTTTCTAGAAGGGAGTGACTGACGTGTACAGTTTCTGTACCTATTTGTCGAAACTACCCTTGTTTAGATACTATCATTATCATCAGCAAGTTTTGCCTTTGTTTAAATAGAGTTTCGTCAAGGTATTGTAAGAAAATTAGCAGATAGATCCATCCATCGATCATATGGTATGTCAGTGAATAGTATAAATAATAATGTAAGAGTTTATGTTGGTAAGTAAATGAATATATACAAAAGTGAGGTGATGGAGACTGGTCCCTAATATGTGTGTGTGTGTGTGTGAAAGATGATTGGGAAAGGGAGCGAACGAGGCTTCAATGGAAATAAAGAATAATATATGCTGCTTGGATGAGAAGGAAGGATGATGTGATAAAGGGTAAGGTGTATTAAATAAATAAATGCAAGCAAGTTTTAGATGTATTAAGTATAGTGAGATTAAAAAAATGTTTTTTAAAATAATATTTTTTATATTTTAAAGTTTTGATATCACTAATATATATTTTTCAATATTTAGAGAATTTAATGTGAAAATAATTCAAGACTTGTAGTACCAAACACAGAATTCCTTGTTTTGTACTTGCATTCATTGTTTCTTTATTCGTGCCCGGTACAAAATGGTATCCTGTTGGGAGGCTGTCAAGGCGTTCAGTGATGTGCTTTATTATTTTAAGCGTAAAATAATAAATAGAAGAAGAAAAAGATATTTATGTAAAATATTATGACTTTTATGTGTTAATATTAAAAATTAAATTTTTAAAAATAAAAAGTATTATTTTAATAAATTTTTAAATCAAAATCTATGTGAAATGAAAAGTATTGACGGGAAATTATTTTTTTTCTTATAGTCTGAATTATGAATTTTAAGATTAATCTGGGTGGTTCAGATTAATTTATTTTTTTGTTATAAAATATCAACTTTAAATTTTATCAAGTTAAAAACATGTCTTTAATTATTTAAATTATCCTAAACTTATCAAATTAACCCCAATATAAAACAGCACCGGTTGCGCATACATGCGCGCCAATCAACATGTTCATCTTATCTTCACCTACACAGCACATAAATGAAGATAACGAAGCCTTTGATTATTACAAAGATACCATACACCGGCATGCTTCGATTATAAAATGTTCTCTTCGACAACCAAACCACTCTGCCTCACGTGTGGATTGCTCTGTTTTCAGGTTTGTTGGGAATCGCGGTTAAGATTATTTCTTAAAACATTATATCAAAACATTTAAAAACAAAAAAAAAATTATATTTCTATTTTTTAATATATAAAAAAAAACAGACAGTGATAATAGCATTGCAATGATGCGTGGGCATGACCAAGCGAGCATAAGAATTTGATTTTCCAAGACAGAGAAGGAGACAAGAACAGAACATACAGAGTCATAATATAATAAAACACAAAGCCATAGATAATAGATAAACACGGGATTTATTTTTGTTAGAAATAAATAAAGTTGATTAATTTTCTTTTTAAAAAAACCTTTTTTATTGAAATAAATTATTTTTATCATCTGGTTCTGGACACATTCAAACTTATTAAACCCTGAAGCCGCTATAAGTGCAGGACCTTTTTTATTATGTTTTTGAATGATATTTCTTTTGGAGGTTTGTAATTATTTTGGTAGCTGCACAGTCGTTTTCAATAGAGTCATCCTTGACCATGCACGCCTTCTTGCCCAGCAGAAAATCTTGACCGGGAGATGGAAGCTCCACACATACATGCATGCACATTATCCATACATGCATGCACGCGCACGCATATACATACATCTCTCTCAAACCCTGGTCAAATCTAACACGCCGCATGCCTACACTGTGGAGTGGCACATTTTCTGGGCAGCCGCGTCTCAATATTCGTGAATTTTGACATTGTATTTTAAAAATATTTTTAAATAAAAATTGTTTTTTTTAAATTAAAAAATTGATGTTTTTAAATTATTTTCATGTATTAATATCAAAAATAATTTTTTAAAAATAAAAGATATTTATTTATATTTGAATAGAAACATCTTAAAAACACAATAAACACTGGATACCTAAGCTCGTATACATCTGGGTGGTGAAAAAAAAAACTATCAGCATCAACGCATGAAGAACTTTCACATACATAAACGGGGTCAAGTTCTGACCCAGATATATTTTATTGCTGGGCCTCTCAAGTTGTGGTCCTTAAAAGGCTTTAAATATAAGGACCCATACATGTCTTATGCCTATCGATGTGTGGATGGCATAGTGAAATGCACCGTTTTGGCTCTTTCTGCACGTCTCTCTATTAATTATTCAGCGAGACGAGAGATATGTAGCCAGCCTAAGAAACAAGAACCAGCATTCAATCACTGACAACTTCATTATTTATATGACAAGTTGCTGATATCGATTTCTTAGGGCACCTGTTGATAATAGGAGACAGTGTCTGCCTTGTTTGTGTGAATTTCTTGATTCTTGATCGCGAAATGAGACTTGAGGGCAAAGATTTTACCTCCCATCAAATATATTATTTTTTAAAAAAAACCCAGGTGCCATTATTTTAATGACCTAAAACAAGACGATGGTGGTGGATGAGTTTGAGCTGTTAAGATAAGTAGCCTATCTTAATCCTTCGGTTATTTTAAAGTTTAAACTTTTGCATAGACTAAGGTTTAGATCATAAAATATCCCGATACATTATGACCTATCCATGTCTTGATATGAGGTGGGTTATTAATAATTAATTATTGGAGAGAGAGATAGCCATTCATGGCGGTTGTTCAGCTGTTGGTTGAACTGGCGATGTCAGACGACGGGGCCCTATTTCCTGGCCTCCCTAGCATGACCCCGCCGCCGCTAAAAATCCCCCAACAGGACAGCCGTCTAGATCCATGAGCTCTTGATTAGGTATATTGACCTTGACCTTTGAAAAACTCGTAAGATTGTAGCCCTAAGAAAAGATAAGAGACGACCACGATGCTTAGCCAGAAGTCTCTATTTAACTGCGCAATGTCAACGGCTTCAAGTCCAGGAATGTTCAATGTCGTCGATAGTTCTTTATTTTGATGGTAAGATGGTGTAGATTGTTAAATGACAGGAAAAAAAATAAAATCTTAGAATTCAAAAACAGGACATGTGCGATGTATTTAGCCGGCTGACTTGTCTGAAGCCGAGGTAAGGCTGCGATTTTCTTTATTTAAAAAAATAAAAACAATAGAGTCAGATTGAAATTTGTACCTGATAGCACCATTTGATTTATTTTGTAGTAAAATACCATATTTTTATCTTGTCATGCTTTTAAATTATAATATTTATTAAATATTGTTATTCACAAAAACAAGATAATCGTTTGATTGATATCCAGAGATGGGTAAGAGGCCAATGACATTTCAAAACAGTGATATTTAATTGGTGTTGTAACTGCAAAATTCGATAGCAACTACGAATCACAGTTCAAAAATGCAGTATGAATTACATGCTTAGCTTATAAACCATAATATAAATTAAATGGTGTGGTCATGAGTTGTGATATACTATTTAAAAATGTTATTTCACAAATAAATAAATAAATAAACTATGCCATGTTAATTAGCCTATTCTTTTACTTTATATGCTAAGTGACCAATATGCCCTGCAGCACTTGCATTCTGTCAGAATCAAACTGCAAAAATGTAAATTAGGCAGTAAATAAGTTACAGGACATATCTATCCTATGCACCAGCTCCTACTCTAGCATACAGTCTCCAACATGGAAGGTCAAACCTAAAATCGAGGTGGATGCCGTGTTCGAGAAATCAATTTCTTGAAGAAATTTATTGGTGGCTTGACTGGATTATCAAATAGGTGCTTGAAGAACTGGTAGCAAGTGTTGCCCTGATGCCACCTAGCAGCAGTATCCAACCCCACAGATGAGAAGACATCTGAACCACCAAAAGGAACATCCATTTTCAAGGATTTATCACCATGTTTGTTTCACTCTCTTTCACTCCAACGTCAGCCATGAAGATGCTACCGGAATCACACCAACCACCTACGACATCCCTATTGCAACACTGCAGCAATGAGAGGAACAGCATCAATCTGGTGTTGTTAACTATAGTTAGAAATGCAACATAATTCAATGCAAGCCCAGCTCACAACAACATAGATGGAATTGCTTGGCTCAGGCAGAAAGTTACATTATTTATGAGTCCTCTATAAATTATCATTCAGCTTAGTTCACACTACTAATTTTATAACATTAGAGGTGTGCGACTGTGAACATTAGAAGAGTAAGACTTCCCAGATATTTCTTCTAGTGCACTGCTTTGGTGGAGCTACAAATGGGTTATGAGTTTTTATTACAAGTTAATGAGTTATCAGACTCCCGTTTTCTTTCCTTCCTTCATCTAAGACATCAGGGTCATTTTCATGTGTTACAAACCCAAGTTCTAAAATTTGCTACTGTTATTTGAGACTTCCAACAGCATAAACAATGGGATATTGTTTTAATCACTCAATTTAATTGATTCCAGCATTGGCGGGGAGAGAGACACAAGTTTGAACAAAAAACTAATCCAAATTTGAGTAGTTATCATTAGCACATAATTCTTCGAAATGCGAGTAATGCATGCTGTGCGCACCCTGAAACCATGAGCAATCATGACAAAAATAGAACATTATACCTTACTGAACCCAAGCCAGTTTGAATCTCCTCTAAATGAAAAGACCTTTTCGCATTCTTTCCACTGCCCACAAAGTACCTGCGGACATGTTCATTATCACACAGGGTTTAGAGGGCATAAAAAAAATCTTATAAAGGAAAACAATTCAGAAAGACGTTCCCATTTTATGCAGAATCTAGAGCACCGCAGAAACTAAAAAACTCTAGCAATCCCTCTGATTGATGAAGGACTGCTTTGGTTAACAATTAAAAGGCACTCTTCATGCCTAGATAACTGGCACCAAATTGTACGCAAAATTATTCATGTGTCCGCACCAAAACCTGTCTCATTTTTGGTCTATACTTGAAAGCTTTCTACCTACCATTTTATATCCCTGAAAATTTCTGACAAAGCCTTTAAAGCTCTCTACTTAAAACAAGTTAATTTCATGTACTAGCAATTTACAGATGACCATAGAAGGTGTTTCTCTAGAAGATGTTCAGAGAGAATGCAGTGCTTCAGAGTTTTCAGCCTTATGCTTTGTTTTTGTTTTGTGTTCACGAGAAATTCCCATCCTCTGTATATTTTCTCCTTGTTCCAACACAATTTCCTTCTCTAAGCAGAAAAGGATCACATATTTAGCGGTATACAAGCACCTTTCTTACCCTCTGATACAAAGCAGAAGCAACTTTAATTTCAGTTCTATTATATTTTATTGTCTTTATGAAGGAAGTGAAAATGCCCCCAGTAGGTGAGGGTGATCAAACTACAACTTTGTAAAGGCAACTGAAATGTGAACTTAATGTCCGTCTAGTCAATCTGGGACTAAAAAATGCCAAGCAAGAAAAAGCAGTAAAACAAGAGAGAATCTGTCACGGCTTCATATGCAATCACCTCATAATCAACCCCTTGGATATAGATGTAATCAGGGTCAAGCGATGAGAATGCAAGTCCGGTTATCTGGAATTGTAGCAAAAGAAAAATGATATAAGATGCAGCATTAAAACCCAGAAGGCAGAAAACTTCAGTAAAAAAATGTACAAAGTTTGCATGTGTAACCAGAAAGCCCCTCACTTAATCTTGAAAGTCATTAGATTTTCTTGTGTTCAGGAAAAACAATAGACCTCATGAGCAATCTAGTGACAAATTTGAACAAGAGAGATCTCTTTAAATGCAGGAAAGTGAGAGAAGATGATATGTGAGGAGTAGAATTGCAGTACACACTCATATCAAGAGTTTATATTTTGCTCTTCCCCCTCACTATTTCAGCTTTTGTCTAATCTCCAGTGAAACAATCAAATCATGAACACAATTTTAAATAAAAATACTAGATATGCAAAATATCAATAAACAAGTACAAGAACAATGAATTTTGTTCTTCCTTCCCTTGCCAGTACAATAAATAAAATTATCCTCCGATGTCAAAAGATGGAGAAGAGCCTGAAAAGACAAGAGTTTGAGGATAGAAATTGATCAAATAAAAACAGACCTCATATTTTGAGCAATGCACCCATCTGGAAATTGGCGACCATCTACATTCAAGATGTGAACATTAATTACATCTCATTCTGTTGAATGGAAGAGTAGCTATCCCCTATTGTCTCTTATTCATATTGAACACAACCAGAAATTTGTAGGACATTATAAATAACACGCAGATTAGAAGAACAAACATGCAACCATTGATACTCAGCCACCATCTAACCTAAATAACATGCTGATTAGAAGAACAAATCATAAGTCAAAAAAGAGACCTCCCTCATTAGAAATGAAAATCCCAAGCTATTATAAACGAAACCTCTATCCCCATACATTGTTCCAAACAACCCAATAGTGACAACCAACCTGCGAGGATCATATATGGTCACAGTACGATCAGCCCCACCGACTGCAACATTACCGGTTGAGGAACTGCACACAGCATAGAAAATATCACCAAGAGAACCAGAAATTCGTTGTAGACAACCACCATTTTCTTTCATTCTCAAGTCCCATAGTGTGAGCTGCAGTAATTCCAATAGATGAAGCAGAGAAGCAAAACATGTAAACAAACACAGAAAAGAGCAAATATGAGAACACACAATAGTACCTGGCAGCCCTCAGCGACAGCTAATATAGAATTTTCACTTCCATGGCCTGAATTCTCCAAAAAGTTCAATGAGGATGGGTACCAGAGTCTGCAACATAGTCAAATAAAAGGTATAAATGAATTAAAGATAGCCCAACATCCAGGACAAAGAAGTTCCTTGAAGTAGAAAAACAACTCAGGTATTCTTAGGGATTGACAAATCTTAAAGGATAAGATGTTTTTTGCTGGACATTGATGTATTTCAGATTGAAGGCTTTTCCTTGGTCTGTTCAAGAATCACAAGATATTTAGATGACTTCTACCTTCTGAGAGAACAACTATCAAATGAACTCCAGCCAACACCCTCTTCTTAAAACTATAAAATTACAAATCCATTTTTTTTCTAACCATAAATATAAAATGGTCCACATGGCTTTCTAAGTAAGATAATCAAAAGGCACTATTTTACAAGCAGAAACTATACTTACGTATGTAGAGAGCGCACATGGATGTCTTGGTCATAAACATCAATGCTTTTGCAAAAGCTACGAGCTACAGCTGCCTGGAACCAGAGATGATAAAGGCACAAAAAGTTTAGGCGGCAAATAAAGACTACCATTCATGTTCAAAGGAGCTTGGTGTAAGAAAAGCAACAGGGATAAAGTTGGTATTTTCATCTAGTAAAATTCTATTCTAATGATGTTCAGAAACAATGTTGTTACGTCCCAGTTATTGCTTATCAGTACATTTGCAAATAATCAACATCACTAAAGAACTTCCAGTCAAGCTCACACACCAACTGTAGTTTTGTCTAAAATTCAAAATTCCTAATTCCTTTCAACAAAAACTGTAACATGTGAAGTAAAAACAAATGATAGTATTATAACTGCATAATTCATATTCCACAGCATCAAGTTCTGAAAGTTTGTTTACAATGTTATATTCTGAAATATAAAGAGATATTACTTATAATGATATGACATACAGTGGCATAAAAGCTTTCGTACCAGACACACTCACTCCTTATTTAGAGAAGGGATGCTAGCAGAAAAGATAAAAGTTCTTACTGAACAAAAAGGTAATCATAAATTTATTGACGGGATAAAGCACAAAGCAACTAGTAAAGAAAATTTGGTGAGTTTTATATGGGAATCCAGAATAGTTCAATGATTTCACTATCAGGATTAGGTATGCTCATCCACTTGATTATGGAGAAAACACCGTACTTGATAATCTATACACTTAGCCATCTGCTGCCAAATCTCTTGCCAGCTCAATAAATATTGAAATGACATTCACTGTGGCCAGAGTGTATATCAACAAGTTTAAAATCATTGCAACAAAGAAATTAATCACCATGGACCATTGACTCCGACTGAAGCAAAGGCCTGCCCAACTGCCTTCTCCAACACCAGAATCTCGAGGTAATACTGAATAAGTAAGCTGATCAATATCTGAAGAATACATAAATATGCATTGATAAAGCATTTCTATCAACCCCAAACTAGTAGCAGAGATAAGAACAGAAACCAACAGTGCAAACAAGATATGTGGTTTTAATTATCAAGCTGTATTTTATACAAGCAAGTGACGTGTATGCCCCTTGAACCAGAAAACCATCTATTGGTTAGACGAGCCATCGGTACAGCAATTTTTTCAAGGCCTAAAAAATCGAAGTTTGACTGCTGGGCATCATTATAGGTTAGCAATGGAATAAACCCAAAATGACAAGCTTTGAAGAAACCCAAGGAATATTTTATGGCTGCTTAATGAGGTTGGGAACCAACAGAAACAGGGAAAATTAAAAAAAAAAAGTCAGATTAGTTCCAATTAGGCACTCGACCTGTCATTCATGCACTGTTGGCAATTTGTTTTTTTCAAAAAATATCAAATAAATAAATTTGCATCAAGTCAAAATGTACTCTTGTGATCAGAGAGCATACAGCAGTGGCTAGTTTAACTTCAAAAATAAGTGTGGCGGTCAATATATTTACAGTCTAAAAGCTTAGTCTGATTTTATCCATCAGTTTTTGGCTGTTCTGTGATTGTATTTATTAAGTGCCACTATGAAAAACTCCTCCAAGCCTGAATAGACTAACACCGGAGATCACCATCAACAGCCTATCAACTTAGCAGCAAAAGAGCCAAAATGCATTTTCCTTTTCTGAATCATGGTATAGTCAACCTCTTAAGTGCTAAATCCCTGCTTCAAAGTAGATTGAAGCAAAGGAATAGCAATGATCATAAAATGCCTAATTAATCCGTCTCATAAGCTCATGCAGGAGTAGGAAGAAATATAAAGTTTCAAAGTAGAATACAAAAATGCTACCAATCTTCATCATAAGTTTTGCTGAAATTATGAGAGCTAAAATAAAGAGAACTATACCTTTACCACTGGTATCTAGTTTGGACACCATAAGGTGTCCATAATCATCCACACTTCCCAGCACCAGGTAACCAAGACCTGCAAATAATTTTAGAAGTCATCAACTCCATCAATAGGGTAGGCTAGATAAGGTACAGACCATATATCATCTGTTAATGTCAATGAAAAGTCGCCTACTTTCAGTTTCGGAGAGCACTATACTCTGAATTTCTGACCGATGAGGGCAGCGATTAACTAATGAAGAGTCCATGACCTTCAGAGAGACAGATGATGAGAAATTAAATTGATGCATCATTAGTGAAATTATACAATGAACTAAGCTGATAGGCAAAATTGAGACCTGCTTCTGCAAATTTGCAACAGCCACATACTTAGAATGTAATGAAATACCTGTGTCTGTACAGGAATGAGGAGGCTTTCCTTCCCTTCTCTGACAGAGGAATTGTCCATAGGAATCTATCAAAAAGATGACACAGTGAACCGCTCCTTAATTTTCTGAAATTGATATAAGCATCTGAAATAAACACTAAAGACATGGATGATGGGACCTTGCTAGTTTTTTCACTTGTTCATCCAAAGTCATTGCTGTACTGGTCTCGTCAAAATTACTCATAGCATAAAAAGGCCTTTTCCAACACATTTTAAGCTCTGTACTTTCTTGTTTTGGAAGCTCCTCTTCATAATTTTGCCCTTTTACCCCTCTTCACGAATTGATTCTTTTGATGACTCGTATTGAACTTTCATAACAGCTAATCCTCATAAGTGTTCCCATATTTCATTTTTTAAAGAAAGCACTTTTTCTAAAATGAAAATGCAAACAGACCCTATACAAAGGCACGGTTTGGTTCTAATCAGATTCCACATAACTTCACTAGTCACTACTCTTGTGAGTTTCAAAAACCACATCGCAGGAGTAATCATAGCATAGCAAAGGTACTGTTTCCATACTTGGGAGTATTAAAAAACAAGAGTCGGAAAGAAACTATTTATAACCCACAAAATAATCACTCCCCTGAATGGCAATTCCTAGACCAAACAGGATAAATCAAAGAAGAGGGCAATAAAGTAATGGCTCCTGCTGAATCTTAAACAAGGAATTTATAATCCACAATAAATATTAAACAAGAAGATTATTAAGGAAAAATCAAGGCAAAATGCAAGTTATTAACTATCTCTACCAGGAGTTTGTACACATGACAGCCAGAGGCAATGTAGACCAAACAAGAGGAGCCATCCTCATTAACCTGAACGTAAGACCATAAACAAAAAGGGCAGACACGTTTAATATCATTACAATACTGCATAAATATAGAGAGTTGAAGAGAGACGAGTCGAGAAGAGAAAATACATGGAGAGCAAGGCGGGTGGACTGGAGATTTCCAGGTGAAGGATTCTCAATTAGAGTAGAAGGTACAACTGCCTTTCTCAGACTCCTAGCCTCCAGCACCATACTGCTCTCTTTAGGCGTCGCCGCCGGCAAGCAAGTGTAGTTTCCCTACTTTTAAAAAAGAAGCCGCGCTTGGCCTTGAGATCGTGTCGTGGGTTCTAATACTTTGTCTATATCGAAGTTCCAATTTCAAACTCTTAAACCCCACAGCATATTGATATTCATCGTCAGAGGAAATTACCAGCAGAGAGCTTCGCAACTCGCAAGGCTAGGCTGCCACAAAAGAACGGGTTTTGGACACTTCCTTTTGGGCCGGACCAGTCATTATTATTATAATTAGTTTATCTCGGTCCATAACCCGAAAATAGAGTAATGAGTTAACTCAAGTTTCCCTGACTCATATTCTGTATAATTTTTTTAATTTAAATTAATAAAAACTTCACCATTCAATAATTGGTTAGACAAGGAAATCATAAATTAAGTTTCATTATTTATTTTAATTTTTTATTTATGAGGTTATTTTTTAGTTTGATTGAGAATTAAACTTCGTGGTTATTTTTTATATTTTTTATGAGGTTGTCATACTCTGGGCATGTTTGGTATTGTGGTTGCTGTTGCGGTTGAGTTTGAGAAAATGGAGTTTCAAAAAAAGTGCTTTTTATGTGTTTCAAAAAAGCGATTAGGTGTTTGGTTAAAACTGTGGTTGAGTTGGAGGTTGAAGAAAAAGCAGTTTTTGGTGTTTGGTTTCCAATTTTTGCAAACTGCTTTTAACTTGTAAAATTACTTAAAAAGGCATTGAAATACACACACATATTTATACATCCATCCATATATATAAATAAATAAATATATATATATATAACTTCTACAAATAAATTTAAAAATAAATAACAATTTATATTAATGTGAATACTTCAAATAAAATGGAAACATAATTTCATTCTCCCATTAAACTATTTGCAATGCTCTCGCGCACAATATCCATATGGGAATTTCTGCCCATACTCTGACTAGTTTCATATGTTACAACATCTGGTAACATCTCGTCCGGAATATAATCGGGATTACGATCATATTCAACAAAAACATCATCATGTTGCGATCTTCTTCTAATATAGTTATTGAGTGCCATTGATGCAACAATAATCGCAACTTGTGTTTTGTAAGGATATGGTGGCATGCACTGCAAAATTTTCCATCGTTGCTTCCATACTCCAAATGTCCGCTCTATAACATTACGCAACGATGAATGTGCACGATTAAATACTTCGCGTCGTCCACCTGGTTCACCCCGACGTCGAAACTCTTCTAAATGATACCTCTCCCCTCTATATGGACCTAAATATCCATACTCATTTGGATAACCGGCATCAACCAAATAGTATTTTCCTGCAAATAGAAACAAAATGCAACTTTTAAATTAATTCAATAACAAAATATGAATAATAAGTTATTTAAATTATTGTATCTATAAGAAATTAAAATTGGCAACCTTCAGGCGGTTTAGGAAATTTGATACTCGTACTGTGTATTGCCTCGAGAAAAATACGTGCATCGTGTGCACTACCTTCCCATCCAGCCCATACAAATGTGAATTGCATGTCAAAACTACAGGCCGCCATAATGTTTTGTGTTGGGACACCTTTCCTTCCAATAAAAGGAATTTGAATTTCCGGTGAAATTGTTACACGAACATGTGTCCCATCAATTGCACCAATACAGTCCTACAAGTATGAAAAAAATTGTATTACAATATAAATATTCAAACAAAATACGTAGCATTGGTGCAAACTATATTAAATATAAAATTATATAGTTACCTTGAAATGGGGCATAAATCTTCGATTCATCGCAATTTGTATCGGTGTGTTTGTAAAGGCTGGATCAGTTGGTTTGATGATATCTATAGAAAATAGACATAATGCTTTAAGCACTTCTTTCAGACATCTACTGACAGTTTCACCAGAATGCTGAAATCTTTCTTGCACATGTCGATTAGATGCACCAACTGCAAGGGTGAATAAAAGCATTCCAACCTTCTCCAGTACGGACATCCTCCTTGAAGGGTTTAACCCGTAACGCGTTTCCAATTCATAACATAGGCTGAGCAAAGTGTCTTTGTCCATTCGAAACATGTTAACACAGCGTTTCGAATGACCTCTTAAAATGTCAGTCAACCAACGCATCCCTGTATTATACGAATCCATACACGGTTCTTTATTAATATAAGTAACATAATATAGGGTTGATGCGCCAGCCGTGCTTAAAATTATGTTTTCATTGTCATATTTTCTTTGTATAAAAGTTAAGTCATCTTCATCGTATTCGTCATCGTTAGCGTCCTCGCTACTGTCGTCATCGTCACCATCATCGTTGTCGTTCCCACCAGTTCCATCATCGTTAGCGTTGTCGTTTCCTTCGTTGACATCATTGTTAATGTGCGCAATAACACGATCCATAACATTTTCATACTCACCTTCAAAATCCCCGTTTAATAGAGCATTAAAATGTGCATCATCCATATCTACAAAATAAGTCCAAATTAGAGTCACGATATACATTTTGATATTGAAAGCAAGCATGGTTAATCAATATGGTTAGTAATTGAAAATTTTTAAAATATTTGGAAAACATGCGATCAACATATTACTTATGACGTTAGAATCCAATACAAACACAAATATGATAAGCAATTATTCAAACAAAGTGCTAGAATTGCAATTAAGAATTAGATGAATGTGCGATGGTATTTCTAAGCCAGCGGTATTTCTGTTGTATGTCATTGAGGCTAGCCCACATTTCTCTATTTCTTCGCACTTGTAGGATTTGCATGGCGCGGAATAGAAAATTATCGTCATCTGTCGAACCGGGTATTGATTGGAGCTCAGCCATAACTTCCGGAATACTACAGCCTGGCAAGTCTTTATTTGCAGAAGTTGAATCACTCCTACTGGACATGCTGTCGAGAAGCTGCTGCTGAATTGAAACTAGCTGAGCACCAATTCCAGGTGTCTTTTTCTTTCTAGATCTTGGCTCCAGAACATCTCTTTGTTTTCGTTTTCCACTGCTCCTGGTGTTACTACTAGATGATATATGATCCCCCCCAACGCCTCGAGAATTTTCATCATTTCCAACATTTATATCCTCATGCTCATCTGAGTCCCCGCTTCCTTCCTCCAAATCAGCACCTTGTAGACCGACATTTATTGCATCCAAATCCTCGTCAAGGCCAGGTATTGTGCCCGACGATGGTGCCCATGCATGTTGTCCGGTAGCGGTGACTCCAGAGAACATTCTATCAAATTTAAACTTCAATGAAGGCTCAATTCCGGCATTTCTAAATTTTCTAACTTCTTTATTTTCCTACATCACAAAATTAATGCTCTTGTCATTGACTTCACATAACATAATAACATCAAAGAAAAGTAAGGAATTACAAATACTGACCTGAATTCGTGCTCGCCACCACTCATCACTAGCAGCAATTGTTTTTAGTTCATCACTCCAGCCCACACCAGTTTCACCGATCAACTTATTCCACAAACGCCAGTTTTTTTTACAAGAATCCCATTTATTTTTAAATTGTTTTTTGTCGAACACTACACCTGTTTGCTCTGTAAATGATTTTGCAACATACTTCCATCCAGGTTTATCAAAATGTGAACCCGGTCGCAAACCCATATCAATTGCCCTAATGCATATATCACAAAATATATGCAATCGTTACTGACTCCAATTAGCTTTAGTAGATGAATCAGCCATGATATGTTCTTAGACTTTGCAAAAACAGTGAAAAATCAACATTACCAACCGGCACTACATAATATAAATGTTTAAATCAATCATGCAAAAAATGAAAACAATAAGGGTTTAAAAAATCACTTAACTAGACCCTAAATTGATTACACTTAACACTTAAATTGTTTTGACATGGAGATTTCCTGTTTTGAACCCTTAAAAACTCTTGACAGATATACATCGTTCTTGACCTAGTACACTCTTTAAAGCCTAGGACAAATATCTAAACACAAAATTTTATTTGGTGACATTGCATACATTTGTAGTTGGCTGCTTGTTTTCCTAGATTACAAGTTGAACTAAAAATGATGCAGAAAACAAAAACAGTGCAAAATCAATTATTATTATTTAAGATAGCTTCCTGCCCCATAATGGAACCCAAAATCTCCTTCTCTAGCAGTACCCAGAAATTAACACTACACAGTCCTAAGTTTCAGAATCGAACAATCTTTTTACAAATTTCAATGACAGATTTCAAGAACTATGATTATACAAGTATGAAGAACTATGTGCCACGAAGCCAGAAATATCAATGATTGCCAAACAAAATCCTAAAATGTTTACTCACAATTAAAAAGCTCAGGTAGTAGAGCTTACAGTTAAAACTATCAGATTTATTGTTCAGTAGCATCCTGTGGAAGGCTGGCACTCTCAGCATTTTTTAATTTATTTTCTTTCTGAATTACGAATAGTTAGAGATTGTCAGGTCGTGGAGATTGCAGCTAAATTTCCTAGGGAAAAACCAAAAACCTTGCAGCCACAAGCTACCATGCTATCTCATACAAAAAATCCAAAAATCCTGACCCCAATTAACTACACTGAATTGCCAAATTCTGGAACATTAAAGGGACAGCATAATCTAAGATTAAATCAAAAAAAATCCAACTTATTATTATATATTTATATTGCATGTATTACATTGTAGTTTGTACAGTTATTTATATTTATATTGCATCCTTAAAATGTTAGCTTCTCATATTACACCCTGCCGTGTTCTTCTGCAGTTTGGAACAAAAATCATGCTCAATGTGCTAAATTCTCTCGAGATGGACAATTCCTAGTTTCATGTTCTATCGATGGTTTCATTGAGGTATCCTTTTGGAAAAAATTCAAACGATCTCTAACATAAAAAATTAACCCATTTCAGTTCATAGATCTCTAACATCATCCACAAATACATATTAATTCACAGCCAAAATTCACAAAAGTTCCCACAAAATTACAGAACAAATAATTCTCACCAGTTTCACCCACTTCTTCACCGAGAATTAACAACAATAATTCTCATCAATTTCACCCATTTCTCAACTATTTACAGTGCAATTACAACAATTACACATAAATATTAATTCATCAATTAAACACAAAAAATAATTCAAAATTTCTGTTAATTCTCTAAATTTTCAACAATTAAAATTCATATTAACTCAACAATTAAACATAAAAACATCAACTACAGAAGAGGAGAAGTGAGGGAAATACCTGGAATTGTGCAGAGAAGTAGCCGAGGTTGTCTGTGAAATCAAGGTTTTTTTCGAGAGAGTGTTGTGCAGAGAAGAAGGGGTCTACGTGAGCTGGATTTAAAGGGGTTGTGGGATAAGGTTTTGTGCAGACGAAGATAAGATTTTGGGGATTTTTGGAGAGAGGTATGTGCAGTGAACATGGCCCGTGATGAGGCTTTTGGCAGATAAGAGATTCGACTTTTTGATTTTGAATTTCTGAGAAGATGCCCCTGAATTGCAGAGCGATTCGACTACACACACATTTTGGCAGAGATTCCTTGGCCAATTAACCCGTGAGCTGTGATGGGTGTTTTGACTGGTGATGTGCAGAGAGAAGAGAGTGCAGAGAGTTTTCGAAGGAACGGCCAGAGAAAAATACACATGAAGAAGATGGGTGCAGGCGTGTATGGTTTTCTTGAGAAGATGGGAAGACAGGAAGATCGGTTTTTGGGAGAAGATGGTGAACGGTTTTTTTGAGAAGATGGTGAGAACTTGCAGATCTGTGAGCGAGAGAGAAGATGGAAGATGAACGGGTTTAATGAGTTTTGAGAAAAATTAATGAGGCCCGGACGCGAGAGATGAGACGCCGTTTCAATCGGCGTTTGAAAAGCACCTCCAAGGTGCTTTTCAGAAACGCCGGTTGAAAAGCCAAAAAATGGTGGGCCCCACACCAAAAAAAAGGTGTTTGGATTTAACCAAACACCTTTTGTTGCTTCCCGTTTGGCAAACGCGGTCGGTACCGCGTTGCCAAACGGGTGCTCTCGATTGTAGATTTGATATTTTAAAATGACTTAAATAGGTCCAATATGTTATTATTCTATTCTTTAAAAATATTATTTTAATTTTGTATGTTTTAACTGGTTATCCTGATCATCTTTAGACTTGCCAAAACAATCAAGTCGCATGCAATCAATTCTTGTACATTTTAAATTTTTTATTCTGGAAAAAATATCAATAAAGACCAAATATTTTTATATATATAAGAAATTGATCTAGCCTGCAAGCATATTAAAACAATGATCTATTTAACTCATTTTGAAATTGTCAATCCTTGTACTATATATATATATATATCAATTATTTGCGACCCCGGTTTCATCACATGAAAATTGAATACGTTTAGATAGAATATATATATATATATATATATATATATATATACATAATTGAATACGTTTAGATAGAATATATATATATATTCTATCTAAACGTATTCAATTTTCATGTGATGAAACCGGGGTCGCAAATAATTGACTGTATATACCGTCCAAAGCATTGACAATTTCAAATACATGGAGTCTGCAGAGCTGTGTGTGAAGAGAGAGTGTGAATTGAAAGACGAAAATTGCCCCAATAGGAGGAGACCCCAGTGCTGCCTCTGCAGGTGTGTTGTCTTATAAAAAGTGGCACTAGTGCCGTGACCACTATGCAGCTCCAATTGCAACTGTTTGGGATAGAAGATGTTTTTAAAAATAATTTTTATTTAGAAAAATATTAAAATAATAATTTTTATTTAGAAAAATATTAAAATGATATTTTTTATTTTTTAAAAATTATCTTTCACATCATCATATCAAAATTTTATTTAAAATACAAAAAAAAATGACAAACAGCGGTACCGCGCAAACAAACAATCTCTTAATCTTTGCTTCACGGGAGAATTCATTTTTTTGTCCAGCTCAGTCTCGATCTTGTTATGTGCACAAATCTACTACTTTTTTTTTTTCATTTGGGTACTAGTCTATATTAAAATTTATTATAAAGTTTTAATTTTTTAATACAAAATTAAAAACCTACTAAGTTTAAATACCTCAACATAGAAAATATTATCTTTTTTAAGATGAAAATCTTTTAAAATAATATATAATTTACAAAAGGGACTTGATGTTCGAAATCTCAGCAAAACATTCTGAGGACAGTGACAAAACAGGTTAATGATTAGGTAATGATGTGTTGTAGTGGCATCTCCATACCTGCTTCAGAGAATGGAGAGGGCAGAAACTCCTATAAAGCTTAAATCCATGGAAATTATGTCAATAAAAAAATAAAAAGAAGACAAATTGAATGATTAGCAGCCCGTTCTCATGGGAATTTTCTATGGTGGGGTGCCGTTATGGATATTATACAGAAATTTCTCAAGATCATAAAAATCAACAAGCTCTGGTTCCAGCAAATTAGACTGGTCGATGAGGCACGACATGTCAAAAACCACGAACAAAAATAGCTGATCGCAGGATTGCGTGGAGAAGTGGAATATCTAGTGGTGAAATACAATTCTCAAAAATTAAAAAGATTCCATCGCACCCTTTTCCCTGTGTCCTATATATGATGAGTACGCTCACCCTATATGATATATAAAATCAGCAGCATGCGTATTGCGTGGCATGGGCCTGCACGTATATTTATGTGTTCATTATTCTCAGAAATCGCAACAGGGATAGAGAGGGAGAGAGAGACGGGCAGAGATCTTTCAGTTCAGATCGATCCTTATCTCTGTGTCTGACCCATCAATGGTCACGGGTGGCCGAAGCCCAGGTCATCATCAATGGTACCACCAGGAGAGTTTGATCAGTATATATATGCCTCCTTAGCTGAGACCCAAAATTATAAATACTGCTGAAGTGCAGCTAATTATTGGCACTTCAGTTTAAATATGATGGTGGAAAGTAGTGCTCACTTCTCAGAATCTGTCAATATGGTCGAGCCCGCCTGAAATTGTCTTGCATGGCGAGCTGTCTGGCTTGCCGTCTTGCTTTTGAGCATCAATCAGGTGAGACCTCAAGTGTTCGCCTGCCTGACGAGTCATGATCCGGTGTGTTTCTGCAAGGGGGGCTTGCCTTCTTTCTTCTTTCAAGAATTAACACAGGGCAGTACTGTGTCTTTGAATTAATTTCTGTATACTTTGAGTAGCTAGTTCCAGTAGTTGTGAATTGTGGTAGAATTAATGATCTTCTGAATATTGTATATGACGAATGCAAGATCTTCTCACCCATGTAACCGTACAAATTTCTGCCATCTCGTGTTTGACGAACCGAGTTGAGAAAGAAAAGAAAAAACCTTTTCGTTTGTTAATTTCTTCTTTCTTTCTTGTTATTTTCTTCTATATATCTATTTGTTAATAAATAGTTAGCAGTGATCACAGGTCTGCAGTTACCTCTCGCCTTTTCCCCTTTCCTTTCTTTCACTCTGATTTTGCTCAACTTATGATGATAAGAGATTCATAGAACGAGATTGAATATATGATTTTGTTTGCTGAAACAAAAGTTCATGGTGTTCAAGGAGCTAATTCTCAGAATCTACTATATATACAATGGATGCATGTATGATTATCTCGCCCCAGGTCGCTGGTGGGAATAGGTTTTGGCCTTTCGGTTAGGGGGGAGCTGGAATTTGGCTTAATAAACAAAACATACAAAAAAAGATGTTGAATTATGCATAAATGAAGTGGGCAAAGCAGGCCAGGACCACGCCAGGACCACTTTCAAGAGTCTAATTATCTGCTCGCTTTCAATATTAGATGAGATAGGGTTTCAGTGAGAGAAATGATGGTAACCAAGAGAGAAGCGAACAAGATGAAGACAAGAATAGAACCACCGGCAACAAAATCTGTTAAGTTCGACCGGAGCAGAGGTAGAGGTCGACCACCCGCCGCAGAACAGGGGAATGAGAGAGCCTGCACTTCAATTTTGAGCCAATAGTCAATCGCTTAGAAGTAGAACCTCTAGTGTTATGTCTGGGAATTTGAGCAGGTCCAGAATAATCAGGACAGGTGTCAGCTGTCGAGGGTCAGTCAAGGCTCATTGTCGTGTCTTTTTTTTTTATCCCGCTTCATGACATGGAAAACATGCATAGTGCTTGAATCAACTGGCATGATAAAGGGAACAGAAAAATAAAAACCATTAACCCTAGCAAAATCCATCCATCTGCCTTCTACCTTTTCATTTTGGTCTTAAAATTTTTAAACCTTTTTAATTAGATCATTCAAATTAAGACACGGATGAAGAACACACCTTATTCTCTCTCTCTCTCTCTCTCTGTATGTTAGTTCACAAAGAAAATAAATCAAAGTTGACTTTTTATATCTAATCACTAATTAAAAACAAACTAAAAAAGGTTGGCAAAACATTATGCATGTCGACACTTGTTACTGTAGATGATAATAGTGTTTTTCCAGCTTTGACCTCAAATAAAAACTTGGCTAGGTTTTAAGGGTATAATTGTTTTTGTATAGGAACAATTTTAATGTTCTAAAATTGAGTGAGGTCATCACGAATAATTTTATTTTTGTGATTTTAAATTGCAATACTCCTTTTAAAAAAAGTCTTTATCATTAGGGTTACATTTGTATTTTAATATCTCTAGTGCACATTAAAAATACATAATTACCCTTTGAGGCAAAAAACTTTTTATCCAATTTAATTCTTCAATATTTAATTTGTTTGGATTTGACCTTCATTGAATTTGTGTTTATGATTCCATGGGTTGCAGGTTTTGAAAATTAACTTGGTTTCACGAGGTTTCTTTGTGATTGTTTTTTATAGATAATTTAGATGCTCATGTTTTTTATTTCATCCTTCAAAATTCATTTAATTGGTGAATGAGCTTCCTTTTTAAGCTTTTTATCGAGAAGGACTCTCACTTTGTTTTATTTTGTTGAATTTCATGTACAAACAGAGTGATGTTTATAATGGAGTCATTGATCTGACAACTCATACAAGTTCTTATATCATCATCTATAATTTTGTAGTTGAGTTTGAACCGTCTCAATAGGATTTTTTGTGACGATATAAGAATATCTTTAATAGAGTGATAATGGATTTCTAGCTATTATTTCCCTTTGCTTCTAGGTGCAATACTGGCGGCTTATTTGTTTTGATTGATTATTGTCACGTGTTTTTTTCCAGTTCATTTACTATCATTATATATAGCTTGAATGAGATTATTAGATTACCTGATTTTATTGGATTCATTTGAGTTAATGACTCTGACATTATGTTTTCTTGTGTTTTTATATTTTTTTTTCTAAAAACATTTTAATAGCACATGAATATATTTTTTTATGTCTGATAAAATAATTAATTTGACCTGCATCATGGAATGAACAATTATCTAGCGTTACCTAAAAGGATTTAAGCCCTTGTCCTTTTTTTCCCTAGTCTATAAAAAAAGACAGTGTAAGCTTCAGAAACCTCGATATTATATTATATCATTCAGTACAAAGACTAAATACATTGTTCTTAGTAAAAAGGAAAGGAGTTGTTATGGATGAAGAAAATCTTATTTGAACTTGTCCTCGAACCAGAAAATATTGTATTGCTTTATGACAATTTTATTGTAATTCGGTAATTGTTCTTTTTTTTTAATTCTAGATCAAAACATATTAAAGTTAGATATCAATGAATTCAAGATACTATGAAGATGATATTTTTTATTGAGTCGGTCCATACCTTCTATACTATATTGGATATGAGAATCAAGCTTTTATGAAAATCTGAGTTTTGTAGAAGGGAAGTAAGCGTGGAGCTCTCCAATTGAATCGAAAGGGACAGAATTATTGGGTGTGATCCCAACTCTTTAAAGGCCACAGTCCATATAAATTAAAATAAATAAATAAGAACATGTCTTTTAGATTATACTGGCAGACTAGTCGTCACCCCTGGGTTCAATGGCTTGTGATCAATGCTTCTTCTTTTTTCCTGCACAACTGTGCAAACATACACTGCTATCGAACGTGCTCGTAATTAATAAATTAATATTGTGTTCTTATTTATTAGCCAAAGTGGTGTTGATATGACAGGGATGAACAAAAAGAGATCCCAGTCTGTCGGTCGTGGATGTTTGAGGATTTGGCTAATCACAACTCGAAAATAAAATACATGCCGCAGCAAAAGGAGTCCATATATAGTGCTCGCTGTTATCTTATAAAAAGTAGTCACCACTATCTCATCCCGGTTGCAACCACTCGATCCATCCATGACCAGAAAATAAATTAAAACCAATCTACTACTAATTAATTAGTTAATTAATTAATTAGTTAATTCTAGCCAGCTTTCAGATCAGTGCTCTACCTACCTCGCTCTCTCATCATCCTCATCTCATACATACATACATACATACACACACATACATAATGACGATGAAGGCACAAAAATCTTCCCTCAATCATCTCATATTTGATATTTTACAGCATACATTTTATAATCTATTAATCTGGCAGCTGAAATAAAACGTTCATGTTAGGTTATTGGGTTTGACAATGGTTCGTCCATGAGGGATGAACTCGGTCTATTTGTCTAGAGGTGTGATTTGGCAATGGTTTACCCATGAGTGATGAACCAAGTCTACTAATCTAGAGATGCAATTTGGCAATGGTTCATCTATGAGGGATGAACCAAGTCTCTTTATCTAGGGGTGTTATTTATTGGTGACCGCTAACTAACACCTCCTCTCTAGTATAAATAGAGACCTCCCTCTACATATCAAACACAAGTTATTTCACACAAGTGAAGATAATTATCTCTCTCAATACTCTTGCTATAATTTGTTAAGACGTTCGTACCGTGAAACATAACTTTGGTTCTAGTAATCAAAGTGGTCTTGAAGCAAAGATCTAGGAACAAGGAAACAAAATATCACAAGTACGTTTTCCGTTTTAAATCCACAATTCATAATGACACGGGCTAGCAAATCCAGTTGAGCTTCAAGCACCCCCAATAGGAAATTAAATCCTTTATATCAGATTAATGGGATGCTAACTCAATTATTTTCATTTTCATAATTATAGGAGCTAGGCTAAGTGATTTATTTAGCTCCTTTGTAACATGACGATACTCAACCAAAACATAAAACATTTTTTTCATGTGAGTAAACCACGTATTTTGGGTATATTTTATGAGTCTAGATAAACGAGTGAAATCTCGATCGTTTCAGGCTATTACAAAAGATATATATCCTAACTCGAACTAAAATCTTGTTATACAAATTATAAATTCTCTGATCACGTTTAGTAGGGACTGCTCAACCCAAACGTGTACACGTCACACATATAGCACGTCTTATATATTGAAAATCCATGGGAATTGTTTCTAAAATTATTGATACTCTCCATTTTTAATTAGATTTTTTTTATAAAAAAAACGAAAGACTGCCTAGTTTGAGAAATGATGATTTATTGAGAAGAGAAAGCGATGGTTGTTGCTTTCTAACTTGGATTATTTACTTTAAAAAGAATGGGATAGTACGAGCAAGGGAAACACAAATTGAAGGGCAAGATGATTTGTTTAGGAGTTTCAATTACTAAATTGGAGGGGACAAATGTCTATTTATTTATTTTAAAAGAAAAATTACTTAAGTATATTCCTTTAAAATTATATAAAAATTATGTTATTACTATTCATCTTTTTCTTTGGTGTTATTGCTTCACTACTCTTCAAATTATATTTTCTTGAACTTGCATCAGATGATGTTGTGGTCATTTTATTATGTTTTTTATATATAATTATCAAATAAATTTAAAGACAATTAATTTTTTTAAAAAAATATACAAAATATATTCTAAAGAAAAAGGTTGTGAGCTCAAATGAGTGGGAGAAGCCTACACATTTTAGACCGCACATGTAAGATCCTTTGATCAAGGTTATCAATCTTGTCTGGTTTCGGCTGAAATGATCAAAACATTTTATACCAATTAAAAAATGAGAAACATTAGATCAATTTCATCTCGGTTTAAAATTTGGTATGTTTTGAAAATTTCAGCCAAGACATACTGATATTGTTTTGTCTGCGTCGTTTTGGCTATATAAATAAAATTACTTTACTTTTCAATCCTTAAGCCATCACACACTCCAAGTGCAATGGATAATATTGACCTGAGTCTTACACCCCGTCCAAATATTTATATTTATACACAAAATCCTTTCCCTTCTCAGTTATTTATCTGATGTGGGATAAATTGAGCAGGGCAAAGTTAAAACCATGCCTCAGTTGATTGACACAAGGTGAAGACACTGAAGAGTATTTAACATGAGATAACTATGCGTGTAAAACTATTTGTCCGTGGGACAAATGGTGTGTGTGTGTTAAAAGCAATTATAAAAAAATATATATTATAAAAAAATAAAATTGTTGTGTTGATTTTATAAAAAATAAAAACTATATTAAAAAATTTTACTTTTTACTTTTTTAAATTTATATAATTAATTAATTATATATAAACACTACAACACCGAAACGGCATGTTGAAACCAAAACGTTCCAGGCCAATAGAAAAAACAAGAGGTTTACTGACAACTTTACCTTTAACAGTCATACATTACTTTCCATGATGATGTCAAACTTAATCTTTGTTTCTTTAATTGGTATTTATTTATTTTCATCCTTTTTCTAAAATAAGTTTCTTTTTATGAAATCACTTAAACATCACAATCAAGTTATAGATTTGACATGCTAATCAAATAAGGTTGATTTTTTCCCCTTGCTTTTGGTCAATCTTGTTTAGTGCCATTATATTTCCTTATTCATATTATTTAAATTATAGAAGCTTATTAAATTAAGTCAAGTGAAAGATCGAATCTGGAAAAAAAATTCCTTTTTATTTTCTTTAGGAATGCTTCATCACCTTATCATTTTTTTATATATAAAAAATAGATGGGCCCGCATCGAATAGCGGGCCTACTATCCAGTGGTAACTACATATAACAGCATGCGCGAGGTGGGCATGTATTTATTATAAATGGGCGGGTCCATTTATTCAGTGAACTAGATGTAGCTGGACAGAGAGCGAGCGAGCGAGAGAGAGAGAGAGAGACAGCGATCCTTCAGATCGATCCTTATCCATGGCTAGCAATTTGATGCCCGACTCAATAACAGTCACGGGTGGCCTTAACTTCGGCCATCCATGGGAGCACAAACAGAGTTTGATGAGAATGAATCTGCCACCGTAAGAATCCAGTTGCAAAAGCTGAAGTGCAGAGATGGCTATTAATTTTCGCGCTTCAGTTTAAATGTATATAGGATGGCAAGTTATGCGTGCTCACTTCCCAGAATCTGTCAATCAATCAGTTGAAGTATCGAGCTCCATGGCTCTTACTTTGAAGTAAGTGGATGTTTATAGAATCAAGGATGTCTTTTTTGTTGTGTCCTGGATTATCTGCCTGCGTAGCTGGCTCAGGGCTTGCTGGCTCTGTTTTGAAGATCAATCAGGTGAGCTGATCGATTTCAGAGCACTTCATATCCCCGAGTCCTGATGAACCATGCGTTTGTGTGCTTGCAAGGGAAATATCGTGTCTTTTGATTAGCTGCGATGAGAATCTTTGTGTTACATGTGATTTTCTTCTTCTTTTTTCTTTTCAACCATGTATGACATGCAATGACACATAATTAAAAGTCCTTGAGTCATTCTTGTTGTTATCGCAACGGATCCTCTGTTTCTTTGTTTCAGTTCTTCCTTTTCCTTTTTCATTAGTTTCTTAATCACTTTTTCCTCCCTCCCTCTATCCCCTTTTCATTTTTGCTATAATTAATCATAATTCACATGCAAATAAATAAATAAATAAAATATAGATATAGATAGATAGAGAGAGAGAGAGAATAATGATGGTATCTTTTTTTCCCTGAAAGAAAAGATAGTATGATATTTGAAAGAATGAAATCTTCCATAAAATGGGAACGTGAATGGTTACAAAGCAAAGGGTACTTGGAGGTTAAGTTTTCTGTCACGGTCAATGCTGTGATTGCTCCTTTTCCTTTTCTTTTTCGTTTTTCATACAAGTCGATGCCGCAAGTGGCTTGAGTTATGCATGCACGATTAAGCCAGGGTAGCTAGGAGACCGAATCCTCGTGGATCATGCATATAAAAAGATTTTTTAAGTTCAATTAATTTTTTATGTTTTTAAATAATTTTCATGTGCTTATATAAAAATATTTTTTTTAAAAAAGAATTAAAAAATATATATTTTAAAATAAAAAATACTTTAAAAAGTAACCATAACCCTATTATTAATTTCGAGTCACTCACACAGAAGGGCATGTCATCTCCAACGGGAGAGCCAAAGGTCAAATTTCAAATATTTGGTTTTTTTTGATCAATTTCTATCTCCAGCGGAGAGCAAATCGAAGAGTCAAAATAGCTTTTCTCTCAATAAAGAGCTATTTCTACAGATTTTTCCAACAGAGCCAAATATCAAATATTACCGTTGGAATTAAAACATACATCAACCAACAAATCACCACATCAACAAAAAAAAACAAGACGAACAATGAATTGAATAAAATCAACATCGACATAAAAAAACACAGTGAAAAGCAATATCAATTCACTGGCAAGGGAGGCTGGCTGGCGAGGCAGGGGGCTGGAGAGTTGGCGAGGGAGTGGGGGCGGCACAATTGGGAAAATGTGAAAGGAAGGTAGGGTTTGGGTGGGTGGGTGGGGTTTTATATTAATTATTATTATTAATTATAATAAAATTCATTTTTTAATTATAATTAAATTCAGTTTTTTATTATTTTTTTCATTTAAATATAAATAAACAACAATAATTTTGTTGTTGTAGGGTTTTTCAAAAACAATTATTTAATTATATAATTTACTCTTATTAATTGTATAAATAAATTATACAAAATAATTGAATTTTATTTAAAATAATATTAAAAAAATGACTTTCCAAAATGGATTTTAGTACATATCAATAAAAAAACAATATATTTACTATTCAGAAATCTATTTTAAAGATTGCACTCAGATGATGTAACGTATAGGAATGGAAAGCATCTCAATTCCTTCAGCTTATTATAGCCACTTGTTAATTGCCAAATGGCTAATGGTGTGTAAGCCAGTGAGCCTAATCATGCCGATGGTGGTCCAGCTTCAGATTAATGTCAAGATACGGCTACCGTATATAAATGTAGTTTTTTTTTCCAATCCTCCATCTAACATCAAACTTTAAATGGTGAGATAAGTTTTCAATAATATAATTTATATTATTTTTAATATATATTTTTAATTAATTCCTTTTGATTTTGTAATTTATATAAATCTATATTATTTTATATTTTTTATTAAATAATAAAAATTTTGAGATTCAATATCATATCAAAAAATCATCTCACATAAAAATCTAATTTTTTAATTAAAATTCTGAAATATAATTTATATTATTATATATATCTATTATATTACGAACATAATTTTTAAGATTCAGTCTAGAAACTGATTTGAAAACGGGTAGGAATCACTGGGTTACACTATTTGATATTTGATATCTGCTCAACTCGCAAATTAATTATTTTTATTAAAATAATATTATTATTTTAAAAAAATTGATGTTAATCTAACCCAGTCAATCAAATCACACATCAAGTCAAGTTCACTGAATCAAACAAATTTTATTAAACTAATATTTTTTTATTCAACATAATCTCATCACTCACCGGCCACGCTTCATGTCTGATTTTTTTTATTAGCAATTATATTTGTAAATTTTCACCTATAACTGTACCATACTGATCGATTCAACTGCAAGATACTCGTCGTTTGAACAGCCACATGGATGTCCGTGAAGCAACGGTAGCAGAAAAGATGACAAGTTTTCCGTTTCCGGGACAAAATCTAAGGTTGTTAATTCCATTTTATTCCACCCGGAATGGCTAATATATTTTATTCCAGTTAAAAAAAACAGAATAAATTGATTGCCTCGTCAATCTAACCTGAGTTTTCAAGAGGAATATCAGTTGCCACCGCAGAGTATGGGAAAAAAGGCTGGCAGGCAGCCAGAGTACAGACGTGGTTCTTGCGAACCCCGGACCAGCAAGGGACACCGGCAAGTGTCGGATTACCATCATTTACCAGCCGCAGTTTGCGGCGTAGCCGTCAGCCCTTGGAAAAGCAGCGGTTGCTCAAAGATGGCACACCACGCCACTACCTGGCTGATGGCCTGGCCGTGTTAGCCTAACCCTGACTGATCGTTTCATTTGCCGGAGAACATAGTCCAGTGTCAAGTACTAAGCATGGAAGAGCTTTCATTCATGGAAATTCATTTAATTCCATTATAAATGCAATTACATAAATTTGAGCCGCCATGATACCCTGGCATGCCATCCCAGAATGCAGGCCCTTGACAGTCGAATTGCTTGGTGATAGACATGTTCAAACATATTTGTCATATTACAACAGTTCAATAATAGAGACAGAAACAAGATGGAATCATTCAAAGCAGACTAATCCAACTGAAACAATGAGAAGGGTGACAAAGGAAAAGACCTCTCCAATGAGGGCAGACGTTCTGCACTTTCCAGTCGACTATGACACGTGTACAGTAACTGCATATAACAACTGCGACCACCATCCTAGAAAGCCCTGAAAGAGACCTTACCAATTAAATGTTCTATAGTTGATACCATTTTCTCTTTTTTTCTTCTTTATTCACAAGCCAGTTTAGTGTCAAAGCTGCTCAGGCAGATTGCGAATGCCTGAAATGCAGACAAAGGATACCGATAATCCATGGTGAACATATCCTTGCCAACCTTACCAAACTGAAGAATGATCTTGTCATGATCACACTGCACGGGCTGTGATGGCGTTGGTGCACCAGCAGCAGGTTGTGTTGCGGCAATAAGCTGGAAATTCTTGACTGAGGCAACTGTCACCCTCCCACGGAAATTCAGGCACCAACACTGCAACTGTTCATGCCATCTTGGTGCTTTGTTTCGGAGAACAAGAGGTCTATCCTTTCCCTCTTCATCTCCTTCTCGAAGGCCAACAATGTCAGAAAAACGTGAACTGCTAAACTCAGTTGAATTGTCAATTGATTTAGAGAAGGAAATGCTCCTAAATGAGTCTTCAAGGCAGCGTGGGAGGAGCTCAGGCTGGCCTGGGACAGAACCACCTGGCTCAAGGGACAATGCAGGGATTGAGTGCATGGTGCAGTGCATCCTCCGTGGACCCCTGGTTCCAAGCACATTCAGCTCATATGTAACCTGTGCGACGTTATAGCTGCCTGTAGGGACCTTTGGAGAAACTTTCTTTGAGTTGAATCTGCGGCTTCGACCAGGTGGTGCAAGCTGGGCATTGTTGTATGGAGGCTGTGTGTCATATATTATGAACTTCGTACCCAAAAAATTTGACCTGGATCGAAAACAGTTCAGTTAGCATCTCAAACACATCTTCTGACACAACAAAAAATTGCAAACCAACTATCTCATTTAAGTTAATCTGACATCGTTCCAACAGTGCTGTCATTGCAAAACCTGCCATAAAGATATCCATAGAATGGAAGCATTAAAAACACCATCTTCAATGCCTAACAAACCCTTGCATATGACCCACATCACACAATAAATATCAACCATCAAAACAAACTACCATGACCTCCTAAGAACAGTACAAGTTCACAACTCTCCATCTTTAAAATCATTTGACCAAGGTATAGTAGTAAATGACACATGAAAAACCATCATCTGTGCAATTGCATCCTTGCACACCAGAAGAAAAAACAAGCATCGCACCTTCAAATGAAGAAACAGTATAATATTTCATTTAAAATAATGAAAAATTGAAGTTCAGATTTACAAAAAAATATATGGATCACATGATTGGGCAACAAGTACTCCTTGTCATAGTGAAAGGTAGTTGTTAATGCTATACTATATAAGCTCTTGAGGGATTGCTATGCTTCAATGAAGAGGGCTTGGAACCCACATGACATGTTTTTTATAATTGCAAAGGAGAGGTTCGAACTCTAGATCTCCCAAGGTAGGGGGACAATTGTGGGATTGATATGCTTGAATGAAGAGAGGCTTGGGACCCATATGAAATGTTTTTTTAGTTGCAAAGGAGAGGTTTGAACTTTAGATCTCCCAAGGTAGGGGGACAGTTGTGCCAATTGAGCTACAGCTCATTGGCACCCATATGAAATGTTTAGGTATATTCAATCTTCATGTCAGAAAAGGAAATTGCCCCAAGTTCATGATCTCAGCAAGTAAATATCGGTCATGAAATCACCTCTTACCTCAGTTTTCCAATATACGTGCTACTTGATCTTGATATGTTATCTGCATCCATAGAGATAACGTACTCTGTGCATGTAGTTCTCCGAGTGCGTTTTGCAGACAGAAGAAATTTCCCGTTTTCAACAAGCAAAGCTGCATAGGCATGTCACTAATCACCAACATATTCATATAGTATAGAGCAATATAGAAAATTGAGGAACTGGTAACTTGGATTGAATATGAAATAACAGGTAAAGGAGAAAAGAAAAAAGAAACTATGGGATCCAAGAAAGTTCAAGGGGATGTTTACAACAGCATTCACAGTATACATAGCTTCCAAAAATATATGAGATTTACAAGAAGATTGTTAAACAGCTGTTTCAAGGAACAAGCTCATTCATATCCATTTAGATAGATATTTGCTTCCCAGGTAGACCTAACTGCATCTTTTGGCAATAAGAAACTTCCTTTTCAAAACATTAAAGTGCGAGTTACATGCACAAACTCTTCGAAACTAAGAGCAACTGGCCATTCCATAAAAACATTCTGAGGATGTGAATAATATTACTGTCACAGACATTCAATCAAGAGGATTTACGATGTGCTTGAACACATATATTACAGTGTGATCTGGACATGTGTATATGAGTGTGTCAGTGTGTGTGTGTGAAAGAGAGAGAGAGAGAGAGAAGGGAGGGAGAGGAAATTAAATGCACATCATAAGACATTTGGATTGCAGATAAAACTTGCAGCAACCATGCTGGTTTCTTTCCAATATAGAAACTAAATTACTAAGAACCAGAAAGAACCATCCTTCTAGCTGGTCAATTTGGAAGGCAGCACGAAACATCATATTCATTCTCAGGGAGAATAAACAGTAGAGCTATGCATTGCAGCAGAGAAATGCTTTGATGAAAAGAAACCAGAGACATTAACTATCCATTTACGTTGGTATTAGACAGTGGTTTACAAAATAAAGCAGGTCCTACAAAAACAAGTGATAATCAGCAAAAATGTCAGTAAGAGAGACTCACCAGGGCTAAGGCAAAGGAAAAGATGGTAAGTTAAGTTTGACTTGTCCCTCTTTATGAAGCACTGGATAGTTCCATCCCTGGAACCTGGCTGTAAATGGATAATGAACGAAATTTTTATCAATTATCATTTTGAAACATACAAAATCCCTTCTTGATGCCATTAAATATTTATATCCACGAGTTAATGCTCAGGTGAACATCTTGCAGATATGGAAACTTATTACATGCACTGAACAACATAAAAATCTCTTCAAATATTGACAAGAGATAAAGATAATGGAATGGAAGTTCAGCCCAAAAGGTATTATAGACAAAAAAAAAAAAAATGAAAGTGATCTCACCTGCTTTAGGGAAACTGGGAAAGTGATCTTCCCAGAGAGCTCTGGACTTCTAACTATTTCTTTACACATTTCCCTCCAAGTCCTGCACACGGCAGCACATGCAACAACATGCTTGCGAGCTGGCCATGTGCCCTCGCTAGCCTCCAACCTCTTGATCACGTCCCGTAGTAACTCAGGAGGAAGACAAGCCCAGCGACTATTCTGGATGACCACAGGCTGGTCTTGCAACTCATAAGCTGAGCCATGAGATTTCCCTCTGTGATGACCTGGCAGCCTCACCTCAAAACTCCGCCTTGACAAGCTCCCAAACCCATCCCTCATGTCACGAACTATACTTCGGAATGACATTTTATCTCATACACTTGCAGACTTAAAGTTAATATTCACTTCAATGGGTTGCGTCAAATATATTTACACTAAAGTCTATGGATGATCACAAACCATAGCATGCGTGCACAGCTGCAAAGCAACAAAAAAAAATGTTTTACATACCAGCTATAACTGCAATGCATATCACCAAAAAAGGATAGAGAAAGAAGACAAACAAAGGAAAAGCACAAAGCAAGTTAAGCAGATTCCTATCAAAGAAAAGACTCACCGGAAGCACCTAAACTACCAGACATCTTTTCCGGGTTTTAAACTAATCTTTCAATCAAAATTGCAATCGGTTCGAATTTTACTTACTATTTATAACACTCTTGCTCAAATGAAGAATCTTCATAAAAGGAAGCAAACCCATTTGCCAATTAATCCATATTCTAACCTTCTGCATAATGAAGTTTTATTCAAATAAAGAATCTTATAAGAAAAGAGTGAACCATAACTTCGACAATATATATATATATATATATAAACCTTCAGCTGGGTACTAAGCTTAGTTCAACCAACAATTTTTGGATAAGTTCTTCTATATATTATTATCTACAACAAGAACCAAGCCTCAACCCCAGCTTCTAAAGCTTATTTGCTGTGGGGGGGATTTTTCTTAATAAACAGATGATAGAAAAAAAATACTAGAGTTCATCAGTTTATCGAGTATTAGCAATAAGCTGAGGAATGATTTCTTTAACTTCTTAGCTTTATCCTTTTGTCTTTAATTTTTTTAAAAAATATATCAAATGAATATTATAGGACTGAAATTCTAACGCGTCTGAATTGACACTGAACATTTCAGTTGAAAAAAAAGAAAAAGACTAACCTTTTAGACCACAATCAAATATCCATTCTTCCACTTCTAATCTTCACCGATCAACAAAGATCCAAACTTTCACACAAACTCTGCAACAGAAACAACCCTTTAACCTCGCCCCTTCACCAAATTTCCAAATGTTTAAAACATTAAAAAAAAAAGTACAGTATTTACCAGCCCACTAGGTTAAAAAATCACAACAAGAAAACAATTTGACGATCCCCGCCTTTCACCAGCTATAGAGACAGAAAGAGGACATGGGTGTGATAATTCTTGTCAAAGACTCAGAATTTGGACTGGGAACTTCGTCAAGAAACAGACAGAAAAACCTCCGAATCTAAGAAGCAGATCTTGGAGAAGAAATACAGACAGAGAAGTACAAGTGCAGGCTTATGCAGAGCATAATAGCTCACTGCTCATCCCCTTGTCAGATCCTTCGCTTGACAGCACGGTCTCTCTCCATCTATCTTGTTTCTCTCTCTAGGGCGGACTTCAAACTTGATTAAATGAGCTTCAGAAAACTAGCATTAAAAAAAAGAGTTGGCTTCACTGTTCATTTTATAATGTTTCCTCTGTTGAGTGCTGAGGAGCACCTTTATTTGATTTTACTGTCGCTATTTGTTTAATGCTGTGCCTTTTTTTCCTCTTTTGTGAAGCTACAGTGTTGGTCCTCCATAACAGTTGACCTATAGCTTCCGACCAGATTCATACCTTCGTCCCTGTATTTGCTTCAAGATGTTGATCAGATTCAAGTGTTGAGGTCTTGGTCAGTGTCGCCCGACTGAACATCGATATAATTTAGCCATGTTTATTTGAAATAAATTATTGTCTTTAAAAGTTATTATGGTTTCAGATTTAGATTAGTTTTTTTTACTTTGCTTGCTATGAGAAATATGGAGAGAAAAAAAGAAGAAGAGTAGTGATATTATTTGGCTCATAATCCTAGAATACACTCAATTTTGTTATATTTGTTTATATATACAAGCATACAAGATCTATTCTAGGAAAGAATGCGAAAAGTAAAGCCTTGATTGTCATAAGATTTTTAACATGATAATGTTAAAAATATTTTTAAAAAATTAAATATAAATTAATTTTTATATATTTTTAATAAATATACTTTAAAAAAAACATTATTATTATTATTACTATTACTATTACAGTCTCAAATACTACCCTATCAAAGACTACCGCCCGAAGCAATGCTTTCAACTTTCAAGGGCTGAACGTCTTTGGCGAGCTTTCTTTTTTCCCTGGTTTCTTTTCTTTTTTAAACAAACGTAACTAACAGTCAACACGTAGCCAAAGACATGGTTCGGTGAACACAAATGGACATGAGATTGTTAGTTATTTAAAATGATTTTGTTCCATACTAACTCTTTTTTTACTCGCATAAAAAATCTGAACCGTGCAGCATGGATAAGAATTGTTCCATGTCAGCTGGATTGAATTATAGCTAATTAATTGGATATATATATATATATATGTAAATAAATAAATAAAACATGGAAATACATCATTCATGAATTCATATTCTAATTATTTGTTCCAAAATAAACCAACTCCATCCGTTATTATGAACCCATTCAAGGCAAACCTTTGACGTTCGTGGCTGCCTTTTTTGACTCGCAGAGTGCTGGGATTTTGGGGATGACGGATCCGATGAAAGCTAGAATCCTTTTACACGCGAAGTGCGAACGCAATTTTTCCTCTCATGGTTTCGAGTCAATTTGTTATTTATTTATTAATTTCATGAATTTTAAAATTTAAAATTATATAATTTCTGAGTATTTTTTAAAAAACACCAGTTAGAATATGCAGTTAATGTAGTAGCTGGTTATCCATTTTAAAACATGTGAAATTAATTGAGATATATATAAACCAATATAAATATATATATTAAAAAAAATCTCCAAGTGCGAAAATAATTTAGGAACACGAGCAAGTCAGCGAGTGTTACTTTAACAATTTCATATAAAAAACAAATTTTATGTGATTTGTTTAAACATATAATATATCTTATCCGTAATAAGAGAATCTATGCTGAGAAAAAAGATTCCTCCACGAACACCAAATTCTCACACTTGAATAATTAGCAATGTCAAGGATGGACCCCTTAAAATAGCCGGTCAATGCTGCAGATGCGTTGAGATCTTATATATACTGGTCACTATTATAAGATCTCTTGACCTGCATTTGCAGCATTGTTTTACCCGCAACCACATCGGAAACTTGGTGGTCAATGCCGGGAAAAAAATAAAACCCGAAATTTTAATTCTGCACGCTATCACGATCACTGGCCAGTGGGAAAACCATAGACGGCTGAGATCATATTTTATTTGCCTGTCATTATATAAAATAAAGGAGAAAAGGTTTTATTTATTTATTTAGCAGAAATAAGAATAATAAACTAGACACGAACTTGTTTTAGCGAGATGATCAATTAAGCAAATTGCTCTAAAGATTTGCTGGTTGTTTTTCTTGCCAAGATGAGGGCGCGTCAACTGTATATACAGACAGAAAAATAAAAAATAAAAAATGAAGCAGTGAATTATTTGACTTTCTAATAGATTCGAGGGGCACTTTTGTCTTTAGCAGGATCAAGGTCCTAACAATACCCGGGGACGTGGAGTAAAACAAGACACGAAAGGGATAATAGAAGAAAAGTAGTCATTTGACCTGTACATCGTCACGGATTAGATATTTTTATTTTTTATATAAATATATATATGAGTTTTTCACATAATTCTATAGTTTAAAAAATTATAAGTAGAAATTAAAAAATATGTGTGTATATATATAATCAAAATAAATCAAGAACTGTGTATTAGTAAATGAAAAGGAATACAAACCATAACTAAATTTATTTTTTTGTGAAATCAAGAAATAAATCTAAATCAAAATATTTAATATCGCAAGGTATGTTTTTTACCCGATCGTGATTATTAAATTTGTCTATTAAATAATTTTTTGTTCAACCTAGTGATAGTAAAAATAAACATACATATTAAATTAATGTAATAAAGAAAAGAAAAACAATATTTTGCAGGATTGCATATGTCATGAATATTATCTGAAAATAAATATTTTTTTATTCAATCAAATAATAATAGAAACAAAAAAAATATAATAAATTGCTTAAATAAAATAAATATCATGCAAGGTCTCATGTATTAGAAATTTTATGTTAAATTATATTTTGTATTTTTAAATATAAAGTTCATAGATGAATTGGAAAAAAAAACTCCTTAAAAATTATATTCATAGCAAAAATATCTATTTTTATTTAAAACAGACTCTCTAACCAAAATAGATGGAATTTTTTTATTAATCTAAATATAATTAAAAAATATATAAAAAAAACATTATTATTATTTAAAAAATATCAAGCGTTGTTGGCCTTAGAGAGCTAGTTAGCATGCCTGACCCATTTTGTGAGTGCTGGTGCGACTGGACTGTTTTTTCCTTGCATCCGAGTCGAATGACCGTCCTAATTCGTATTGAAAAAACAAACAAACGACATGTTGTTTATACCGATCAACATATCTACAGCATCACACGAGAGGACCCGCGGTGTATTTTACACCGTAAGTCCTCCGAGTGATTTAAATTTTCAGTAAGTTTCCTGTATCTCGTGTCTGTCTGAGACCGGAGAAAATACGTTGACGATCATGGAAGCCTGTTTAATCACAGAGGCAATTTATGATTCGTGATCATGCTTTCGGCTGAAGATGGAGGTGTCAAGTGGGGACGGCCCAGCGACCCTTATAAGGCAACCTACTCTCTGGTATCACAGGAACAGTCGTGTAATCATAAATTTGGTCAGACAACAACATGGTAATGATAATAATTGACAGAGGGAATTTAATAATTCACAGAGCGGATGGTGGTGATTATAAAACTAACACCAACGGCGATACGCGATGAAGACGAGCAGGGCTCAGCAAGTAGATTGCAGGTTAGGTCGATTCTATCTAAAACAAGACTGATAGCAGTCGGTTCGAGAAAAGGAAATGAAACAGATGACGGGTAAATCGGTAGGTGACTTGGTAGAGGCGACGCCATGAAAGAAAGACAAAAAATGAAAATGTTTAGAAGCAGTGTTGACCGAAGAAGTGGTTAGAAGTTTAAGTAAAATTATGTTATCTTGAGATAGAAATAGATGCATGATCCGACCATTGTTCATTTCAAGGATATTGTATCTTGCCTTCGAAGGAGCTAGCGATGGCTACACAGGTGACGGTGGATGGGTTAGTTCATTATTAAACTATCATTGGAGTTAATGTAAGTGTGGCTGTCAAGATCATAGATTTCTCTCTGCCTTTCTTCAATTAACGATGATGATTAAAAAAGAAAAAAACAAAAGGAGCGCAAAACCCCTTTAATCATGTTTATCTCGAATGCCATGTCGTTTTGTGTTTCTCCACTTGTGATTGTCTTGGTTTAGGCTAATGAAAGAAAGAAACAAAGCATGCTTATGATATTTGTATTAATTAATTATTTTATCTAAAAATTGAAGTGGTTAACTGAATAACATCTGTATTATTCTCTAACACGTCTTCTTAAATGAAAATTTTTTAGACTTGAAAGCAGCATATGTTCATATCATCACGTGCTTGATTTTTTTATCAAATAAAATGAGGGTGCTGATATTTAAACTCGTGACTGCTAGGTTAACTAGGCTCTAATATCATATTAAGTAATTATCCCATCTAAAACTCAAATGATTAGTTAAAAATTTAGAATATAATTTATATTATTCATTGTTAATTACAAGTATATAGATACCAAAATATAGGGTAAAAATATGAAAATCTCAACAAAGCTGCATCTTTCGAGTTTATCACTCGAGGGATTTGAACTCCCGAGGATGATTTGTGATCGAGTGCCTCGGATTGTTAAGAGATGCCTTGACGTGTGACTGGATTCGGTTAACATTTGTTTAATAGAAGATCTGAATTATTCTCGTCACTATAATTTGAAAAGATTTGCTTACTGAAATGGAGCGCACAAGTGTGGTGCCTTGTAGCTATCGGATTGCCAAAAGTCGACGGCTCATGAATTCCTGGCTTGAATTTCATGCCGCTTGGGGTCTACATTGCATCGAAATGCACTGGAATAGTTATTGACCACCACTCATGAGTCGACATTCTTTTCTTTTTTCTGGGAAAAAAGACAAACCCTAGACAATATTTGCTATTAAATCCAAGCAACTTGACAGAGAATAATACTCTCAGTGAAGTTACATCTTGTTAGTACATTTAATGTTGCCTGAATTTTATTAATATATAAAAGAGATTTCTGGGATCTCTTCTACTAAAATATTAAATTATTTCTCCTAACAGTCAAGCTTGTAGATAAACCATATGGAAGATCCAATCCATTGTATTATATTTACTGGTCAATAAATATCTGGATCATGAGTGCTTCAACACCCTTTTGCCTCTCATTTTCACAACCATGACTTGACCACTACATTTCCATTCTGCCCCGTTAAAACACGGAACAGACAAATAGGTAATTGATATTTTAGATTTTTCTGATCTTTGGCTCCGCGGAACTTTTTTTCTTTTCAAATATATATATATATATATATATATTCAATGATTTCAATGTGTTAATATAAAAAAAACTAAATAAAATTATGTTAGTATATTTTCGAATATACAAGCAACATAGTAAACAAATTTTTAAAGGTATTTTACCAATAACAAATCCCCCACATAAAAATACTATTTTGGAGATATTCTTTTTGACTTTTCATTGAGCACATTCCTTGTATATACCCTTAGTGCCGGCCGGCTATTTAGAGAACAAAATGGTAAATTTGCGGGTTTGGTGGCTAAGAAAGGGCCTCAACCAGCCCACGAAATTAATCAAGTTTATTAAAATGGGCTTGGATACATACAACCCATCTGTTAAAAACGGGACGAGCTGATCCATATGCATAGGTTTTGCCCCAGTCATCACTCGAGTCTGGTCTCCTCGACAAATCATGGAATTGGGATTTTATTCTTGCCTGTCAGACATGTTGAGGTATAATTGTTTGAATTAATGTTTTTTCCACTATTTTTACACAATCTTACGCTCTGTTCCAAGTACCTTGCCTATATCATGATCCTAAAGACTAAAGATCATCTCAGGATACAGCAAGGAAGAAAGATGATGACTCGATAAGAGTACCAGAAGTAGCAGCAGCAGTCCGAGTTGTAACTTTAGGGAAAGCACCATAGGTTGAGAGTGCATATTTTGGACCGTACAAGGTGGTCTCACAGGATGATTTTTAATGCTATGCCCAGACCCATAAAAATATTCTCGACCAGAGCAAGAGGATGTCTGACAATGAAGCATTATGTGTCCATGCTCATGGCAATGATTGCATAAAATAGGGGGGCATATCTGGGGGGCATATCTGAATAAGATAATCTGTAGAGTGAAAATAGATATGCAGATCTTCGCACAAGATAACTGGCGGCTGAAAGGTGGCAAGCGATAAGCAGCATCCATAACCACATATGCACGCCTCGACTTAATTACCAGTTTCTTCAGAAATCAGCTCAGAAATTGGCTGCTCGAGTATAGGTAAAGGATGGAGACGCAGTAGTGATGCACGAGCAGGTTCAGAAAATCTGAATCACACGAGGCGATCACGATGAAGGATATATGCGTTGGCATTTGCAGAACATTGAAGAGCTGGATCGGATCGAGCCAGCTATCCTTGTTGGAGTAATATAATCGGGTCCCATCTATTAACTTTATCTATTAGCTTGAACTTTTAGGTAAGATGGTTTTTAATATGGTATAAAAAAATCAAGTATAAAGTAATGTAAGTTTGTCCAAGTTTCAAGACCAAAACGATTTCGACTTGAGAAGATCTGTTAGAGCAATATAATTATATTTTAAAACCTCACTTATCGGTTTGAATTTTTAAGTGAGATGTTTATTAACCATACTAAGAGAACTGGGTTTTGTATAAATTATCATGGCAGAAACACCGAAATCTTGACGCAAGCGGTGAAGATCGCAAGATCAGCAGCGGTTGGCAAAATGATCCTAAACTTCTTTCGATGTTTCAAAACATCCAAACTACAAATGAATGACATAATAGACGCGTTACAAAACCAGATGATAATCTGGTGAGTTTTACCGTCTCAATCATCCAATAATTTTTTCACCGGTTTCCTCTTTTGACCTTCCAAGACTCTGTAACATCACTAGTCACAAACCACCAAAGTTTTTGACCTTTCACAAAACTATAAAGTTTTTCACAGTTATATATAATGATTTAATGAGGGCATGAAGCATGGAGTCATCTGATTTTGGTTGACATTTTGTTCCCCAATGCTATTATGCGTGAGCTTAGTTTTCTAAACACCATTGATAGTGCAGCTAACTTTTATGGAGTACTGTTTGCGATCTTGGCAAGGAAGGGAAAGGATATTTAAATGATTGTTTAGAAGTGTGGTTGTGTTAGCCTTTTAAAGTGTTTATTGTGCTGAAATATATCAAAATGATATATTTTTTTTAAAATCAATTTTAAAATCAGCACATTAAAATAATCTAAAACACACAAAAACATATTTATTTAAAATAAAAAAAATATTTTTAAAAAAAATTCAGCCAAAGTGGATCGCGGGGCTAGAATTTTTTTTCGTGCTTAAAAGTGGTTTTTTAATGATTTATTTACCCTTCATTTGATATATATATATATATATATATATATATAATGCAATAGGTGTGGACAAGTACAGCAACGATCGCTAGCTGCTTCCATTTTGCTGGTTGCTCCCAGGGAACTTGGTGTATAAAAAAATATTTTTAAATTATAAATAAATTAAAGTGATATTTTTATATCAACATATTAAAAATACTCTTAAAATTTGTTCATTGTCTTCCACCATAAATATCACCGGTTGTTGCCATCTAGCATGGTGAAAACAGGTTGAGAGATTTTCGTAGTTTTTGCAAAAGAACACCTATCATATGTTTTTGCTGTTGATGTGGAAGAGTAGAATACATGGCCGAGTTGGTGATGTGGTGGGTCAAATGAACTAGACTGAAAGAGAGAGGCTAGCGTGGTGGTTGTTTGACGAGGGAAGGCTGGAGAGTTTAACAGTACTGGAAAAGTAAAAACTTCAAAACAGGCTATACTTTTAACAGACAAAACTTTCGAGGAAGATGACTGTATCAGTGGAGTGACCCCGATACCATGTTAACCACCGCACAAAAGAAAGATAGACAGCTCTGTGTGTTTTACCTGAATGTGAGATCCATTTATGCACGATAATAGTCACATCATAGAGAAGGGCATTAACAGAAAAATATCTCTGCATGATTAAGTAATGTTTTGATGAATATTGCACTTTTTTTTTTATATCACAGTATTGAAATTGAAGATGAATGGACACAAAAGGTGCTCGCGGGAGCAACAATCGCCCCTGTCAACGCCTCTTTTTTTACACGATTTCCGGTGAAATATAATTGTAAAGAAGATACTTTGTGTCGGGAAAGGAGGCTTTGACGACGAAAGTTAACCGGTAAAAGAAGGTTTCATGATAAAATTTTGTCGGAGACCGGCATCGGAGATGGCCTTGTGATATTGCATCAGAAAAAGCAGCCAGCTTCCCCGACAAAAGATTTAATTTCGTTGGAAAATTTCTACGAATCCTACAAAGACAAAACGTCGTCGGAAAGTTTTCCTCCCGAGAATTAGAACGTTTCCCGGCTAAAATTCTCGTCCGAAGGGCCACATTCTTATCATTTTAACATATATTCCAGTACCACTCCGTGAATATTCTAAAAAGTGCATCGGTGATAGATGTTACCAGCACGCACATCCGAATCCTGATCAAGGGTGGGTGGTGGACGTGGAAACCATAACCAAGGACATTCATATCTCGGAATCAGCCCAAAAAAATACTGCTGTCCCTGTCTCTTCCAACGTCATTTTCGCTGTCACCTTAATATTGGCAACTTTTTATCCGATTAAAGACAACTTTTTCTCGGACTGGCTGTCCTCCTGTTTTGGATTGGCCATTGTATTACTTGACAAGGGATTGGTCATTCCAAAGATTGGTGAACATTTCCTACTTAAAACCTCATTTGTTTTGGAAATTAGGCACTGATCCAATAAAACCATCGCAATTACAGACTACTTTTTCAGCAAAATAAAATATATACACATGACTGCAAGAAACAAAATACAGAAAAAACAAAACAAAAACATTTACAAGCCATAAATTCGGTTTTTAATTAGGGAAACTCCAATGGGATGATCTTTCTGGATTCAATGTCCCAGAATCAATAATATCTCACCGTGGGAACTAGGAATCCTACGCTTGAAAGTCAATGGCAACATTAACACCCCATTACTCATTGACATGTAATGCACTCCATAGTGATTTTCTCTTTCGTTTCTGCATTCTGTTCATCTGCTGTTACGCTTTTCCCGTCTTCTCTGCTCTTGCCCCATAATACACAATAAAGCCCACCCATCAACAAAACATCTCCACCAGCACTGCCATAAAGATTAAACGAGGACCTTGTCAGTTGCCATGGCCCAATCGATTTGATCTCATTGCACTCCATTAAGGGGGCAAGAGAAAGCGAGGGTAACAATCATATAATAAAAGTTTTTGAAACAGAAATATTAGTGCCTGGAAAAAGGAAAAGGATTAGACCTTCCCCAATGAAGGGTTTCTTTCCACAAGAATGCTGAGAAAATTGCTGTTATAATCAGTGCTAACGGAGTGAACATTGACGTGAAAACCGGTCCTTTCTTCTCTATCACCCAAACTTGCAGCCAGTAAGTGATCCCAGTGACAATTATACCCTGCCATTTTCACTTGATAGTCAGGTTTTTGAGCTTAGTGCATTTTTACACGCGCATAAATCATCATTATGATATGATCGGGAGCAATATCTTAGTAGCCATCACACCAAATATTGCGCCATGATAGGTGATTGAATGTGCGACATTCTGTTCTCAAAAAAAGAAAAAAACAGAGAGAGAGAGAGAGAGAGAGAGAGACAGTCCGATATTGCGCAGGAGGAAACTGCATAGACATGTTTTTTGGAGCAAAATTCTTCGACGTTACATTTTGAAATACCGTGATTGGATATTTGCAACAGAGAAGAAAGGACTTGATTTGACAGTTTTAGACTTTTATTGAACTGGAGCAGATTGTTGAAGAAAGTTAGAATCATATCAGGTGGGATATTTGCTACTGAGACGGCGAAAAGAAGAAGAAAAAGGATAGACAACTATTAAGAGAGAACTGTTGAAAATGTTTCTGGTAAAAATTCAGAAGACACTTCTAAAACTAGAATGAAAGCCAGAAGCCAGAAGCCAGAAACCATAAGATGAGAAAACTTAAACATAGAAACACTTCCAGTTGTTTGAGTATTACTCGACTCAAATGCTTTATAGCCGTAGCTATGCCTAGCAACTCCAACCATAAATGAAATCATAGTTGTTCTGCTAATTAAGTTAGATCGACATGTCAGAGTGCATAAATTCAGGTAGAATGAGAGATTACTATGAATGATGAGAGTGTTTTTCTAGGTTTTCAAGTAAACAAACTTAAAATTTATATCTTTACTGTGTAGGATATTGAAACATACTGACTGGAGTAGATGTTTTGTAGTGGAAGAAGTTGACAGAAATTGGACCACGGGATTTCTACAGTTCAGGGCATTTATTTTTTCCTGTTGTTTTCCCTGTTTTTAAATCTAATAATATTACTGACGACAAGATTTCAACCTTATCTAAATATCAATACTCAGAACAACATCAAACCACGAGAGCTCTAGTATGCATGCCACAAGAAGTTGAGAAAAATTGGAATGTTAAGAGTCGTGGACTCGTTTAAATTTATGATTCCGATCCTTTTTATTTGGCAATGCAGCGATCACGTGTCTTTTTAGTTTGAAAATGAAATGGACGTACACAGTAGGCAACCGACAGAAGATTAAGATCCCAGCCAAGCTTCCAGGCTGAAGGGTTCCTCTCTACCGCAATGGCCCACATGGCTGACTGGATGCAGCTAAACAAGCATTGTAGAGTGATAAGGCGCAGTTTTGCTGGATATTGCTTGACGATGGGACCCTAATGCACACAGCACCAATAGTTACAGCAGACAAGAGAAAGAAACAGAGTGAGAAAACAGAGAAGTAAGAGGCCAGAGGGAGATCATGATAAGAGAATTGACAGATTGGATGAACAAGAATCAACCTGCAAAACGAGCCACAAAGACCAAAGCGTGTTTGCTGAGATCATGATAAGAGAACCCTTTAGCCACTCCCCTCTGGAGCAACAAGTTTTTGATGAATCTTGAACTTGCTTGTGATCATTGGATTGGTACCAATTCATAAACTTTACAGGAGGCCCCTTAACAAAAGCAAACACTAGTACACCAGAAAAGCATATAACAGAACCCAGAACCTTGGCAATTCCATGCAAATGTTTTATGGAAATGCTTTCCATCCTGAAATATTAAAAAATCACGTTATTGTATCCATGTTTGGCTAAGTTATGCACACGAGACAGATTAAGATGTAGAAAACAGGGTACCTCAATAAGGCTGCCATGACAAACGTAATGGCAGGAATTGTGTTGGTAGTTGCAGCAGCAAATGTTGCAGTGATATAGTTGATTGCAATATAGTAGAGGTTCAAACTCAGAGTAACTCTGAAAATTTAGTGTACATGACTTAGTGGTAATCAGAAGCAGATTTTGTAAAACAGGAGTGATAAATAAGGCAATCTTCATAGCTAGAAACCAAAATACGAAGTCCATACCCACAGAAGGAAACCATAAAAATCTTGAAAAGTAAGCTGCACGACAGGGGAACAACCTCCTTTCTGCAGAATCGGCAGGAGACCATAAATAACAACATCAACAATAATAATAAAGAGAAGAATCATTATTTTGACTTATATTTTATTATTAAGTAACCGAGGGAGTGATTCAAGATTAAAGTGTTCATATGTAGACCTTTCGAGAAAGAAAGCTAATGGAGCCAGAGAAACTGTAGCGAAAGCTTGGCGATAAACGACAAACACGAGAGAATTCATCCCTTTAGAAATAGCAGCCTTGGAGAACAAAGCCATGCCTGCATACACAAATTGTACGAAGAGCATTGCTACATAAGGCTTATAGTTCTCCATGGCATTTAGACTACCACGCAAACTCTTCATGGCTCGCTATCTTTGGTCTGTTTTCGGAGGATTAATTTGGACTGGGGAGCTCTGCAATATATAGGGAGAAGCGTTGCACTTGAGTTCCCTTTATTGACTGATGGAGGATTGAGAATATCTCTGAATTGAAATTGTTTTTTTAAATATTTATAATTTATAAATATATTCAAATGATATTTTTTAAAATTTTAAAAATTATTTTTGATATATTACTTTTAAATAATTTAAAAATAATTTAATTTAAAATAAAAAATAAAATAAAAAATATTTTTGAAACGTGATATTAAATTAAAATGACGTATTTTGGCTGACATATAGACCATCATAACCATAGGATAGTGCAGTGGAATCAATCTTTAGTTTCATAATTTAAAAATCTCTGTGGATAGATAAAGCAAAAACGAGAGGTTTTACATTTTTGTCCTAAATCTTTAAACTATTACCAATCATATCCTTCGAGTGAGACCTGTGCCATAGAGACCCAGATTTCGCCCCCCCCGTATGTCATGTTTCATTTATTATGATTACAAGTTTACCTTTTTGGTTTTTTTTTCCCTTCATATTACCGCACCTGCTTACAATTTTTTAGTATGAAAATGAATAGTGAAAAAATAAAAAAATAATTTAAAAAACATATAATGAACACATCACATTATATGAAAACAATTCATCATCTAAAAAAAACATAAAAATTATATTTAATGTTTTCTTATATAGTATACCTTGAAGTAAAGTTCCATTCGTCGTTTCGGTTTTTCAATTGGAACAGAACGTTTCGGTTTCAAAACGTTTTGGGGTTGTATTGTTCATATATAATTAATTATGTATATAAAAAAATTAATATAATAATTTAACAATCATAATTAAAATTCAAGATAAATTAAATTTAAATTATATAATATAAACATTGTCAAACAAACATAGTCTCAAAATTAATAAAAAAAAAATCACAAGTTAATCGGACTAAAGATGATTTTAAAGCCGAAACAACATACCCAGGACAAGATCGAAATATTTCGGTCAAAATTTTCAAAACGAACCAAAATTAAAACCCATACTAAAACAACATCATTTCATCTAAATTTTTTTAAAAAAACATGACGAAACTTTCCGATAAATTGACAGCTTTGACTTGGATAGCACAAGAAAGTTACTATGATATATTTCACTCATACCAAAGTTACTTCCATCAACAATTGACAGCAATATATTCTTGACGGGAGTAGTGCACACGACTCGATCTGAATATTGATTTCAGACCGAGTATTTTTTTTTATTTTGTTTTTGAAACTGGTTTAAAATATTAAAAAAATAATTTAATGTAAGAATAAAATAAAAAAAATCATTTAAAAAAATTGAAACAGAAAACCTAACAAGATTCAATGACTCATGCTTTTCGACATTATGGCTTTTTAATGGATTTTAAAAGTTATTCAAACCTCCTATCTAGCTATACTATACATCTTAAAAAACAAAACAAGCACCCATGTTGTCCCTAGTGCAATTAAAGGTGAGAGACATGGTGACAACTTTACTGCCCATCATTCAGTGCTCTATTATTACAGACCACTGACATTGTTTTGAGTGGATATGCACTAAAGCAACCCGTCTAGGAGTTGCAGTGACTGTTTTGAAATACAATTAATTAAAGTAATTTTTAAAACTATTTTTTATATATAAATATATTAAAATGATTTTATTTTATTTTAAAAAAATATTTTAATATTAACACATGAAAATAATTTAAAAACATTAAAAAATGATTTAATATAAAAATAAAATAAGAAAACATTTTTATCTTTCAAGGATAATAGGGAAAAAAAACAAGGAATTGATAACCTAATTGAGACAAATATTTGAATTGGTTTTCTGAACCTTACCTTCTTTTTGTTAAATGCTTCACGAGCTTAAATTGAACATGCTCAAAACCTCCCGAGAACATGAAAAGAATGGGTTAAGGAGCAGCCTTGGTCCAAAAAAGATGAATGCGGGTAAGTTGTCTATACCTAATTGCCCTAGGCGCAGGGTGTCAATCCGAAACTTAGAGTGTTGGGCGCATGCCAAACATGTTTGGGCACAATTCCAACCTGTGACCGACTCGAATAACTTGTATGACCCATACTATCTTGATATTTTTTTAGAATTTCCATATTTATATTTTATATTATTCGATATATATTATTTCGAGTGGATTACAACTCAAAATATTATAATGATGAAATAACTTCTCAACGTTTTATCTCTAAAAATAACAACATTCATGAGCTACAAACACCCCATGAATCCAATTTAAAGGTTCTTAATTTTAAATTTTTAATATTTTTAACATGCATGTATTTTATCTTCTATGTATCCAATACACATCAAACCAATAGCTACACATATTTTCTATGATATAGTGAGATTAATAGAAACTAGCAATTGTGAGTATTTGGACATGGATATTTCATGGTTAGATGATAATATATCTTAAATAAACTACGTGGATGGCGAAGCAAATACTTTTATGGACAAATAAAACATGTCCATGGCCAGAAAAAAGATATAGCTACGCGAGATTAGGATGACAACTTGAGATAACGCTAACAAGAAATTTGATCATGGGATCATGTTTGATTTTCTCGAGTAATTCTACATGCAATTCCATTGTCGGTGATATCCATGTCACTTGTCAAATTGTTGGATCTCTCAGAACCAGGCTAATAAGTTGCTACTCAGGCCATTTTTTTTTTAATTCAAATTTTGTTTTGATTTATTTTATGCTTTTATTTTCTTATTTGTTCTCTAGCATATACAATTTTTTTTCCTTGTCTTTTAAAAAGTTTCATGGATTTTTAAAGAGATACTTTACCGGTCATATTTTAAGAAAAATAAATTCATATTTGTAACCTTCTCATCTCATTATTTTTTCTTAGTTGTTTTCTATATTGTCGGTGTTGTTTTCATAGCCTTTGCTTGCTTCACCCTGCGAAGCATATCTAAGGTTATGTTTTGCCTGATATTTTATTTAAGTTAATTTTAAAATTTTAGCTTATAAAAAAATTACAAAAATGTTTTCTTGAAAATAGTTTTTATATTAAATCAAGAGTTTGTTACAAGAAAATGTCAAAAAAAAATTTAAGTAAAAGTTATTTTTTTTTATGAATTTTAACTTGTACTATTCTTGTTATTTTAAAAAATTACTTTTGAGTATTATTTTAGTCAAACATACTTTAAATTTCTAAATATTATAAATTTATTTTTCTTAAATTATTTTAAACGAACTCCGAGGCAATTCGCAGTCTCTGTCCCATCTCTCGTACAGGTGAGACTGTATTTGATAATATTATCTCCTACCATGACAAATAACAAACTTTGCCGACAAATTACATGATTACTGAGGATTCACCGGTGAATATCAAGCGACGGTGATGTTGTTTGAAATTACAGTCTCTCTCTCTATATATTTATTTATTTATTTTGAAAGCAATATTTTATAGTTTTTTTAAAAAAAAATTCGATCAAATCTAAACTCCTTTAAAAATTTTCGTGTATCTCAGTTAAATGAGTAAAATTTTAGTTATTTTATATTATTATAAAACGAATATATTTTGATTTAAATATGACACCTGCAATATATATCTGAAATAATTTAGCGACATACTTTATAAAAGAATCTCTGCTATATTCTTTAATTATACTCAATCTTGCATTTATCTCGGTGCTCGTTGTCAAAGACCAATCTCTATTGTATTATTCGAATCCAAATGGACATTACATTAATTACACTGTGAACTAAAATATCTACAACTTTTAATGTACAAGAATATGATATTGCGGAGTGAGACATTACTTTTGGCTGCGCTATTATTCGAAAGTGTATCGGAGGATGTTTTATGCTATGTTTTAAATATATTTTTAAAATAATTTTTTTTTATATTTTTAAATTATTTTCATGTGATATATTTTTAAATAAAAATCACTTAAAAAAATTCAATCATAATCTCAAACGAATATTTAATAATTCAATCTGTCTTTATTTTTTCTTGAAGTTCAACTTGATCGTTGAGATTTTTGTCGTATCCTTGTAGTTTTATGTGTTTATATATTGATCCTAAGCATTTATTTTATGATATTTCAGTAAAAATTAAAAAAAAATTCCTTGACGTTTTTCCAAAAGTTCAATCCGTTCCATAAAGTTCTAGATCTTCACGCTTTGTCATTGTATTCTTAGGTGTCCATGTCTTGATCCTAAAAATCTATTTTTATTTTGATCCTTGAAGGTTTTTAAAAAAGTTTAACTGAATCCATACAGTTTTTAAGTTTTACATGTCTGGTCCTTGTAGATTTATCTATTTATGTTTTGATTTTTATATTTGAATCCTTATATATCGAAGAAGAAAAGAACAAGTCACTGAAAAAACATAAAAGAGAGATTCGGAAAAATTCAATTTTAGTTGCAATGTTTGCCTTGACCAGGAAAGTTCGGACAGAATCTCTAAAAATTTTTAGGGTAGGGTTGTATGTCCCCCCCCAATAAGAAATGAAGATTCTATGACTATTTATTCCCTTTGACTATTTCAAATATTATTTAATTCTCGAAGAATAAGTTTTGATTTTTTATATTTTTAATTGCGTGTCATATTCATTTTGGTAAAATAATATCAAAAATATACTTTTTAAAATAAAAATTATTTAAACTTAAAAAACATTAAAAATTAATTTCAATCACATACCCAAAACATTCCACGAAGAATAGTCATGAAGCGACGATTTTCAGAAAAGAAGAAGAAGAGAGGTTAACATATGGCTGTCGTTTTCTTGAAAAAAATCAACACGTGCTAATTGAAAAACAGCAGCAAGGAGGAATGGAAATGGAAACCGCACATTATGAACTACAAGGACAGGGGCACGGCCCGCACCGAGCCACTGACTCGTGATCTGAGCACACGATGTGTAAGTTTACTGTCTTGCCACAGTCCACACGCAGCAGTGAATGTATATGCCCACCACTCCTTTGTAGCGTCGCCCTTCGTCATGATCCAACGAGACCACAAGATTTGGCCACTTCAGCTGTATCAGCCATTCAGTTTCTATGATGGGCAGAGATTTTTCAATGCATTTCGTGCAAGGTATTTTTTAATTGATCGTTAAGATGATTTTTACACGCTCACAGACTTGGAGGTTATAATCATTATGTTTGTGTCAGATAATCAAGTCCCTTAAAATTCTAATCACATAGATTATAAATTATTTAAACTACAACAAATAAAATAAGGAAACTTGACCGTTCATTCTTGTTGATAGCCTTGAACTATTCAGCCACTAGATTAGTTTCGATGGATACAAACATAAAAATCTATAAATTTAATCGATAACATACATACATACATACATACATACATACATATGCAAGCTGATCTAGATTTTTTAATTGAGAAAAGCTTTAGACTATCTGATCCCTTTATAAGAAAACAAATAACCATCTTTTTAAATATCTTTCAAGTACATCATGACTAGTAATTTGAAATCTTGGTAAATGGTGATTTTTTTATTTTGATATATTTCTATACAAAAAATAATTTTAATTTAATTTGAAATATATTTTGATTTTAAAATTATTTTTAATTTTATCTTTTTTAAAAAAAGTAAAATAGTTGTGATGAAAGTACATATGAAATTATTGATAGAATTCCAGGGAGATTATTGATGGAATACAATTACTGAAATGTGACCATATCAGCAGATATTTCCACTAATAAAACAAATTAGTTTTCAAAAATTATCCACAATCATTTGATCATTGACCTGGGTTCAAGAGGTAAACAATATTAGTTTTTTTTAATTGATTTAAAGCAATTTAAAAATCAAGTTCTATAATGCATACGTGGATAATATATAGGTATGGGTGATATAATAATATAAACTTCTTCCAAGTTGATAACATTTATCTCTCTAGTAATTGAGCATGTGTGTTATTGTTGTAGCACTGCTGTGATAGCAGCTTCACTCATGAGTGCTTGGCAATTGCCAGTTTGATGGAACAGTGCAGGCGTTGGAACAGTGCAGGCCCTACCACCTCGCTATTTCTTCCACGATTCAAATGAGACTGTTTTTTAAAATATTTTTTAAAAATAATAATTTATTTTTATTTTAAATTTATTTTTTCTAATATTTTTTTAATTATTTTGATACTCTAGCATTAAAAATAATTTTTTTATAATAAAAAAATTATTATACCTATTACATGCAAGCTCGTGGACATGTTGCAGGGTTGTTACTCCACTATTCAGGTGTTGGAATAGTGCAGGGACATGTATAATTTATGTGAGAAAAATATAATTTGATCTCTCAATGTTTAATTGGTTCGATCGCACCCCCGATTAGTTTTAAGCTTTTGATTTTATGCAATTTTATCACCATAAAAATTTCAACAACAACCTTAGATGTGCACGCCTTTTTTATTTTGGTCCATGGTTCCCGATTTGTGCGATTTAACCCTCAATTGACCATTAGATTCTCAATTCGTTCAATTCGACCTCTGATTTCACATAATTGGCTTAAAACTATTCAATTCGATCCCCAAAAATTTCAATCTAATCAATTAAACCCGGATTAAATCCAAGAACTTAATTTCTCATTGACTAAGCCCTTAATAAAATTAATTTGATCAATTTAGAGTGTAATTAAGTCCTTGCACTTAATTAAAAATTTCTATTGGATCCGATTATAATTAAACTTTAAATTGGTCAAAAATCGAATCAACCCCTAAAATATATAATTACATCATTTAACTTAATTATCACATAGATTTATCCAACGATATATTATTTTTGTCTTACATCTATATTTTCCTCTATTTTTGGAAAAAAAAGAGATATGACTAGACTCGTGAAAACAATCAAAATTTTCACATTAATTTTTCTACCCTTGATGACCTCTTTTATTTTATTTTTATTATTTTTGGATCGATTATGGAAAATAACCAGAAACGGGGTTATGACATGGACTACCCCTGGGCATCTAACGTCGAGAATCGGACATCCAATGTTGAGTTTAGATTTCAATTCAATCGATTTGAAAATGTGGCATTCTTGTTTCGGATAATAGAATACTGTTCTTTTGTTTTGCTTGGAGTAGAAAATGTATTTTTTTTTTTGCTTTTTTCTAGAAACAATACTTTTCTCTTACAAAAATTAAACTAAAAGGGTATTTAAGAAGACAATAGTAAATGTTATGTCTTACGTTTGAAATTTATCAAAATATTATATATTTATGACATTAACATATAAAAATAATATAAAAACTTCGAATAAAAATTTATTTTCTTATAAAAACACAGCTGGGAGGCCTTTTTCGGCCTTCAGCCGAAAAGACCTTCTCATTAATTTCAAAAGTCCAATAAGCATGCCTTACTTTTTAGCTGAGACTCGTTCGAATAAAACAAATCCTCAGCCCTCATTCTAGGCCTTGGGCCCTGAACAAAGGGCCTGTGTTTTCCATTTATTTTAATTTTTCAGTATGAAAAATAAATAAATAAATAAATAGAGTTCTTTTTTAACATAATCCTTAAATTCCAAAGACACCCTGTCAGGAAAACCCGAAGAGACAAGCTGAATGAGTGAATAGAAAAGGAAAGGGAGAATAATTAAATCGCGAATCTCAACGATCGCTTTAAATTAAAAGAAGACAAAGCCCAATGCCGCTGGTGGGCCCACGACTTGAATTGACAGGCCCTGGCTTTAGGCTCTCGACTCATTATCTAGCTGAGATTGGGCTTACAAGAAACCTAAGAAATCCGATGAATTAGCCCATTCTTGAGAAATCTTGCTTGTTTTCCTGGCAAGAAAGAAGATGATAGTCTTCATTAATGCTGGCGATGGAGTGGTGTGGGCCGGGATATAAGCCCACGGACAGGAAGGAAATGTTAACCATTTTGATCGAGAGCAGGAGTCTAATTCCTGCTCTAGAATTATGCCACGCACAGTATCAGATTAAGGGCCCTGAGTTTGAATATCATTTTAAAATTTGATTTTTTTATTTTAAATTATTTTTTAGTGATTTTAGATTAATTTTATTTGATGATGTAAAAATTAATTTTTAAAAAATAAATAAAAAAAACATCATTTTGATTTATTTCCAAACAAAAAGTGTTTTCACAGACAATCTCAAATATACATCCAATCAAGTAATTACTATACATAATAATGACCTAAAATTGGACTCGTCTTTTTTTTTTTTTTTAACATGCCTCTTTTTGTACGATTAAAAAAAGCCTCCCTGAGATGATTTTTATAATATGTTTTACACAATTTTCAGGAAATAAAGTCGAATTTTGCATCTCTAGAATATCTTCACACACACACACACTTATTTATATATGTATACGTGTATATATGTTCATTATCAATGAAACAATCAGGAATGTACTTCTATTCCTGTTCGTGAAAGTTCTTAAATCTTTTAATATTTGCATAGAGATACCAACAACAATAGTAATAAAAAGGGTTAAGCATAAAACATAATCTGTTTGGGCTCGATCGCTTGCTAAGAGCCATATAACCCGAAGGGTTAACCCACGTGGATGAGTGTCCATTCACGTGCCCTACATGTTAAGAAACCTTGCTTTTGTTTCCTGCCATCTTTTCTTAGAATAAATGTACTCTTCTCATCAAAGCTAAAACAATAAAAATTTCAAAAAAAAAGAGAGAGAGGCAGAGAGAACATCAAAATACATATGCGTTGATTGAGCATCTCAAAAATGTGAACAGCAAAAAAGTTGCTCGGATTCTTTTAAAGAGATAAGTCTTGTTACCACTTTAAAGGTGGTTTTGCTTGTGGTGCTTGCAAGATTTATCCCTTCAAAACGATATGAGCATCACCTTTACCTCATTATTTCCACCCAGACTTTGATTCAATGGTGATTTTGCCTGATGTGGGGTGGAGCCCATCGGTGGAAAAGCAAGCCATCGACTGCATGTGACATGGGTTAGGGCAAGAAAAAACTTAATTATTATCAATCCCACAAACTAAATTGATTATGAAATTGATATCACAAGAGATTCACAATAAAAATTCTACGGGGCTAAGAAATCAAAACCTTGTTGCATTGGATCTTGCTTGCATCCAAAGTTGTCTGTGGATGACCAGAGAATCGCTGGAAGCAACTCCCTGGTGCACGTCTGCACCAATCATCAGCTCCTCGATCGATTCCCATGACAAATCTGAGGTGGGCTGGTTTGCACTGTTAATTAGAGGGTTTATAATTGATTGGTTCTCTTACGCCATGCATATACAGATCGAGGCTCCCACTAGATTCGCGCAGGTTCTATAACTTAATGCTAGAAAGGCAAATCTAGCCAATCAAGGACACATATTCTGGATAATATTGATCTGAAAAAAATAATATATCGATAGATGAGGTCTCCTAAGCTGGCCTTTCCATTCTAAAACAAAGGAAGGTACGGACATTCATATTTAATAAACATGAATTTTTAATAACCTAGCTAGCTCCATTCATAGAACTAACCAGGAAAGGAACTGGGGTGATTGTAACTTGGAAGGAGCCTCCATGTAAGGTTCAGGGAATCCAATAAAAATCAATTTTAATTACCCATGATTTATTCAACCTAGATTAATACATTTTCTCTAAATTTTCAACTTAATTAGCAATAAAATTGACAAAATATAATTTGTAGTCATTAAATTACCTATTGGGTTTTTAATTATAGCACACACAAGTTAATGAATCAAAAAATTTTCAGTAAATAAAATAAAATAAATTTTAACATACAAACCGTGCATAAATACAGTAAATTTATCTGGGCAAAAAGTTGTGAAACACTTGAATATACAAGTAAACAGCAAATACTACAATTAAATTTTGATAAATGAACTTAAAACATAAATGGGTCACAAGAAAATGAATGAGTTTACTAATTTGGCAGTGTGAAGCTTGATGAAAAATAGAACCAGGAAATGAAAGTTGATGCTATATATTCACGCCAGCAGATTTTGGTGACCACATTTGCAGAGGACTGCTGGAATTTGAAGAGAGGACTGGTGCTATGTTTTTTTAGCAAATGAGAAGAAAAAATTGTTAGGTTCCTAGCTCATTAATTTTATTTTATTTTCAACGTTATTATTATTATTAATTATATTTGGACTGTTAGATAATATTGTGCCTTATGATCATATATATATATATATACAATCAGTTAATCACAGAGATAATTATATATGTGGAGGTGTGGTGTACGTTTTAACAATGGTGATGACATAGTGTGCAAGGCATCTCTCTCCATGATCTAGAGGAGCTATGGGGCAGCAAAGCAAAGGAGGGGTCGACATAAAACAAACTAATAAAAATAATGTCTTGCGTGCAACAATACAAGCAAACAAAATACTTTCATAAAGAAAATGTGACCAACTAGTCTTCTCATCATCAAGTACTTGTATCTTTCGTCCCCTCCTCTATTATGACATCAGCATTTATGTCCCCGTTCCATTATTGTTATTATTATTATTATTATTTTATTTTATTTTATTTTAGACCACACTAATATAATCATTGCCGAGGAATATTGACACGCCCGGGAGTGGGATCAAATAACTTCCATTTAACAGCTATTTAAGTTATTTATAATCTCTTAATCTACTCCTGATTAATTATTGGGTCCCGCAATATTTGAATCGTGCCTGTTTTTTCATTGTAGTTTTGTACATAGTGTTATGTGTATGCATTAACACTATAAAATAAATCCACAATAATTAAGCCGTGCCTCTTATGTACATAGGAATATTTGAATATTTTTTTTGTATATTCCATAATGTGTGCTAGTGTTAATCATAGCTATTAATTTTGTTCGCTCAATAATTGCTCACTGAGTTGATAGCAATGACGTTCCATCTCAGCTTTTAATTCGCATCAGCTTCAAAATCTCCATGTGAAAGATCTTCGTCATCATGTGCGAGTATGCTATTCAGGACACTGCTTCCTATGAGTAATAAAATGTAGAATTGAATCTTGCAAAGCGCTCAAACGTAAGCAGAAATGTGAAAGGGAAACTATGAACTATCTTTAACCTTAGATCAAGAGTAATTCATATTTGATATTTCATTTCTAAAATATTTTGAAACGAATTGAATTTTATTTTTTATTTTAAATTAAATTATTTTAATGTACTGATTTATAAATAACTTTTTAAAATCAATATATTTATGAATAAAAATTATTTTAAAAACAACTTTACACCATCACTAATATTGATGATAATGAGCCGCGAGTGTAAGAGCTATTTCACAAGTCTGGTTCAGGGTTATTTGGTACACACAAACTGAACCGAGTAAGCATACATACATATATACATACATATGTTATTTCCCATTACGTCGTCATGCCGGAATTTGTGACAAGACATGTCATTGACAGATAATTAATTCGAATTAACAGCTAACAGCCCAGGAAGACACCATGCTGTACATGGTCCCCGGCCGGTTTCTAAGATATAATGCATATTGTACGAAGAGTAATAGAGGGATAAATCATGCATGGTCCCTCAAATGTTGACACCGTCAAATATTTCAGTGTATGATCAAATCAAATCCTCCTCTGCCCCATTTATTTATATACGCAAACTAGTAATTAGTGGTATGGAAAGGTAGATTCTCTATTGATTTATTTTTTAAATAGAGAAATATCATTTCAAGTTTCTAGATTGTTTGAATGTTATTTTAATCCTCTTCTTGTGTATAAAAATTAAAATTAAAATAAAAATAGATAAATAAATCAAAATTTTCTTTTTTCCATCTTCTATCCCCTTATATCTTCCGTGTCATCTCTAATACATCTGGATGAGTGGCTTTCCTATATAATTAATTGTTACATGACTTAACGAAGAAAAGATAACATTGTCATTATATGTTTTAATGATATGATTTTTAAATTATATCATGGATGTATTTTGTCAAATTCTCTTATCTCTTCTTACGGGATGCTCATAATATACACGCGTGAAGTTAACTCCAAACCCATGAGCTTACACAAGCTCATTCAAACTTGAGAGTTTCGGGTTGGAATTAAATATGTAGTGATTCAAATTTGAATTCTCAAAACCTAAGAGGATCGGACCCGAACCTGTCCAGTTCAATATGATTACTGCAAGGTCTAGCCTTGTTTGTGTGGAGGGACTCAATCGATGGTTAAGACATAAGGACTACGTGGGGTGATTTTTACCCAAGAATCCTATGATATTTTCTATCAAATTTTCCATACCATTAATTACGTTAGGTCGCATCCTAACTAGATGGGCCACTACTTCATTGACCTCATAAAGGTGCTGCCCTAAATAACTAGCAGTTCAATTATTTTTCTTGATAGTTTAATTTAATTCAACCCTAGATCATTTCAAGAGACAAGCTTGTAACGTGGGTGTCTCAGGATTTTTTTTTGGTTAGGAGTCTGGACAGGTAATCTGATGGCAAAGTTTTTCCAAACGGTAATGGTCGGCAGCAAAACTGCTTTCTTGTGCCCACGTGGCTCCACGAGTTTCACGGTTCTGTCCCCCTGTAGTTGGATTTGAAGTGCGGATGGTATTTCTTCCATCTTAATTTTAATGCTCAGCATTTCCGTCCAAGTTGAAGAAGAAGAAAAACTTGCTGCTAAAAAAATATCCTATAATTTCTTTATATTAATCTCGTGATTTAGCACGTATTTATTATTATAGTAGATTTTATGGTTGAGGTTTTAAAATTTTAAAAAATAAATATAAATTAGTATTTTCTAAGTGGGATTAATACATAATTATAATGTATATCGATTGAACAGGTATTTTTAAAATTACAATTTCAACCATACAGTAAAGAAATACATGTAACCGTGATTTGCATGATTAAAAAGAGGTCAATGACAGGAACGGGATTCAGGCTAGGGAGATTTTGGTCATTTCATATACCCAAGATAACCAAATAGCACACTGAATTCCAAAAATTGAACCAAAAAGCAAATGTGACCTACGTGGGCCAACTTATAATCCCCATCGTCGCCATCTACAGCTAGCTGTTGCCCCTTGCTTAGGCTGTCGACCAACTTTTTCATGTATATTTATATTTATATATACTATTCTATCTTGTATTATTTCTGATTTAATTTAATTTTTTAATAATTCTCTAATTTTATTTATATGCTTCTCTCTCTATACACACACGCACCCATTTCACCGCTTTCCTTTTAACCTGCAAAATTCAAAGATTACTGAAGATTCCGCAGCTTAATACTTTAGGAGAGATAAAAAAAAATCTCCATATATATATATATATTTTAATGTAGATTGACAGAGCGATCCCACCCAATTAAAATAAACAAATTAACCGCAGAATATCTTCATAAAATCCTTGCAAGAATTCACCTTCTTCCCTATACTTTCCACACCACTTTTCTTGTATTTGCTGTAATTGACAGGAGATCACTCCATGATTGGTGATTCAAGTGTGCAGGCAACCTCTAGTGATGTTGCGGCCACAGAGACCAGGGTCGTCACTGAAGGTGGTGAAGGTGGCGGTGGTGGAGGTGCTTTTGGTTCAAATTCAGGTGAAGAAGATAAGAATATGGGGGTTGATCATGAAGGTAGCCGGATGAATTATGGTGCAAACCGGTGGCCTAGGCAAGAGACTTCGGCCTTACTGAAGATAAGGTCCGATATGGATGCAGTGTTTCGGGTCTCAAGTCTAAAAGGTCCATTGTGGGAAGAGATTTCCAGGTGATGATTTGTTTCTCTTTTTCTCTTTTCTTTTTCAAAGTGTTTGGTTAAAGCATAAGATAAAGCTGTTAATGTTTAATCAGTTCGTGCATGGAGATCTGTGAAGTAACTTTTCGCCAAATTCTGTGCACTCTCCTGGATCCTTCTCACAATGACATCTTACAATTTTTCTTGGTATTTGGATTTAGATTGATAATGTTGGTGGGTTCACTTTGAGGGAATTCTGTATCAAAAAGAGAAAAATACTAATGTTGATAAGAAATTCTTTGCATTTGATAATAACACACAGTTCAAGGTTTCTTTATTAGTTGATATAGGTTTTTTGTTTTTTCAACCATTCTCAGAAACCAGGAAATCGACATAATAAATCCCAACATGGTTAGTGTGATTCCCTGTCGTCCTGGTTTGTTAGAATTTCTCTCATACATGTTGGGCTTTGTCTTCTTCCTGCATCTTAATCAGCAGGTTTTGCTTCTTTGTCTATCTATAATATGCTGATATTATGTGTCAACTCCTTTTTAGATCTCTTGTGATTCTATGATAAAATCAGAGATGAAGTTCTTGAAATCTTCTTAATTATCAGGAAACTAGCAGAGCTTGGTTATCATCGGAGTGCCAAGAAATGCAAGGAGAAATTCGAGAACGTGTACAAATACCACAAGCGAACCAAAGAAGGCCGAGCAGGCAAATCCGAAGGGAAATCTTACAAGTTTTTTGACGAGTTAGAAGCTTTCCAAAGTTACCCTTCACATTCAACACAACCGCCGCAGCCACCGCCAACAGCTCAACCTGCATCCGCAACAATGACCACATTGCCATGGACTAATAATACTGCTATCGTCTCTCATGGTACTGTTCCATCAAGAACAAACCCTATGGATATCATGTCACCAAGCATTTCTACACCAACCAACAACCATACAATTAGTCCGATGCCAATATCTTCGAATCCCATAAATCCTTCTCAAAATGCTTACCCCTCTTTGCAAAACCTCACTACACATCTTTTGGCTAGTTCTAGTCCATCATCAACAGCATCAGATGAAGTATTGGAAGTAAGTAAGAAGAGAAAGAGAGAGAGCAATTGGAAGGACTTCTTTAAGAGGCTAACGAGGGATGTCATCAAGAAGCAGGAGGATTTGCAGGAGAAATTCTTGGAAACGGTGAAGAAATGCGAGCGTGAAAGAATGGCCCGCGAAGAGGCATGGAGAATGCAAGAGATGGCAAGAATCAATAGAGAACATGAAACTTTAATCCAAGAACGATCCACGGCGGCAGCGAAAGATGCTGCAGTTGTTGCCTTCTTGCAAAAGATATCGGGGCAGCAAGACTCAATTCAAACACAAGAAATTCCACAACCAACAACAGCTCCAACACCACCTCCACCACAGCCATTACAGCTTATTGCACCACCCGCCACCAGTCTGGCACCGGTTACAAAACTGGAGGTTCCAAAAAGGGATAATGGAGATAATTTTACTGTATCAAGCCCATCTAGATGGCCAAAAGTAGAGGTTCAAGCTCTTATTAATCTCAGAGCCAAACTTGATATTAAGTATCAAGAAAATGGAGCAAAAGGGCCTTTATGGGAGGATATTTCGGCCGGAATGAAAAAGATTGGATACAATAGGAATGCAAAGAGATGCAAAGAGAAATGGGAGAATATAAACAAGTATTTCAAGAAAGTAAAAGATAGCAACAAGAAGAGGCCTGAAGATTCAAAAACATGCCCCTACTTCGACCAGCTCGATGCTCTATACAAAGAGAAAAATAAAATGGAAATTACAGTCAGCTCAGGTTATGCTGTCAATCCCCCCAGCACAATGGAGCCGCTGATTGTACGACCAGAACAGCAATGGTATTTTCAACAAGCGGCCCGGCCCCAGACAATCATCGAAGATAGCGAAAGTAATATTAACATCGATTACAATATTGAAGATGATGATGGAGATGATGGAGATACTGATGAAGAAGAAGATGAGGGAGGTGGCTTTGAGGTAGTAGCAAATAAATCAGCTCCGTTGGTCAACGGCGATGAGTAATTCATTGTCATGGAACGTGCATGAAAAAGGGGTAAAATTCTCAGATTCAAATATTTACTGGAGATGAATCAGACTTAATCGGTACATGCCAGTTAACCTGGTAGATCATTCGGAACTGAATGAAGGTGCGGCTGAAGCTGCTGTCCGATCGACGAGAATACAGGTTCTGCAGGTTGCGATACGAATGGTCCTACTCTTTATTTCTTACCATATATGTACACATGGATTCCATTTTATAGTGGGGAGACATTTTTCTCCCTTCCTTTTTTATTCAAGTTAATAGTTAACATATATATGTAGATGGGCTGACTGCAAAGAATAAATATTTTAGTTGATGTTCGTCAGCATACCTAGCTGGGTAGACAGAGAGCTCCGTGCACGAAGCAAATAAAGAAACCAGTGATGTATCTTTCGTTCTGTTCATTGGTTGTAAATGAAAGAAATTGTACACTGTACTACTGGAGCCTGGTGCTGTTTAATTAAGGGGTTAATAATTAATTAATCAATTAATTAATTAATACACGAGGCAGTAATATAGAAGAGGACAATTAATTGGCTTACCTTTTGGGAATTAGGGCCCTCCCTAACATGCCAGCCAACATCACATGAAGGTCCTACCAGGAGGAATCTAAGTAATTATCTTCAATCAAGTAGTTTTGTATAGTATTATTAATGTATCCACATGTATTGACTTTAATTCCACCAAGCCATCATATGATCTATTAGCTAGCTCTTGATCCATGATCAACCAAACCTTATCATTGATCAGAAAGTTAAACATTTTATGGTAGATGGATGTAGTAATTATTTCCAATATTTCTCATTTACCATGGTCCATTTCCTTTTTTTTACTCGTACTCGCATCATGATTTTTTTGCCCAGTTTTCTTTGGAGATAGATAATTGCACTGCCCATTGAAGGTGAGGTCCACAAATCGAGTGGTCATGATCATCATGAATGTAGATTTTAGGGTATTTCGATTTTAAAGCTCCTGTAGCTATCATTGCATAGGAACAAGACACGAGTCTATCTTTATCCTCAGTGACATGGATCTTCATGAATTGGATAAGAATCTAGCTAGCTGAACCCACCACCGTTTGGTGCTGAGAAGTGGCAGCAATGACTGGTGCTTTGCTAGTTTCCACTATTTACACCATCGAACGGACGATTAACCTTTCCCCGATCAATAGAATATTGGTGTCAAATTGACCTAATAGGGACTCGGGGTATAAACTTAAGAGTTCATGGTAAATATATGATAATCCTTAGTGGGATTAATTCCTTGTTGTCAAGTAACACTTGTTAAAAAAGAGAGTATCTAAATGTAAAATATTAAGCTGTTAAATGAGTTTAATAAATAATTCTTTTATTTCTCTTTAACTGTAGTTACATGTGACCAGCATTTTAATGAGAAAAAAAAGATTTATACTTGTTTATTTTCTTAGCATATAGATTGTCTTAAAATATTATAAATCATTCAAATACAATCATACTTTGATCATATATATTAATGTATATTAATTTATTTACACAACATATATAGTCTTATTTTAATGTCGATATACAACTTACTGAGTCCTGTCTGAAATGTAAACCGATTGAAGTCGTCGAGTCCATTGACCAGCTAGCTAGTTGTATTATAATCTTCCGTATGTTATTACACAAGTATAAAGTCTTGACCCGTGGCAAAATCTTTGCATTAGAGATGCTGGCTCTAAGTAGAGGTTTGAACACGTACCCCCACAGATACTATTAGAATGAAATCTCTACCTTCCCTAAAAGAAAATCCATTTCCTCCCCCACTGAAATCCAAAGCTAGCATCTGCTTTCTCGAATGAAAGCACTTAAATGAATCTGGTCTAATTTAGCCTTCGTCTCGGACGATGATAGTGGCAAAAGTTCAGCTACTGATAGCAACATCAGTTCTGGCTGTCCAGCAGAAAACAGGAGAGAATATTTCAACATAAATGTTACTGAAGAAGAGAGGAGCTAGCAAGGGAGATCGAGAAAGAACTCGAACGAGAAATTATGGAAGGTATACTTCTTCTTGGATCGCCGGCTAAGTACTCTCGAGGCAAAACAAATAAATAGGGGTTAAAAGACTTGAGTTTGGACGAGCTCTTAAGTGAAATATGCAATTCGCATTCGTGTAATGCTGACGGGGATCATGCCAGTCCATGGCATTGAAGGGTTCAATCACCAGCAAGTGAAATCTCGCATGCTGCCGACGACTTTGCCTTATAAAATAAGTGTGAAGATGGAATCATAAATCAATGGTCAATGGCATTGGCAAGAGGATTTAGTACTACTTGAAAGAGAAGTGTTGAAATTAATTAAGATGATGGCATCCGGCATTTAACAGCTTAGTTTTGTGTTCTTACGAGTTTCCAATTTAATCATAATTTAAATTTTAATTATCTAATAGAATTTACATGATTTCCAAGTACGGATGGTGATAGATGGAGTTAAATTGGGTTTTCCCTATCCGTAAGCAAAGTACCGTAATAATATGAATTATCGGATTATTTATCATGTGTAATGATTTTCAGTTATATATATATATATATATAATGATGGGTAATTTTAAATAATTTTTTTGATAAAATCTATCTTCGTCCTCAATCATAAAGAGGAAAAAAACATAAACAAAAAAAAAAAAAAACCCAAAATCAAAAATCAAATAGGAAAAAACTGAAAAAAGAAACAGTGCCTTCTAAATAGGAAGAAACGGTAAATACAGAATCAATATGACCGTCACGGCAGCCAAAAAAAGAGAGTAATCTTGAGCACTTCTGGTCTACGGAATATAAAGAAGTCCAGCTCCTCATGATGGTAGAAATCAAAGCTAGACAGCAGGCAATTTGATTATGAGATCAGTACCGAACAAGAGTAGTTGCAACACCACTTGTGCCGTGTAAACGTGGAAGATAGCGAAAATTCAGGATGCGAAGCACGAGGGCCTGTCAGAATGGAGTATACATTGGTAACGAGTGCCTCCTGAACTCAGAGAAACTACTTTTGCCTGCATTTTTAACTTGATTTAGAAACTGTCCTCCCTAGAAACTACTGGGCGCACACTGCCACTGCCATGTCCGCCCGACCCTACGATCATCAAGTCTTGAATTCCGTCGACGCTGTTGGTTTTATAAAACCTCATATCCGGTGATTTTCTATTTTATCACGGGCTAGTTTAATAATAAATGCAAAATGTTTAGATAACATACCAGAAGAAGATATATGTATTTTCACGCCATCTTATGTGTTTATTGATCTAATCTATTAATTACATAATGAATTTATCTCTTGACACAGCCTTTAATTTGAAAGCCAGCTAAAGAGCCAGTTAAAGAAGACTAAGCAACCAAGCAATTAAATTAAGAAATTAAGAGATCACACCAACGGGTCATCCCTGTTGCATTTGAAAATCTAGAAAAAATCAATGCTGCTGTTTTATTGAATCAAGAATAATTACTGTGCAAATTAAATTCTGGAATTTTGTACAAAACTGAAGAACATTGATGAACACATTTTCAGCTATAAGGGGCAGATAAGGTTACTGCCATATTTTTTTTATTATTTATAATGAAAAATTTGTACGATTACATAATAGTTCTAATGTGTTTAAGCTTCTTATGTTTCTTACTTCTAAACTAGAATTGAAATTGTATTTAGACTAAAACACTTGATCAAACATTTGATCTTATTTAGAAAACAAAAACATGCTAGATAAATTCTAATCTAACTCTAACACCTTGTTGTGATCTCCTCAATCGTCATCCTTTAGATGTCTCGAACTTCAACCTTCACTCTTCTACCTTCATCAGTCTTGAAGCCCGAAATTTCAACCCCCCTCTTTTTTTTTTGCTTTCAAAATGACCACATCTTATACACCGATCGATTCTCCTGCCGTGTGAAGGCTGGAGATCGATATAATAAATTATTCAAAATCAACACTACTCTTAATTTATTCCGTTGGTCTGAGAAGATAATTTTATTGTGACGGTTGATATATGGCAGTGCTGTGTTTCTTCCCATGCCTGATAAGCCTGTCGGGGCTGGATTAGAAAGACTAGCGTGCAATTGCTGGAGCCTCATGATGGTCGAGTCTTCGTGTCAGACAATATGAAGTTCTGGTCAAGACTGGGAGGTGATCAGGAATGCACTAATTAGAGGTTGACCAGTTTGGGATTTGATCTGTATCTTGGCAAGCATACACTATGATAGCCTGCTTGAAATTATATTTGATTTTAGTAGTTTTGAAATAGCCTTCTGGGTTTCGGTTGCAGGCAATTCGGATGCAAGAAAGAGCCTCCAAGTTTGCATATATTGAAACGTACGGTCAAGATGCACCGTGGGCCAGTACTGCGATTAAGAGTCAGTACCCATGAAAGAATTGGAGCTTCGAGTCTCTTATGCCGATGACGATATAGCACGCTCATCAGGCCACTATAACCTGTACTTTATACGCTCGGCAGATTTTTCAAGACTGCAACATATTTTATATACATAAAGCAATGAAATGTTAAGTACTAACAGCACTTCATGGATATATTATTGCATGGCGTACGTGTTCTAAGCTAGCAAATCTCTGCGAAACACATCATCCCGTGTACATGCATGCTGTAAAATCTGTCCGGGAGCCAAATATTATACACCGGCGTGTGATCACAATCAAAATATATACGCATGGTCGAATTTCCTTCTAAATGTCCGACAAGATTCTTCATTTATATGGACTAAACAGAGGTGGTAAGTTCAGCAGGAGGCCAACTGATGCAGTCAATCGTATGTAGGAAAAAAAAGGTTTTCTGTGGGTGTACGATGTGATGGCAATAGAAGCTTTTATTGTCTTATACTGTGCCTGTATAACAGAAAACCAGCAACTATCAATAAATAAATATCCAGGCCAATCAATACGTGGGGGTGCATCTTTAATGGACAAAATTGCTGCATTTTCTAGCTGGACCAAATTGTACGAGTCAAAAAGAAAGGAATCATCGTGCCAAGGAACAGTAATATTGCTTTGATTTAGAAAACAAAATTAAATACCCATTACTTGAGAATCAAAATTATTGCTGTGCTATCATCAGACGGCGCCCACTCATATGATATGCAGCTATAACATGCAAGAATTGGTTCTCTGTGCTAAGGATCCTTAGCGTTGCAAGGCTGGCTTGTTTCCTTGGATAAAGAAAAAAAAAAGCACGGCGAATTCAAAGCTACTGCAAATTTACAATGAGCTGGCTAATCCGTCGACGGTGATTTGAGGGATGTAAAGCAAAATAAAAGAGGAAAAGAAGGATTGAAACCTTTTTGAGTTTTCGATGACGTAGAAAACCACACACAACACCCACATTGATAAATAGATTCTGAAATTAGAGAATGATTAATTATATATATTAAAGTAAAATCATTTTATTTGCAGATTATATAATATGCGATAAATGCTAATATTTTATTTACAGACATATGATTGGTAATTACCCATCAATTAACTAGTTTTAGTAATGGACGGCGTTTTTAGTACTCAATCATTATGTCGTATTTGGCATATCTTCTCTATTCTATACTTTGTTTTAAGGGACCATTTTTTTTAATTACTATTTGGTGATTATATTTGTAAGATTTTTTAATTAACTGGGTTCTTATATTTGTAGTTAATCCATAGTCGGAGACATGTAGGGTTTGTAATTGCTATTTGGTAATTATATTTGTAGTTAATCATATATATATATATATATATAAGTAGCGATGAGACTTGAAGGTAAAACATGAGTTGGGTTAATTATTATTATTATCATTATGGCCTGAAAAATAATTCTTTAATAAACATGAGTGTTGGACTGATCAATCTTCTATGTGTATATGGAATATAATTAAGTAGCATTGAGTGATTTATTTGTTTCCATTTGGAGAGGACAATCTAGGTTTTAGTCCGATATTGTTGTCATCATGAGAAAAAAAAACCTAGGTATTTGGTAAATTAAACACCATTCAAGGTTTATGGCTTCAGTACTCTCTCTATATATTTAAACAGCTAGAATTTTAGTTTCCCCCCTCCTCGTTCTGCAGATAAAAAACGAACATTAAACAATGATTCCTGATCATTTGATCGGCACTGACTTCAATGATTTAATGGGAACCGAAAATGTCGACAGAAGTTAAAAACTGTACATTAGGTTAATCAGTTCCTCAGATTAACAGCTTCGAAGATTCCTCTTAGTGGACCATGTCGAAGGTTCACGAGCAGCATGACAGCACGTGATGCTGGCATGTCGAGGGAAGGGTCCCCAGTCGGAACACGGCCGAGCTTACTTCTCTTTCAATTTTTTAGGTTGCTGCTTCTCCATGCATCATAGCTCAAATAACAGTCAATTGTTTTTGTCCAGGCCCTTGTTTCAATCAGCCGGTAAGCATATATATGCTGATCAAACAAGGATTTATTTAACTTACAGATGTAATTAGATAGGGAATTTGTTTCCCTTCATTGGTTATGGAAGATGATTACAATATCTATTGGAGGTAGTAATGATTTTTCATATCCAAATATTTCTCTCAGTAAAAAGTCCTGTATATCTTTGATAAAGTCCCTTTTGTTTCCCCCTCTCAATGATTATACACATGTAGGTGAAAAACCTGAAAATAAACCAAACTCCTGTTACCATTTCTGACGTTTACACAACCATGATCATCAACAAAACTAGTCTCTTTATTTATTCTTTGGAAGCTGAACCTATCTCTCTTCTTCTTAATTTCTCACTCCCTAGCCTTATTATTTTTTCAAAAAAATAAAAATTTAATTATAAAAATAATTAAACATATGATCCACGACTATATTCTACAACCCTCCCTGCCCACCACAAATTAATTCAGACTTCAAAGCCCGCCTTCCCGATCAAGGATGCCAGATTAATCCGACACTCTTGCAAGTAATCCTCTGAATACTCAAAGAGTTGACTCGCTTCTGTGGCCTTGAAACTCTCACTCGGCTGTGCTCAATGATGTCTGTTTGCTTGCTACAATTTCATAGCCACTAGCTTCATCTTCATCCTCATCATCCATAAACTTTTCATCTTCGTCCTCCTGATTTTGATGATCGTCACTTTCCAAATCTTCAATCACTGAGTCGGGTCCGTGTTCTTGTTGAGCGGGAGGCCATTGTTGCTCAGGGAGTACCATCAAAGGCACGGAGTTATTTTGAGGTTTAATATGAGCACTATTGGACGGACCATCGATCTTGTTTTTCTCCTTGTATAAAGCATCAAGTTGGTGAAAGTACGGACATGTTTTCGAATCCTCGGGCCTTTTCTTGTTACTCTCCTTCGCTTTCTTGAAGTACTTATTGATATTCTCCCACTTCTCTTTGCATCGTTTTGCATTGCGATTGTAACCGAGCTTTCTCATCCCAGCTGAGATCTCCTCCCATAGTGGCCCTTTGGGTCCATTTTCTTGGTACTTGCAATCAAGATTAGTCCTCAGCCCGATTAAAGCTTCAACTTCTACTTTAGGCCATCTTGAAGAGCTTGCTGACATAAAATTCTGATCCCCGTTATCTGATTTCGTTATGTCCAGATTAGCCACCGGTTGTGTTAGTGGCACTTGGGCCACTGGCAGTGGATGCGGTGGCGTAGGTGTTTGCTGGGATATCGGAGGGAGTGCTGGTGGTGCCGTCGGCGGAAGCGGTGTAGGGGGTGGATTATTTTGTACCTGACCCGGATTTTGCTGTTGAGATAATTTTTGCAAAAATGCCATCACTGCAGCATCTTTAGCTGCAGCTATGGATCTTTCCTGGGCTAAAATTTCGTGTTCTCTATTGATTCTTGCCATTTCTTGCATTCTCCAAGACTGTTCTCTAACCATTCTTTCATTTTCGCGTTTCTCAATTGCTTCCAAGAACCTCTTCTGCGTCTCCTCTTGCCTCTGGATCACTTCCGTCATTAGCCTTTCAAAAAAGTCCTTCCATTTCCTTTTCCTCTTACGACGCCCTTGCAGTTCCACGTCCGAGGATGTGGATGAAGAAGGGGAATTGGAGATGAGATCTGAGGAAAAGTTTGGAAAAGACGATGGAATAATAGTTTGAGGATGATTTGCTGCTTGTGATGGGTGGCAGATCGTAGGGTTTGCTGAAGGAAATGGAGGAGCTGCGAGATTTATTGATGAAGTTACAGCGGCCTGGGACGTGCTTGTAGCAAGGGTTGCCGCTGCTGTTGATGGAACAGTATTGTGAGAAGTCCCAGCAACATTAGGAGAAGGATCAATCACAGACATTGCTATTGTTGTGACTGGCGGAGGATGAGCCTTGGTCGGTTGTGGTGGCAGCGGCAGCGGCGATGATAGTGAAGGGGGGTGGCTTTCGAAAGCTTCTAGTTGATCAAAAAACCTGTAATTCCTGCCTTCTTGTTTACCACTTCGGCCATCTTTGGTTCTCTTGTGGTACTTGAACACGTTCTCGAATTTCTCTTTGCACTTCTTGGCACTTCGATTATAACCAAGCTCTGCTAGCTTCCTGGTATAAAACAACGGTTGCAACAAAAGCATATATAATTCCATTTCCAATTCTTGTTTTATCCCATCTTGAATTCAGTAATTAAAAGCCAAAGATCTTGAACAATATCCACACATAAAATAAGCACGAAAATGAAAACAATAAAACAACAGCATAAATCGAACAAATTCACAAGTGTCGGAAGTTTAAATTCTGAAACACTTGATATTGTTATTGCAGTGTGCACTAAAACAAAGAGAGAGAAAATTAAGATCACAAATACAGTCTTCAAGAATTTAAATCGCTAAGAACTACTAAAAGAAAACTAACCAAAAAAAGAAAATTGAACTCTCACAGATCTCTATCAATGAACTCCAAAAAAAAGAAGTATATAGTTCCCCACATCAGAAAAAGAAAATAAAAAAAAAATTGTAATTATTCTAATGATCACCTGGAAACATCCTCCCATAAAGGGCCTTTAACACCAGCATCACGAAACGTGACATCCATATCGGACCGTATTCTTAAGAGTGCCAAAGTCTCTTGTCTTGGCCACCGGTTACCTCCCAAACTCCGGTGAACCTCAATAGCTCCTTTATCATCTTCACCTCCAACATCAATGTTGCTGCCTTGATGATTGCTGCCGTCTAACGGAGGAGATTCCCTGTTGCCTACTCCTCCTCCACCACCACTAGCAGCAAGGGCTGTTGTTGTGGTTGCTAGCACACTACTTGAGTCCCCTAGCATGGGACTCGTTTTCTTTCCTTTCTAGCTCTCAATATTACAGCTTATCGAAAAAATATACGGGCTAAAAAATCAGAAGAAAAAAAATATTAATCAAGGCAAAAGAGAAGGTGAATTCTCTTGAGGGTTTTATTGTAGATGGTTTGTATGGTACGGTGAATTTATTAATTATTTCTGTGGGATCTGCTTGTCAATGTCAAGAAGTTGTTATTTTTTTATTTTTTAATACTAGTAATTATTTTTATTTTATTGCTTTTCTTCTTTTTAGCTCTGGACTGGAATCTTTGAGGGTTTTTTTTTAAAAAAACAAAATAATATATATAAAAAAAAAGCTAACGTGGGGTGGTAGGGCTAGTTTGCTATAACGTACAGGAAGAGGTGTCCCTTGGTTTTCTAGCAGTAATAACGAAGATGGCACAGAAAGATATAAGAAGATAATAAAATATTATTACTGGAATTCATCAACAGCTGCCACCGAGACGACGGTGATAATTAGTTGGCTTCTGTCTGTCAAGCTAAATTTAGTTAAGCGCCGGCCCATGTAGGTCAGCCCTTTATCTCATTGTTTCTTCTTTCTGTAATTAATGAATCACAGCCATGTCGGTATTTATTATTTATTTCTCTATTTTACACCTTGTTGTTCTATCATCTATGGGTGTATTTAGAAAAAAAATTCAGCTTTGCTTTTTGGAGGGTGTTTCGGTAATCAGCAACTGCTGGCAAATATTTGACGTGAAATTGCCAGATTACCCTTAAAATGGATCCCATTGACCTTTAATCATTGAAGGGCTAATTAACTTTTTGAATTTTTTTTTCTGATCTGAGTTTGTCCCTGCGATTCAGTGTCTTCCATAGACTATACCAGGTGGTGGGATTTTAAAATAAATAAATAAATCTTCAACTTTTGTTGGCCGAGACTGTGTGTGATACAGTGCACTGCCACTGTTAGTTGTGATAATGACGAGTGGAGTTTGACAAATTTTAGCTTCATAATTGTTAAAAGAAAATGCTGCCCCTAAACTTATCTTAAGAAAAAGGGACGTTTTGCAGTGGGGTCTACTGTTGAATTAAACTAGCTGATGGAGGTCACATTACCAGGCCAAGCTAGCCATTCATGAATGGTGGGCATTTCAGTTAGGTTTGCAACCAACCGTATTGATTGGGAGGCGAGAATTTTAATGGTGCAAAATCAACCTTTATTCGGAAAATCATCGGCTGGGTTTCGGGACCATCTTGCCTTTCTAGTCTCTGGAATGGTGTATCTTACAGCAATATTGTTATGGACAAATCTGCAGAGATATCACACTCTGTATTTACTTATTTATTTATTCGTTTTGTGAATCTCTTCCCAGCATATTCCAATCAGAACAGGTGAAAATGGGATAGGGATTGTTTTTTTTATTGAATCAGTAGCCACAGATGATCTTCACAGTCATGATCTCATGGGCTTTTTTTTTCTTTTTTCTCTTATCAGTATCGATGGTTTCGAGGGAAGAAGTTTTTCGGGGTCGAACCGGCCTAAGGAGCTTGTGTGTGTTCTAAAGCTTGTGAACAGGGTAGGATTGATCACCAGGAAGATTGGGGGAGACACACGAGAGATTTCTTCTTCCTCTTCTACACATCTAACTCAGAAACTCAATTATTGAGACAAAAGACAATACAAGCGATGCCCGAAACATTATGCAAGAGGCGGGGTCCAATTAATCAGTTGGTCATGAAATGCAAGAAAATAATAATAATCTGAGAAAGAAAGTACTGATCCATTATCATTGCGTGTGCATAAATCAAGTGACAGGGATGGGGTAATTGATAGATGGTGGCTGTAATAGTGAAGGAAGCCCAAGGGGAGCTGTGAGGTAAGAAGAAAAGAACCAGGGGGATAGAAGCGGCACCGTTTTTAAATAAATGACAATTAGGGGAGTGGACAAATCTTTAAGATTTGTTTTTGCTTTTCGCCTTCAATTATACCGCTATATTCCTCATATACTTAGCTTCCAAGAATAGGAATTATATTCTTTACTTTGCCACATGCAAACTCATCAAGAAAAATGAAGTTCTTGGAGAAGATTCTATACTCTTTCGATTCACGAAATCATTTTGAATCCATCTGTAGTATATATATGAGGCTCTAATTACTTATCTTCTCGTGTAATTAATTCATCGTACTGTCCACTAAAATAAACTAGATTCCATTGGGATAAAGTCAATGCATGCGTTCTTGCAAAGTCTAAGTTTGAGACCCGTGCATGGGATTTTATCCGCTAATGAAGCATCATGTTTACAGTAATATCAAATATAAAAATGGGCTGTGGAATTAATAATTATCGGTGGATGAGTACAAAGTAATTACAAGAATCCAAATTTAATTAGCCTGAAAAACTTTCAAGAAAACTTTGATCCAATATATATAATATACTTCGACACAGCGACCATATGAGCTCGAGCTAGGAAAGACCTTCATTTCATGGTCTTCTCTTGGAGTAATAAAAAAAAAAAAAAAAACTAGACTTGTGATTTACCCGACATCACCTGATACTATCATAACTACTAGTCATCTTGATTTGCCAAACACCACCTTCTACCTGCTGCTGTTAATAAGTCTGGCTTTCCATGTCAAGTTGGTAGACACCTTAGCTAGGAAAAACAACACGAATTACTTGAACTAAGAGATTAATCAATCATTCAACGATTCAACGGATCAACCCAGTTTCTAAGTATCTTGAATTTGGATGCACATCAATGTATATTTTTTTCATGGTGGGTGCAGATTGTGCTGCGGGTTTTTTTGCTTATCTCACAGGATAGACTTTATATTTATTGGCTTTGTTTTTTTTTCTGCAATTGCTTCGCTGGCAAGAACTTCTCTAGCTGGAATGGTATAGACTGATAGATAGACAATAAGATTTGGATGCCTTGTAGAACCTCCCTATCTAGCTGGATAGATGCCTGGCTGCCACTCTATGTTTGAGCGCCCCCTGGCTATTATTTACAGCCAAAACCCACTGTTATATATATAAAAGGCGTGGCAGGCTACCGCATCTTCTAGCTAATTGTTGGCAAAAAAACACCACATGGTACACAAGTGGGGCTTGTGATTTAGAATTTTATGAAAATCGTGAGGGGAGACATGTAACTGCACTTGCGTGTCTAACGTCATGCTATTAAACAAAGTGGTTTAAATTGGATTCGAGTTATATAATTGCTGATATATATTATTATTGCTGATATATATTATTATTATTATTGAAAAGTATGTAATTATCAACTTTAAAATTTATAAAATTAATTAAAATATATATAAGTTAGTCTGAATACCTGTATTAATAAAAAAAAATCTGATCGAAAGGAGATGCTATGGATGGATGCTGTCTTGAGCAGGCTAATTATCTTCAAAATAATCAAGGCACAATTATCTTCAAAACTCACTCAATTTTATTTATTTATTTTTATTTTTTATTTTTATTTTTTTGGGGGGGGCACTTGCCCCACACGAACATATGGAAAAAGTTACGACAAAGAAGGTTTAGTTCACATGGGGAGGCATGTGATTGGAATGTAAACTCACATCTCGTGTCTGTATACCACGTGGATTACCCTCTCCATTTATCTGGAACCAGCTAAGCAACCACCAAGTTGATTCCCCTGTGGCTCTCTTTTTCTCCTTAAATACAATTAGTAACGTCACATATTCTCTCACAGGGATACAACTTTTCACATTCACAACCTTTTCCTTTTTTATTTTATTTTATTTTATTTATTTCCCCTGTGAATGACATACACCCGACAAAGCTCTAAAATAATGCCACAACATGGCTCCCATTCTTTTCCATGGCAATTGTCACTTTCCCTCCTTTTTTGCTCGCTTGTGTTAAAAAAAAAATACAATGATTATGTTCATTCGCTATTTAACTTCACCAACATGGTGATTATTGATATTAAATCTAGCATTATATGAGAACCTTCCATACATGGTTCATCTACCTCTTTCCACTATTATTGTTGTTGTTATTTCCCCCTCTTATTCCGAGAAAACCAGGCAAGGGTAAAGATGAGTGGAGGAGAAGAATACAAGCAATCTATATTCACAGCCATGTGCACAGATTTTCATCATGGTTAACAATGATACTTGTTAAGTAGAATCATTGGAACATGAAAGCATGTGCACCTGCTGGTAAAACCTGAACGATCCCTAGGATATAAATAGCATGGTTATTAATTAATTTATTAATTAATAACTTAACCAGAAAAGTAAACATTTGTTTTGTAAAAGAAGTCACTGTGGATGGACCCCAGCCATGAAAGCACTGAAAAAACCCTAATCGAGCAAAGAGGCCCCCATGTGAGACCACAGAAAAACTTACAAATGGGAGGAAGAAGGGGACGAGCAGCAGCACGAAAAACACGTTCCAAGCTCTCACGGCCACTTCTCTTTGACGTGAAGAGTGGGACACAAACCAACTGGATAAGCCTTGGCACTGCTAAAAGGCTTTTGTGTTTCGTATTACTCTGGAGGTTAACATCCAAACGGTTCGCAATCAAGCCCAGATATTTTCTGGGCACTGCTCCATCGAATTCAAAAGCAACATTCTCTAACCTCTTTTTGCCGATGTGATGGCAGACTTGGTATGAACAACATACCTCGAGAGCCTACATTTACATATATCGAGCTTATTTATCACCCCCATCGAGCTTATTTGTTTCATGACAATATCATTACCATTTGCTGTCTCTTTTGTTCAACCATATATATATATATATATAAATTTAAGATTGGACCCAGTTTTTCATCCACAAACCCCATTTATCTAGATTCCATGGGGGGGTTATCATTCGACCAGATACTCTGTAAATAAATTTAAGATTGGAGTAAGTTGTTATGTCAATAAACAGAGGCTCAAGCTTCGTTGTAAGTTTCTATGTCAATAAGCAGAGGCTCAAGCATCGTTGCTTTGACGCTTGTTTGCAATTCTGCACTCCCATTAAAAACTACAGATAACATTGCAACCCAAGAGCTTGACTCTTTTTCAGGGCACTGAGTGAACAAGATTTGGAATTAGTACATCATCTACTATATAAATAAATAAACTAAGCAAATCTAGATACCATGAATGAACAATTTCCCTTGTAATAATAACCAGTTGAGCTGCAGCTCTCTGCCAACTACTCGCCAACGAGGTCAAGTCCTGCGCCCTCTGGCTTCTCCCAAAGTGAAGAATATAATCTCTCTAATAAGCCTGAAGAAAGTGCATGCTCTACATGATGGATCAAACTTCAGTAGATATGATTAAAGAGCGACAAATCCAGCAAGATGCCAGTGATTTAATTCATAAACTGAGATTCTAACTGAGAATTTATATGTTGAAGCTTCCATCAATCGCTGAAACACAAAACGTGTCATCTTAATATTGGAGTCCCGAGTTTGAGAATCAGATTAAGCCGTTCAAGACTAATCATTTCGAAATTCAGTAGCGAAAATTTGTGGGCAATTTTCAGTTCTATATTATCATTCAAACAAAAATTTACAGTAGCGAAATACAATCTACCACTGCACTTTCACTTGCATTAAGAGAGTATGGCAACACCAGTGTAGAAGATTACAGCTTATGTTGTGATTTTTTGAATCCAGGTGGCAATTTGCATGCTTGCAGACACGCATAGATAGGAAACTAATTTTTATCAAGTCACAGAAAAGAAACACGAGGCAGCCTCCGAATCAATATGAATAAGCATTTGATCACATTGAGATGCATTAAACCACCTTTTGAGGAATAATGGTGAATTCATCATATCCAGGCAGTTACGTACATAAATATTCCTCAGCAAACAAAGGATGGACAGTTCTTGATGCGGAGAGAAGTCCTTGAAGAAACCCGCAAGCATCTAATATGAAGGTTGTTGTTTTTTGTTATTTTCCTAGTTGATTTCGGATTTTAATTATTTGTTTTTTACTAGTATTTAGAAATCCTACTCCATTTTTATAAATTTCTATAATACCTCTCTACCAAGAAGCTATGAAAACAGAGATGTATCACATCACGAACTTTTACTGAAAAATAATCAAAAACAAAATCTTCTCACTGAACACTGCTATTACTTGGAAGGATATTGTGTTTAAAAGGCAATCACATTGCAGCTACGGTCCTGCCTTCAAGATCTTTGCATAAAGTGGCTGTCCCTGAGACTCAAACCTGCAGTCTTATGGTAACAAACTCAAGACTCTTACCAGACAATGGTCCCTTGTTTAAACTTCTCACTTAGAATTCTCTAAAACCCAAGAACTTCATTTGTGTGATGAGAGTTAATAACACTACACGTATTAAAAAACTGCTGGTTCTTCTGTCCATTAAAAGATGATGTTTCTAATGCAGTAGCAAGTTTTTTCCCATGATGATATTAAACTGAAACTTGCTAGCTGATATCTTTTAAACTACATATCTTGTAGGTCCAGGTAAGCAAGTAAAACTCTTGTTGTTCTATACTCTTACAAAAGGTGCATAGCCTCTAACCCTAGGATTCTGAACAAAACTCGGGGAATTTAGACTTCATTGTAAAAGGTTTGCAACAATCATTAGCCAGTACTGAAAAGTAAACACTTGAAGCAAAATTATGTTGCTGGATCATCAAGCTGATACTAGATATTCAAACTTCAATAATGAAACCAAAATACATGATTTGGGGGGCGTATTGCCACAATATAAAACCATAGGCAATGATGATTCTCCAGTGGGGGGGTGCATATTGCCACAATATATTTAACCATAGGTGACTATCCTGAGTTTACACAATATATGCAGACAGAGTACCGATTTCCCAATAGATACCCCTTCTAACACAAGCAGCTTACCATAAACAGAAAATTGATTTGCTTGCAAGTCCAACTGTTATGATTAACGAAATCGACAGGACCAGACAATCAATTGAAACCAGCGCCCATTTCCTTGCATTTCAACTCTAAAGCCATCTGCTCATTCTCAAGTTTCATCCTCTCATTTTCCATCCTCGACTTTTCTAGTTCACGGTCTCTTTTCTTGCTAAATTTTTGCCACTTAAATCGCTGTTTTTCCAATTCCAACATCTCTTGTTGAATCTGTAGCTTCTGCTCTTCTAACTGAAGGGTGCGGGATTCCATCCACTGCTTCTGTAACCGAACTGCTCTTGAACTTTCAGATGAGACTTGATTCATATCGACCTGGGCAGCCTGTGGATGATAATAACAAGACCCTTTATTAGGGTCCTGAGATGAATTCCCAAAACATGCATCTTCTTGGCCCTGGATTTGCCTGGGCCTCTTTGCAGAACCCCCTGACACCCCATGTATGCCCCTGCAATCCCCATGTGAAGCATGATTCTCCTCGAATTCATCACGATCATCAGTTTCAATCTCTTGATCATCTTCATCGAGATCATCATGTGGGTGCCTCCTTGCATCATCATTATCATGATCATCTCTACTTCTTAGAGCCAACTGTAAGGAATGCTGCAAAGCTCGATCATGGGGCAGGTGCAACCTATTTCCATTGTGATAGGAACACATTTCTTCATAGAAAAGATGCTTTGAGTTCAATATCTTCCTAACATCATCTTTCTCCTTTTCTGTTAAATAATCTATAATATCCAAAAGTACAGGGTTTTCCACAACCTGACAAGAAGTCCCCCTCCCAAGCATATCATTGAGCCTTTTATACCTTTTATTGAGGTCATTGAATTTATCCTCACACTGCTGTGGAGAAACGTGGAAGCCCCTTTCAGCCATGACTTTTGAAACTGATTTCCACTTGCCCTTTTTCTGCAAAACTGTGAATTTCCTACGCATCCCGCCACCACAATCTGAAGTCCCGTCCTCGCCTATATAAGACACGGCAGTTATCAAGAGCCTAACCATCTTATCAGTCCACTTAACACGCTGCCATGGCGTCCCCTTTTTCCCTATGATTGCATCATTGTGACCATCAGCTCCTTCTTCAGTATAGCTTGGCTCATCTTCATCACTGACTGATTTTTTCCCCCTGTCTCCTTTATTGTAATCAGTCATGGAAATGTTTTGATCAGAGGTGTGCATGAACCCCATCGTGAGTGGAAAACCATCTTCAACTGAGGTGAGGGTTGAAGATCCTTGCCTGTGGAGAGGGTGCTGGTGGTGGTGCACAGTGTGTGGATGTTGTGCTTGATGTGGAACTCTCATCGATCCTTGCAAGTCAAGGCCTCCAAAAGAAGCCCCGCTTGGAATCATACCTCCTTGTGACAAATTCCCTTCCATGTTTTTTTCAACAACAATTTAGATCGCACCTACAAACCCATTGCCCCCTTTTGAATCGCCACATTGGCTATGCAAAAAAAAAAAAAAAATTGATAGCAGTCTAAGGTTTTCACCTAGAGGGGGCCAAAATAAAGCAAACCCATTTCTTATTTTTGCCTTCTCTTAACTACCTAGATCATCAAGCACGCATCTTCGCTTCTCAGAAGCCAAACAGAATCATAACCCATCTCCAGAACTCAAAAACTTCAGACAAAAACTGAAATACTCGTCAAGGTAATCACTTCCTAAATTCAAAATAATGAAATAAAAAAGAACCGGGGCATTCAAGAACAACAGAACAAAAATGAAACGGAAGCCATGCATAAGTTTTATCAGACAAGTATCTGCAATAAGAGAAAAAAGAAGAAAAAAAACCGTGAAGCAAGAGAGCACGTTGTCCTAAAATGAAGTCGAGAATCCAGGACTTTAGATCTCAGAAACCTTTCTCTTGTCTTGCTCGTAGTGTCCTTGTTTATGATGCCTACTACTATGCGTGCAATTTGCATACAAAAAGTTTTAAGCAGGTTCAAAGAACGGAATTATCCTTGGGGTATTATTTATTCGTGTCACACTCAGCAATGTTCCTTTTCATATATATATATTACTTGTCCAGTTCCCTCATCCCTCAAAGATATGTTTATATAACATATTTTTTCTTATAATTAAACTCGAAATGATAAAGTAAAAACAAAATCTAAGATCATCGATGCCATAACCTACTGTCCTTTTTTAAAATTAAAAAAAAAGTAGAGCCAACAAAATTGTAAGCCATGCCACATAATTGGATCCACCATATTTTAATCGCAAATGGACATGCAACTTGGAGGAATTCACCGGGCACCTCAGTCTTTTTAATAGACATTTTATTATTGCAGTAATTATTTTAAAAAATTGAAAATATATTTAGAAAAAACATTTTTTATATTAACATATCAAAACAATTATAATAAAAATTTAAATAAATAAACTGAAAACTGATTACACGACCCCATCCCTCCTCGGTACGAAATGAAACAACAAGTGTTGAAAAATGGATGATTGCACTTTTGTCTTTACTTGAACAGCCGGTAACAGAGAGGGAGGGAGGGATTTGTGGGTTTCTTTAATTTTTTCTTGGGAATAAGAATATAGGTATAAAATCAAAATACGCTACTTTCTCTGGGAAAAATATATAAAAAGAAATACACGGTAGAGGTCTATTCTATGTGTTTTTGTGGCAATGGAAAGAAAAATAATCAAACCATGATTGACGAAAGAAGACATCAACGAAGGTTTGATAAATCAATACGCGTATTTCACAGTTAAAACGACATCACATGCGTGGTTCAAGCTGAATGACCATTCTTTTCTGTGATTTGGAAAGGCGGTGAAGGGTTGTTGCTCTCTTTTTTGGATCTACTGATTCAGTTGTAAGTCAATCAATTTTAAATTTTCAAGTGAATCGATATATATATATATATATAAACAAAACCATTTGTTTAAATGTATAAAAATCAAAAGAATTTAGTTACTCTCTGATTTTTTTATTTTAACTCATTTTTTAATTATTCTAGATCTTTTTGTTTAGTTAATTTCTTTTTTGTTATGTTTTTTTGTGTTTGTCGATCCTGTTCAATTTTGTGCTCCCGTCTTTTTTTTTTATTAATATCTTCATCTTTTCTCTTGCAATTTAATTAAATAAGACCAACTAACTAATCTCATTTGGTGGTGTTATAACTCAAATTGTTAATATATATATTTAAACATGTTTGCAATACTTGAACATTTTTTTTTCTTGAGAAAATATTGAGAATTTGCATCACTTTATCACCTTGATATTAATATTTGGGGAATAAATAAAAACAATCAGCAATATATAGGCAATTGATCATTTTTTTTCTGAAACACTACAGGTGTCTCGTATGGACTCGTCAATAGTATTTTGTTTGCACCCATCTTTCGTGTGGCGCGTGCAGTGTCTTTAGACAGTGAAAACTAGGTTTTTGTTGTGTCCCTTGGTTTGCCTCCATGTTCTCTAACTCACGACGCGACACATGTAAGATTAATCAGGTAGTGTAATTGTCGTTGTAGACCCCCTTGGTGAAGTATGGTTCGGTCCTTCATATGAGTGTTTCATTTTCAGTTGCTGGTCTTTTGACTTTGTTTTTCTTACAGGTTTCTCCAATGAAAATTTCAATTATTTTCTTCAATTGGAATTGATTATATATGGTATGTTTCATTTTAGTCCCTGTTCTTTTGATTTTTAGTTTGTTTTTGGTTCCTTTAATAATTTTGGTAGGCAAGTTTTAGTTTGTTCTAACTTTGTTATCCAATTGAAATTGGTCATATATGCTTCTTTTCATTTCAGACCTTATTCTTTTAATTTTTCAACAATTGCACTATATTGTTTTTTTAAATTCATTTATTATTTTTTGTCCCAAAGTTATGATTTGTTTCATTTTTTTCCTTCATTTGGAATTAATTATATATTTTGTTTTTTATTTTTGAAATTATTCTTCTAATTTTTATCTTGTATTAATTCCTTTAGTTTTTTTTATCCTTCTTGGACAATGTTTTTTTTCATCCATATTTATGTTAAATGTTTTTTGTTTTTGTCTTTAATTTTTGTCATTTTATTTTTTGGTAGGGTTTTATTTTTATTTAATTCTGTTATGAAATTTTAATTTATATTGGTTACACTGCATTTTGTTTTTAAAAATCTTTTTATTATTTTTCGTCTTAGAGTTTTGATTTGTTGTAGTTCTATCATCCAATTGAAATTAATTATATATATATTGTTTTTTTTTGGCATTTATTCTTTTAGTTTTTATTAGTATTGATTCCTTTGGGGTTTGTTGTCCTTCTTGGAGAGTGTTTCTTTTTTTGTCTTTATTTATTCATTTATACTTTTAGATTTTTTTTGAGTTTATATATATATATATATATATATATATATATAATATGTTTAGGTAATTAGCCAAGCGTGCAAGTAAACAGCACTCTCATTTTAATAACTTTTGAGAATAAAGTACACAAATGACGGGTCTGTTATGGCACCACAAAACAAGCTTGCAGTTGTTAAAAGGTATCAAAAAAGGGTAAACGGATTTCAAAGTTACGAGAGTTCCTTTTTGAATAATTACTCTTCTTGTTAATTTCCTCGTTCCAATTCAGCTTGCTATTACTCGGATGAAAATTCAACTAGCAGCTGCATTTTCCCTTTGCAGCAAGTTGTGTCAAACAAGGCATGCCAAACCCATCACGTTTGTTTCTAGCCAGCTGCCCAAGTTCAATAATTTCCCTGTCAAACTGACTATTTCCAATACCAGTAGCATGATTCGTGCCTGTTTGTCATTCGATAGTGCTTTAAAATATTTTTGAAAAAAAAAACTGATTTTTTAATTTTAAATTATATTTTTGATATTTTTAGATATTTTGATATGTTGGTGTCAAAAATAATTTTAAAAGCAATACAAAATATTTTATGATATGTATATGTTAAAAATAATTTTTTAAAAATATATATTTTAATAAACTTCTAACAAAAATTTCTTTTAAAAAAACAAACAGACTAAAACTCTTAATGAAAAGTAAAGTAAGAAAAACAATTATGCATGTGCAAGGAAGCTGGGCCTGATTTGCCAGGCAATAAGCCCAAAAAGGCGAATGAGAAACCTGGGAGGATGGTGGGTGAAGGGCAGAAAGGATACCCAATGAAACCCCAAAAAGAAAAGGAGGATTTAAAAACTTTCAAAGAAAAAACGGGTAGGGGCCCAAACATTAATTCGGGTCCTCAGTCCACTGCTTTGCCTGTCCTTAATTAGAGAGCTAGACCTAAATTAAAAAAAAAAAAAACAGAGCGAGCTCGAAAGAAAAGAAGGTAGAGAATGGCAAGCGAAGAAGAGAGTGCGGTAAAAGAGCCATTGGATCTCATCAGACTTAGCCTGGACGAGCGTATCTACGTCAAGCTCCGCTCTGATCGTGAACTTCGCGGCAAACTCCACGTATGTGTCTCAACTCTCGCCTACATGTACCCCAGTTTCTATTTATTTATCTTTTTATTTATATACAAGGATGTCGTTTTGCAGAATTTAATTACAGGAAACCTAGATTCTTTTTAACGCCAACGGCATATTTTCAATTCTCTTTGTGTTGCTGCTGTGTGGACTTGAGTGTTTCTCTTAGGAGTTAGGATTTTAGCTACTTGTTTTAATCTGATTTTGCAGGCGTATGATCAGCATTTGAATATGATTCTCGGGGATGTTGAAGAGATTGTTACTACAGTCGAAATCGACGATGAAACCTATGAAGAGATTGTTCGGGTATGTTATGATTTCACTTTTATATGTTTTTCCCCCAAATGTTTGTTAGGTAGTAAATGCGGCACCTGCATGCCTCAGTGTCTAATGTTGAATAAGTGGAAGGGGTCTTACTGCTGTGAGCATTGAAAACTCGAATTGTTAGCTCTAGGAATTTTATGGGAAGCAACTATTATTGCGTAAAGATGGAAGGATTCACTTAGATATGAATGACGATGGCTTGGCAAAGTGGTGGCGACGGCTAGTATTTTGAAGGCTTGAAAGCTATAGGGTGCTGTTTGTTTATCGATATCTGTCCTGCCTTTACATCAACTAATAAAGTTTTCCTGATCTGTGAGAAGGCAGATATGTAGGAGGGATTTGGTGGAAAATCATTTGTAGTGTCAGCAATGCTAATCTAAAATCTTTATTGGCTATTATAATACTTCTTCATGTGCTTACCTTCTTTTTTTCCTGTTTCAGGCTACAAAGCGCACAGTGCCTTTCCTATTCGTTAGAGGAGATGGTGTCATATTGGTGTCTCCTCCTCTGAGGACAGCCTAACTTGGAGGATGAAGCTCAATGTGCAATCTTAAGGAAGAGAAATCTACCTTCATCTGTTGTTTACGATTATCTTAGAACTTGCCCAAACTTAGTTTGCATCATATTATTAATGTAGTTCGGGGTAAAGATTGCGGAATAGCCACTTTTCTAGATCTTTTTGTAATTGACACGACCTCTAAATTTGGACCAATTTGTAAGAGTTGCCAAGAGGGAAATATATGTGATGGAGCAACGTTGTCAGAATCTAGAAGCTGATTGGTCATCATTCAGTGGATCTGATGAGCGCCGGCTACCAAGATTTAGGAATAGAACCGCAACTAGACTTCAGATTGACTGAATGAATCAGATGCTCCCAGTTTAGTCTTCTTTCTTCTGTTCCTAATTGTGGTCTCGATAATGAATCCGATGATAATAAGCTTTTTAAACCCTGATTTTAAGCCAAGGCATACCTCCACACCGATGTTGCTGGGTCCATTTATTTTCAAATGCAAGATCCTCAAGTTTTTGTTTAACGGATTTTCCAGATCCACTGCTATGACAGTGATGGTGTCACTAACAATAAGGTCTGTTCAAGGAGTATTTTTGATACAAAACCAACAATCATTACTGCCGGGACATCCATGACCAGATCCAGTTGATAACAATATCTACCCCTAATATTCGATTCTTGCAGACTCCGGGGATCATACCCAATCATACACATGGTTCATGAAGGCCATGAGTTTCAGTCATTGGATAAATTTTAAAAGAATTCAATTAAGATAAGAGAATTTGACAACAGGATTATTTTTACTATCTTGCAAACCAGGGAAGAAAAGACTTTCCACAATCAACAAAAAGAGAAACAGAGAAAGGAAGGTACGGGAAGTGAAGAAAGATAGACTAGATAAAATATTCAATTTCAGGCTTCAGCAATCTTTCTAAACAACTCTCCTTCTCTTAATGAAATAAATTTTATTTAGAATATATTAAAATAATCTTATTTTTAATTTTTAAAATCACATCATAAAGATCCAAAAACACTTAAAAATTAATATGGAGCTAAAGAACCTAAAAAAATTAATAAAAAAAAACAAAATTAAAATGCAATCCTAAACACCCCCTAAAATCTAAAGTCAAATAGCAATAACCACGGTTTTATTTCCAATAGCAGCAAGGAATCATAATCCAAAACTTGGCTAAGAGTTGCGAAATGTCAGAAAATTCACGGAACCATATAACCCCACCCCAGATATAAAGAAAAAAAAATAAGAGACAAGCTCATGATGAGGAACTTACGAATGGAAAGAATAAGGGTTTCTTTCTACTAAATATATTACAACTACAATACAACAATTGCCCATGCACAGAAAATTTGAAAAACAAAACTTGTAATCACCGAGCACTCCTGACTAGGTTATCGACGTCTGTGGCGTGAGAAACCAGGGGAACCCATTGCTTGTGTGCCTCTATAGTTTCTTCCGGGGGAATCCATGTAGCTTCTGGGGGAATCCATTGATCCTCTATAGGCATAAGCAGCTTTAGCTGATTCTGGTACCGAGTCCAGGGGAATCGACTCGATAAAACATGCTGTATTAATACGAGTCCTCTCAAGCTCTGATTGAAGCAACTCAGAGCTGCACTGCTCAGCAAGAACCTAAACACCCCCCCAAAATAAATAAATAGAAATAACAAGTGAAAAGAGATTAACTGAACGAGCAAAATATAATAGACTGGATGACTAGGTTTTCCCACGGTGAGGATCCTAAGTGCCAAATTCCTGGTCTGCATATACACCTTTTCCATTGAAATGAAATATAATTACTCCATTGCTCTTTGTTCTGGAGCTTTCAAACATCAGGACATCACTTTATCAAACTAAATCAATCCCAATATGCATAAAAATGGACTCAAATGATTCAGTGTAATTTCAAAGCTTCAGACTTGCAAAAAAACCTGCATAAAAGGTACAGCGAAAAATACAGTTCTTACAATGAGGTCATCTGGGGACACGGTCATTCCTTGCAGCCTATCATCTGCAAGTGCATCTTCACTCCCACGAGTTGATCTGCGCTGATGTCCTGGGTTTTCAACAGCTTCAGTGACATTCTCAGTGGCTTTCTCCAGCAACACCCCTTGCAAGGACTTGAGAGACTCCCTTGCATCGGGTGTGAGATAGGGGTTTAATATGGTCTCAAAATATTCCAGCTGCCAGAGAAACATGTCAAAGAAACAAATGTTTACCCAGTCGTGCAAGACATGACATCTAGAAGAGAAAGCTGCAGCTAGGTGTTTGTCATTGCGTTTCAAAAATACTTTTGAAAAGAAATTATTTTTTTTATTTCTATTTTTTGTTTTAAATTATTATTTTTTATGTTTTTATATAATTTTAATATGCTGATATCAAAAATTATTTTTAAAAAATTATAATAAAAAAACATCATTTTGATGCATTTTTAATGAAAAACACTTTGAAAAACCCTAACCACACTCCCAAATAGGCAAGATTTGTCTATGCTAAAACTGTCACCGAATAATTTACAGCTCTAACCATCACACATGTACCTATGCAACGTTTTAGTCCTTATTCCCTTTCGGGGTGGGAGGCATTTGTGGGGCCAGCAGGATGATTATGATTATAAGTACTATATATTGTGTCTCCGAATTCGTTAGTGGAAGAGAAGTTAAACGAATAAAAGTCACAAGGGAACTTGGAAGGAAATATCATTCATTCCACAGCATAAAACTGCAACAATTATATAGTTTCAACTGGATTCAAGAATTTGCCACTGGTAGAAGAATTAGCTTTACCTCAAGCATGAGCTGACAGAAGCCATTTGCATCAAGTGACCTGAAATCTTTGCTTTTGTTTTCATGGAAAAGGCTCAGAAAAGTATCGATAAGACCTTCAACAAGAATACCAAGTGTCTTGTCCAAGAGGGGCTTAGCACCAGCAAAAACCTGAGATGAGCAAGTTAACATATCTCAGGATACATTTGATTATCTCAGGATACATTTGATTGGGCAATAACAACGAAGGTTAGTGACAAGTGCAAAATATACATCTATTTGTATTCCTTTTACATTATACTTTTTAACATCTTTCAAGCTTATTTCAACATTTTGAAAGTTATTTTATGGGTTTGACATATTTAAGAGACTTTGTGGATTACTTGCTATAAAATAGGAAATTTTGCACTTTATATTTCAGACCTTTGTTGCATGTTTCAAAATTTTAATTCCTAAAGAGGAGTTTTAAAATTGGAATTATAGCTATCAAGCTTGCTGGAAAAGTATTGTGGCAGAAATTCAATGCAGATTTAGGCATCCAATTGGAACAACAGCGTCAGCCTTGACTATGTTCGGGCACCAACACTGAACTGGGCATATCTGGAGCATAAGATGTCGAAATCAAGTGATTCAAAAGCCCAAATTCATCTACACATTTAGGGATACAACTTTCATGAAGGGACCAAAGTCGGGAAAAATCATCTGCAGCACTAAAACCTGGTGCAAGCTGGATGACGGGATATACTTCCTAATCTATCAAAGATTAGAGAGATTTTCTCAACAACACTTATCTCCTATTTTTTAGCTTGAGTAACAACATTAAGGTTAGGACTCTTCCAGAATACAAGGTAAGATACCCGCAAGCAAGGGACTCTTCACTCTTTCTCCATCAATTTTTCAGATTCAGCAGCAAACAAAAAGGCATGAGCAGTTGATTCACTTTCTTGGTTCAAAGGGGTGATTCCTCCATTCTTATAAATCGGTTAATCATAGAAGTTAAAATTAATATCCTTTCGCATCAAGCAAATAAATTAGGCTTCCATTCTAAGGGAAACCTAGAGGCATGTTAAACTAATCCGAATAAACTTCTAATTAGTCCCTTATCCTCAAGTGAATTAAGTATTGAGAAGCAATCTTTCTTCACTCAACGGTAGCTTTAAGATCAAGATCTACGCAATTAATTCCTAGCTAACATTCAAAAGCTTGAACATCTACTCGTCCTTAATGAGAAACCATTCCTTAAACATTATCAACACAAATCAGTCCTGGGTACGAAGTACATGATTTCTAAAGCAGTCAACTTGTCATGATTCCGTGGAAGTGTAACCTTCACAGATGAATTTATAGGAGCAATTAAAAAAAACAGTCAACTTGTCATGATTTCATGGAAGTGTAGCCTTAGCACAATTGAATTTAAACGAGCAATTATAAAAAACATAAATTCAATTACATGGATCCAGCTAGAAAAATATGAACAAGATTGATGCACATAAATTGCATGTATACTCCAGGGATAAAGATGATGTACCTCTGAGTGCACAGCTACTAAAGTGTGCAATAACTCCACAGCCGCATCACGTACACACTGCAAGGGATTAAATTCCATGTATTGTCATTACAAAATTGTTATTCCCGAATCTATTTTGGAAAGTAGCAAAGCGACTAACCAATGATGAAATAAGTAAATTCTTACTTTAACTGCAGGTGCTGCTCCCCATTGAACACCAGAGTTCAGCAAATAGTTCATAGCTGCTGATCTGATCAAATTTGCCTGACAGGAAGACACAAAATTACCTATTCATCGAGCCAAAACAAATGAAAGAACTTGCACTCACATTTGGAGTCAAATCCATAAAGTACCATCAAACATATACACAACCACTCTTGGAAGTCCCCAGTTCATATATTTCGACTGTACTAAGTACTAACCACCTAAAAGGTAACTGGTCCAGCAAAAGGCCCATGGGGATAAGAGAGTAGGAGATACCTCCTGAATCAATTTCCTCACACTAGCATAGCTATAATAAGTGATTCTACTTGTGTTTGTATACTAACCAAATAATAGGTGATTATGGTCCAGAGAAAGACAGGAAAAGTAAGCTAGAGCTACCTTCTATATCAATATCCTTGCAGCTGCATGGTTACATGTTATAATATCCTCATGTTCATGTAGGAACAAATACTAAATTAAAACCATATTAAGTTTTACCTTTGCAAAAGTATACTGGGCAAGGACCTTCTCTTCGAGTCCAGAGAAAGACATTACAAGATCTTGAATATCACTGCCCTCTTCATCCTTTTCCCTAGATTAGAAAATAAAAGAATAGATACTTCATAATAGTAAGCAACAGGTGGCAAAAAGAATGCTTATGCACTTTCAAAAATATATGATATTTCTGAATTTTGGGGAAGAGAGAAAAGGAGGTCACTACCTAGACTGCAACCAAATGGTTTTATACTTGTTGAACAACTCATAAGAAAGTTCATCTTTGCAAAATCCAATGTTGCTCAACACTAACAGCAATTGTTGATGTGAATCAATAGCACTTCCTTGGAGATTAGATGATGATTTTTCTTCTGATTCATGATAGTATCCATTCTGTAAATGCAAACTTTCTTTGCTTGATTTGTTTTGAGCAAGCTCACTCCCAATTTGTTCCAAATAGCCTGGCCAATGAGGGGCAAAGACAAAGCATCATAAAGTAATAACTGGATTAGTCCTACTTCCAAATATAAAATTGGAATAAGTTATTCATTTACCAGCAAAATCTAGGAAACAGTTTAAGAAGGCAAGTCGAACAGATTCTTGAATTTCTTGTAGCAGTGCAAACATATCTTCTGACCTTCTAGCCTCACTCCTTAAGGATTGAATCATTCTGAAAAGAAATATTCCCAAGAGTTAAAAGACAATTCAAAAGAAAAATATTAAGAACAACAAGATAGTTCAAAGAGTGGAGCATTCAAAAGTCGTAAACCCTATATATATCCATACAAAATATAAGGAAAAGCAGGAATTCAGAGAGGCAGAAGCAGTAGGTACTTAATAGCATGAATTACTAGAAATATGATTGATACAATTGATAGACAGTGTGGCTCTCACGCCCAAACCATGTTACCACTTTCCACAAATTACAGGATTTCAGCATTCAAGCTCCACAAAAGGTTTAAACCATTTATGAAATTTATCTAGCAAGAAAATAGCGTAAAACACCTGCACTAAAAATCTGACATGATCCATGAGATGTTTTTAACTTCAAACTTTACATTGAGGCTATTGGAAAGGTCCATAAGTTTCTGCTAGTCTATGAATCAATTCCAAAACAACAACTAATTATTAGTAAAGGTAAGCTCTCACGACTTACTGGCTGATTTGATCCATTGCAGAGGCAATAACTGAGCGGAATGCTAGAGGCAAGAAAGAAATTGTGTAAGGAGATTTATTCCTTTCAAGAATAGATACTGGAATCAAAGTTTCTTCTTTTGATATCTCTTCTGTCATTGCTCGCATCCAAGAGCAAAGCCTAATTATGTAGATCTTTGTAATCTCTGCCTGAAGGGTTCTAAGTGCCATCACTGTCACAAAAAAAAAATAACACTCAGAATTTGGAAACAGAAGAAATGATGGTTAATGAAAGAGGTTACACACCAGCAGTAGGTGGAGCTGATTCTTTCACTTCAAAAGCTTGGCAGGCTTTAGATATTTCCTTTATAGCATCACTCATGTAAGACTGGAGAATATTTGATTCCTCCAGATCATGAAACGTGTTATGGACCTGCAACAGAAGAAAGTCATATGGAATGACCTGCCAAACTAAACTGTCTGAATTGACAAAATCAAGAAAAAGGTCAAAATTGCCAGAGCAACACATTATCAATGTCTTGTTTGATTATCTGCCAAAGATAGTTTCTACAGTATCATTAAGACAGGTCATAAGACTTTAAAAAATAAAGTCTTTCCTGCAAACCAAGGTTGTCAAAAACCTGAACAGACTTGCTTTAACATGACCAACCAGGAACATGTCTGGATACAGGCATGCAGCCCAGAAGAGGTCAGTCACATTGAAGAACGAGTTTATCTGATAAAAAAGACACAAGAGGCCGTGATCTGGTTAAAGATTGATAAGTGACCTGTTTGTGAAGTTACAGTTTCACTTATACCCCTCATTGCTTGCACTTTGATCCTCAGTTACCTCGAAAACTTAGAAAGCTATCTCTGTTTTTTTCTCCTAATTTTATAGAACATTCACTATATTTATACATTTTACTTAGCAATCCTGATTTAAGTTCAGTTGACCCTTCAATCTTAATCTGCTCTCTTCTTAAATTCCATAGCTCGGACAAATTTGAAACCTTGATTGCATCAGATTAGAAAAACAAATGACTTCCATAAAATGCAAACCACTTCCATCCAAATTAAAAGGTTTAAAGAAGCAATGTTCAATCATAAATTATAGACAATTGAATGCATGATGAACACTCACCTTAGTTTCGTATGCAGATATGGTACCTCGTATCATACTAGCAACTTCATCAAGAGAATGAGCAGAGTACCTCCCATCTCCAACCTTTTCCTCACTTTTTGTTGCAGAAGCATTAACATTTGATTCAGCAGAAACTTGGGAGGACTGGACAAGTAAGATCGACAAGATCAAAACCAAGGCTGAAATTAACTTTTACAGAAGAAATGAACAGATCTTCATATGATATCAGAACTGGCTTTAAAAGATAGAAAAACTAACACAATTATTTTAATGCATGATTCGGAGAAGAGGTTGTCACTGCATTTATCAAGGTCAAGAGATAACAAAATTATCATTTTGCTTTTTTGTTTAGATTTTTAGAGCTTCAAAGCCCAGCAATTATAACAAGCAATTCCAATAGGAGGGGGATGTTAGTGTCTGCATCTTAGCAGCAAAAACACTATTATCATAATAGCAGTAGAATTATTGGATTCTGCTTCATGTCTTCTCTCTTACTTTCCCTGAGCATAGGGGCTCTTGTTGTGCTAGAAGGACTTTTACCCTCACAATTTATAGCGTCCATGGATTTTTCTTTGTTATAAATTTCTTTGTTGTCAAATATTTGCTCGTTCTGGTGTTTATCAATGGTTCTATACAATACATGCAAACGGTCCTATACCCGTGTTTCAAAATTTCCATACCAAGCTTGAAAAAGATTTCAAGAATGAATTCTCAAATAAAACATCAAATGACGTTTGACTTTGGATTGGAGTTACGTATGCGTACGAGAAATCAAGGTTGTCAATGAAGAATACTATAATGGTGTGATAATCAGTGAGACTAAAATAAAGCCTACTTTCTGTTTAGAGTGACTTCTCAATGTCATCTGATTATGACAGTTTCTTGATATAACATTGATGCTACAGCATAAAGTGCTGCTATTAATGGTCACTCTGAACAAGCTGAATATAAGGTTGCAAAGAGCCTAATGATACTGATAAGGACTATATGTCATCAATCGATTCTTCATACAAATAGCTAGTAGATGACACATTAATAGATCTAAATTGATTCTTCATGATAATGGTACCAGAAAATAAGGTACACAAAAATGAGAGATGATAAAAGTGCAGACAGTAGAATGCAAGTGTCAGCATGAAACAGATGTCATAAAAGCTGTGTGTTCCATTTTTCATTAATATCAAGTAGTATTTATCAAAGACAATAAAGTCCATGGATACAAGTAAAATCTAAGGAGGACAGTATCCGAAATACCTTTGCGAATTTCCCACTGAAAACAGACAGAGCAACTTTCCAGAAGGCTGGTATGTGATGTGCAAGCACAGCAGTCAACCTTCTGATGTACTTTCCTCTAAGAGCATCAACTTCTTTGCCACTCAAATCCACTGGCTGGGAATCTACTGGTGGAGGGATGTTCCCCAGCATAAGAGAATAATCAACATCTGACTGCCAGTAATAAGATAATACAAAGTAAAATCATTGTTCAGCACCATACCAAGGGTTACATCATGCATGGGTGTAATAGAATAATTTGTGATGAATGCACATACAGATTGATTCAGATTTTGTTGAATTTGCGTCCACTTTGCATCAGAGATAGCTCTTTCACGCATCTCATTATGCAAGGTTTCCATTCTTGCTTCATGATCTAAGGTGCATTTCTCAAGCAATCCACGAATTCGGTGATTCTGTCAAAAGGATAAAGCTTGAGAATCCATAAGTTGGCCTTCCAATTATATTTAAATGAGATGTAACAAAACCTGTATATTTCTGTTCATCAGACTTTTCATGAATTCTTTATTTATTTAAAACACAGTGAATTACATGCATTGCATGTCATATGAAGATCAGTTTATGGATTCACTGACCTGCACATTCAAATAATGCCACACGGGATCTGACTCAGGTTCCAGTTCCAACAACAGCCTCACTGTGTTTTCAAGCTAAATAAACAAGACAAATACTTCAGTAAACACAAAATAATAGGAATAATTAATTTCATACAAACCAGAAGTTCAACTCAGGCACAACACTGTTACTGGTTATGCATAACCAGACCAGCCATACCACCCACCCACGTACATGATATCCGCAGTTAAGGTAATATGACCACTTGAACTGTTTCACTTAAAAATCAATTTCTATTTAAGGACATGTAGTACGGTCCATAAGCTTAGTTGTCAAGGGTGTGATCATCACTGTGTACTAGATTATAATGTGTATATGATTGTTTTTCTCTGACCACAGTGTGACACCAAAGCAAACAATTCAATATAAAAGGCAAACAACAAACTATGATCTTATGCATCAATGTTGATTTTGTAATTTCCTGTACAAAAGATGACTTTTCACTGCAAAGTTAGTAACCTTACATTTGTAAGATCTATTTGTGGATCTTCCATAGACTTGTAAAGTGTTCCTTTGAACTCGTTCATCACCTTTTCAACCTCTTCTAGAACACGTTTTAGTATGTTCACCTGAAATTGACATAAAACAGTAAGCATATGGGGGGGGGATATTCTGACAACAAAACACATGCTATGGGAATTAGCTGTATATCAAAATAGAAACTATATATCTATAAGGACATATTTACATATAATGGAGTAAGATACTGTTATTGATGTGAAAAATCATCAGACAAACAGGAGAAGACATTTCATGTTAAAACATGGATGTCCACAACAGTCTAACCACATTCATTTCATTTTCTCACCCATAAGATGTTCAACCTTATAGACCCTATACCACTAAAAGGACCTCCCGAAAATAAGGCAACAGCTGTCAGATAGCTTTTGCAGTCTATCCAGCAGGTCAAATGATAAAAAGATTTAGCCCAAGAATATTCATTCATCTTTCACAAATGACCAAAACTTCCTGATTTTTCTTTGTAGTTCATAACAAGGCAAGTTTGGAATGAAATTGCAGCATGAAAACGATGGCTGGGGATGACAACGCCCTATCATACCAAATGGAAAATACAATGACTGACAATTGCAAAGGGAATGCATGATGATCAGTGCATCAACAACTGAGATAAAACATGTCAAATTAAATATAAATGGTAGAACATGCTCTATAACTAAAGTTAATAGTAAAGCTTTCAGCATTACCATGAATCAGGAGAACAATAAACATGTACGAGAAAGTTGAACAGTAAAACCCTTGAAGCCTAAATATTATACTTTGGTGCATCTACCTCAACCAGAAAATATAACAGTAAATTAACTCTAGATTGTTGCATACATGAGAGGGTAGAGCAATTGACTTCGCCTTCTTGTATTCCCGAACTGCTAGGTCATATTCGCCCTTACCAATGCTCCCTCGAATTGTACTAGGCAAGTTAAACAGTGTTCGAAATCTCTGAAGCATTCCTTGCACAGATCTTATCTTCTCAGCTTGGGCCTAGTTTTAGAAACAAAACAAGCTAAATGACTTTTTATGCATCAAAAGGTATCAAGTTCAAACAAGGTATAAATGTAATTTCTCACAAACCTGTCTCTCAAATAGAGGCTCGAAAGCACGATTAGCCAGTGAGCTTACTCCTTGCATGCAATTATACAGGTGAGAAGTCCCAGAACCTTCAGGATCATCTTCAATCCGTCTCAATTTTGATTCTATATCTGTAAATGAATTAACGATTCCAACATCAAGTTCAATAAATCACTCAGAATATCATTACAGGCTACAGTTCCAATAACCTTGCATAGCAAAAACCATGTCCACTGAAAGTTGGGCGTGGACAAAAATCTCCAGCTCACTTGCCATGGTTAAGAGTAAATCTAGCTAGCCATGCAACATGATGATTGCATACCATCAATTGTAGTCTTGCAAGAGACAAAGCAATCAAAATTGTCTTTAACCAGCTGCTTTCTCTGCTGAGTCCGTCCTTTGAGATCAGTTTTCAAAGCAAGTGCACCAGCCTCCAAGTCTGCTGCACTTGTATCTTGATGTATTCGGGATAGGAATAGCTTTGCATCGAAGTTTTCAGAGAAATACAGCAACTTCTCTGCAAATATAAACATTAAAAAAATGTAGCCGGGCATAATAACCAACAAAATAAATAGGCTAAAAAATAACATCCATTGCTTCCCTGTGAATTAAATCTATCAACTTCTCAAAAAAGCTTATGCATAATTTATAGCAAAAAAAATTGTGAAAGCAAAATGCAAGTGGCTACTACACCCATTGATTAATTTGATAGGAGTACCATTGCTTCAGGATAAATTCTATCAATGAAACTCTAAGGATCTTAACCTTGCCCATTCTCTCATGGCTTTGAGAATGTCATTTCATTTATTGATTGCTTATTGGTGGAAAACATGAAGATCAGCGCTGAATTAACTTTCCTACAATTGCTAGTTTTGACATTCGAATAGCCCTAATTTAACAAGAATTTATGATTATCCCTTCTATCATTACACGGAGAACACCCCCTTAATATGCATACTTAATGGATATGCTCTAATTTAAAGAGTGTTCAGCTCCTGACCATAGTACATGGTACTATAATAAGAGAACAAATTATCTGGCGATGCAGAAATGTATTTTATTGAGAGCAATGCTGTAGTTATATACAATGATCCAAATAGGTAACTGGATTGAATAGAAGAAAAGAGAGAGAGAGAGAGAAGGAAGAGAGAAATACCACGAAGGATATTGTCCAAGTGATCTCTATCTGATTTTGATGGAGAACTTTCCAATGAATCAGTGATCAACCTTAATGATTTGTTATCTATAATCCTGTAAGTTAACAACAAATTCAGGATAACACTTAGCATAAGTGACTTTGAAAGGTAAAATATCAAGGAAACCTATACTTCAGTCTCCTATAGGATAAGATTTTATAGTTCTATGTTTGAAAGGGAATCAATTAGCATTTCCACTTTTGAAATATCTTAAACTCTTGTTCTTCAAGCTTTGACAAATGTCTAGAAATTTGGAATCCTCAAAATAATGTGCAATCCATGAGCCGAAACAAGCCTCGGAAACTGAAAAGTGTTGCTTACAATGAAAATTGCACGCCAGAAGCTTACCCTAATCCAAGTGGATCAATGCATTCCATGCCACGGGGAAATGATTGCAGAGTGTTTAGCCCCTTTCTAGCCACTGCTGAAGGCTTCCGCTCAAACTTTTGAGCCACTGGTGCTGTTCTCGACTCTCGCATGTCACGAACCCTACGAGCAAGCTGTCATAAGAGCAAGCTTTAGCACCTTCAATAAACTAATCATTCTAAACTAAATTGCACATATTATGATTCTTCCTATGTCATCAGTAATGCCTCACATATCATTCACCAAAACAAAGAATCAACTCAACACTGTATAATTACCAAGGGTTTCTATAGCCATTCACGTCTATTATTCAAAATATAGATACATTGATAAAAATTGGAGAGAGATACCTCAGCTTCGTCAACTCCTTTCCAACAATTAGGCTCTTCGCCATCCCAACCTCTCTCCTCCTCCCTCCCTCCGCTGCCACGTCCACCTCTCCCTCTCGCTGCCGCACCTCCTCCACCGCCACGATCCTTACTAACCTCCTCATCACCGCTCGATATGCTCAGCATTTCCACCTCCGAATCATCATCATCCTCCACCGCTCTCCTATTCTTCGTCTGATTCGCCATGTTCGCCGTCGGCGCTGGCCTCTGGGAGGGAGGAGGTTGCCTTGGCTGCTGGACGAAATTTACAACCGGCTTGCGGTGATTCGACGGCGGGCGCTGGTAGTTGAGATCGCGTTGAGATTGTTCCTTTAATGCCATCTGGAGAAGCTCGTCTTCATCGTCACTATCGCTTGACATTTGCGTAATTTAATGGAGTTTTAGGGGCTTTTTTTTTTTTGCTTGGGGGTAGATCTGGTCTGTTATGACTGATTATTTGGTATTAATTGAACGTTCGAGGGGGAGAGAGAAGGAGAAGAGGAGAATATATCTGGTGTAGTTTACGGCATGGTACGAGCGAATGGATTTTAAGGCAGGTGGCGCTTGTGAATGAAAGGAGCGTAGGAGGACCGTTTCTATTGGTGAGCTCTTTCCCCCCTCCTGTTATAAACTTATAATTGTGAATTGTTAACTAAAATTGTTTAATTTTGTAATGCATTATTTTTTCATTTTTTATTTTTTAAGCGTGGAGTTATGATGGTGGTTAAAAGTTTGTTAGTAAAGGATAGCTCTTTCGGAGGGAGTAATTACGATCATTTTTTATTTTATTTTCCTTCGTGTGCGTACAGCGTAGGGGCGTGATAAAAAGAGATTGAGAAGTGCCGACAGGGAGGGGGGGTAGGATTTAGGCTCTTTTTATTTTTACGGTATAATTATGTCTAAAAATATATTTTTTCAGTATTTTAATATAGTAATATCAAAATTAAATTTTAAAAAATAATGATAATGTATAATATCATTTTAAACATGTCATTGCTATCGAGCAATTGATAAATTAAGTGAAGATTGTTTTCTTAAGTTTTTTGTAACAACATATTAAAATAATATTTTTTATTTTAAAAAAATTATTTTTAATATCAATATATTAATATAATTTAAAAATAATAAGAAATATTTTTTTTTAATTTTTTAAATTCGCTTAAACTCGCTTTCTCCTAGACTTCCTAACTTCTCGTTGTTGCTAGGAAAATTCAATGAAAAGGCTTGACCATTCGTCGAGCGTCGGTAACCGCGGCTTCCTGCAACGAGCTTTGCATATATTCAGTGTGTTTGGTATTGCTTTTGCTTTGCGATTGAAATTAAAAAATTAGTTTTAAAAAAGTGTTTTTACTACGGTTCAAAATAAGTTGTGAAGTGTTTGGTTAAAACTGTGGTTGAGTTGTAAATTGAAAAAAAAAACAGTTTTAAGTGTTTGGTTACTAAGTTTTTCATATTGCTTTTAACTTGTGAAATTACTTTAAAGGGCATAGAGTAATACTCTAATTATCTTTTTAAAAATATTTTTGTTTAAAAATATATTAAATATTTTTTTTAAAATTTTTCGTCTTTATATCCAAATTATTAAAAAAACACTAAAAAATAGATTTTAAGATTATTTTAATATTAAAAAATATAATAATATTAAACCATATATTATTACTCCCCCTCTCTTTCTTTTCTAGAACCCCACCCTTCTCAAATTTTCTCAACCGAACTTCAAACCCAAATATATCAAAAACAAAATAAACAGAGACACGGATGAGTTCTTTTTCTATCTAAAAAAACATGTTTCTTCACCATCTCTCTTCGGGGTCAGAATCAAATCTTCTTTCTTACGCCACATCACCGCCATCTCTCTTTGTATCTGTCTATTTCTGTTTCTCACCTACCAGATTGTGTTCATTTTGATTTTGTTTTTGTCAAGTTATAGGCTTTGCAGATCGCTTTCATTTCAAGTTATCTCGCCGATGAACGATTTTTTTTTTTAATTTTTGTTGTTATTTTTAAGTACCTCTTTTATTAACTTACTTTACTCTTCTGTTCACTGGTCTTTTGATGCCAAAACCAGGTTGCACAACGAGCATGTTTGGGTTTTGCGCCCCCTGCTTGCTTGTGCCTGTGGTATATGAAGAAGAAGAAACGAGTGTTGCACAGCAATCATGTTTGAGTTTTGTTTGTCTATACTTGTTATGTGTGAAGGAGAAGAAACGAGGGTTGATTTGGAATTAATTTTCAACGGTAATTTCTGTGGAATCGCAGCTGGAATCGTAAATTGATAAGCATATTGCCGATGCAAGAAAAGCAACAAATTTGTGTTTTTCTTGCACCGGCGTTTGCAAGCTCAATTTAGGTGGGACCCATATCACAAAACTGATTTTGTTACAAAACCAAACAACAAATTGTGGTGCGATCCGGCAATCGCAGATCGCACCACAATGCCAAACATGTGCTCAGTGATCGATTGAAAGTTAGTTTATTTGTTTTTTAAATTATTTTTTTGTTTAAAATATATATTAAAATAATATTTTTTTTATTTTTTAAAAAATTATTACATTAAAATATCAAAAATATTTAATTTAAAATTAAAAAAAATAAAAAAATAATTTAAAAAATATGTATTTTTAAAATATAATGTTAATCAGGACTTTAACATAGAAAATATTTTCTTTTTAAAAATGCAAAAAAAATATTTTAAGATCATTTGAATATATCAATATCAAAAATATTTTAAAAAAATATTTTATTGATATATTTTTAAAAAAAGAAATAAAACCAATTATAAAAACTCTCTATAGATTTTAATATTCTTATACTTATTTGAGAGTATGATTGAGATTGTTTTTTTTAAATAATTTTTATTCTTAAATATATTAAAATAATATTTTTTTAATATATATTTTTTATATTAAAAAAACATATATTTAAGAATATGTTTTTTAAATGTATTTTTTTATTATTTTGACGGGATGATTTAAAAAAATTATTTTTAATATCATCCCATCAAAATAATAAAAAAAAATACATTTAAAAAACAATACCAAACATCAATCTATCTGCAGTAATTTGGCATTAGGATTTAAAATTGGCATGATTGCAGTTTTTTTGTCATCATTGAAAAGAATGTGAAACAGGTAACTTTTGCGAGATGAAAATGATATATGAAAAAGACTAATCAAAGGAACCATGCAGTGGCCAGCTAAGGGCCGATTGCATGATGCTCAACGCGGTGTATGTAGCATAAAATGATTGTTTGTAAAAATGATTAAAGTTATTTTTTAAAATGATTTTAGTTTAAAAAAATTAAATTAAAATAATATTTTTTTAATTTTTTAAAAAATGTTCTTGGAAAGCGACAAACAAGGGAGAAGATTTGAACCGTTAAAATTAAAAAATGATAAGAAAACATAGAGGCACAAAACGGGAAAAAAAAACAAACAATTGCCCCGGAAGCGAAATTACCCCGTGCCATGATGTGTTTGTTGATTAGGCTGTCTATGTTTCTAAGAATTCATTTTTTTGAAAATTATTTTCCAATTTTTTTTATATTTGTTTGTCTTTTAGAAAGTTGGTCAACGGAAAACATTTTTTAGTCAAAAAAAATTTTTGCTTGGTTTTCAGGAAAGTATTTTCTGAAAAATTTGGGCGAAAAATACTTTCCGGAAGTTGTGAAAAATTTAAAAATGTCATTATTTGTTAATTATATCAAATTTGATCCTTAAACTTTTGATTGTTATATATAATTTGTTTTGAATATTTATTTTTCAATTCCATCTCTTAAAATTTAATTTTTATATTAATTTTGGTCCTTGTTTTTATAATTGCAATTTACTTTTTTCTTATCATTTTTTTATTGTTACTTATTTTATTTGAAATAATTTATGAAATTTTAATTATTATTATTTTAATTTATTCACCTTTCATTTTTTTTATTTTTTAGATTTTATCTCTATTATTTTGATTATTATTTATTTTATTTGAGATAATTTATGAAATTATATTTTTTTTCAATTTCATTCTCATTCAACTTTTTAATTTGTAAGATTTGTTCCTCATTATTTTAATAAACTTGAAAAAAAAATTATTAATAAATTATTTTCCAGTTCATTTTTCATAGCACAAACAAACATTAAAAAGTATTTTCCAGTTCATTTTTCATAACACTGTCAAACATCAGAATTCACTTTCAAGGAATTCATTTTTTCCGGAATTCACTTTCCAAAAGAAAACACAAACGGGCCTTAAAAGGTGATTCGTCTGAAAAGAAAAGAAATTACTTAAATAAAAACTATATTTCTTAATCGTATGAAATTACTAACTTTTGACGGTATCCAAACAGAATGATGAAAGAGGCGAAGATTTGATGAGATGCTGGAGCAGTAGCCATAACCTAAATGCAGCGACTACAATGTTTTTTCAACTCCAGTCCTGTTTCTTACAACTTTGAATGCACCAGGATGGGATGAAATCCAGATTCGGGTTGGACTTAAAGGATTTCTAAGTAGAAAGGCATGTGATTCGTTTTAATTGTATTTTTCGTTCAACAATCAAGTGTTTATTTTGCTGGGTGTGGATGGCCTCAAAAGGTAACTGCAGTGATTAGATGACAGCGATTGATCAGAAGAAAATAAAATTGCAGCTGCTAGAAAGAGAACGAAGGGTACCTCCCAACGCATCTCAGAGATTTTGCTGAGGATCCATCATCCATCCTTGGAGAACTTGCATTTTTCAACATGCCTAGAGTTGTAAAATATCAGTAAACTACAGCAAATAATCGCCGAAAAAGTAATAGATGATCGTAATGAATACTGCATACTTGGCTGTTTGACCATCCCAAATCCTTGCATTTCCTTCATTCAATGAATAAATCTTTCCTTTCTTTGGAATCTGTTCAGAAAGAAAACTGAGAAACAAGCACCTCCATGAAAAGGTGTTGTTTAAAAGGATGATGGAATTCTGCCGAAATTTGTTTCTTGAAATGTTTTTCATAAAAAAATATGTTAAAGTAATATTTTTAAATAATATTTTAATATAAACACATCAAAAATTTAATATATATATATATAATAATTTGAAACAATTGTTTTTTGTAAAATGCTCCCAAACAGTGCCTAAATAGCAATACTCTGCTATTTAAAAAGAAAATAAATTGTAGTCCACCAGCCTACCAAGAATTAAAGGTTAGCACTTGGTTGTTATATCTTCAGAGATAATACTTATTATTTGTTGTTAATATCCTTGTAAAACAGCTTTTAATTTTAAAATTATTCATCTATGATATGAAAAAGATAAAAATAATCATTGTCACAGATTTAAAACTTAACCTGGATATCGATTTGGATCAGGTTTAGATCCCAAGTTGACCCAGGTCATTAAAAAATACAAGTAATTATTGGGTTTAAGAGCTTGCTTGGAGGGCAACCTGGGACAAAAACTTGATCACAAGTAGATTGATTATTTTTTGGGTCAAAATAAAAATATTTTCATCATATTTTTAAAATTTAACTCAAGGATTGACTTAGGAAAAAATTTGAATCACTCGGATCACAGGTTAAAAATCATGAGGATCAACATAAAAATAAAAATGATTGTTATCATATTTCTAAAACTCAATTTCATGATCGACCCGAGGTAGGGTCTAAATCACAGGTCACAAGTCGAGAGGGTCAAACCAAATTAAAATAAAAATAAAAATAATTATTATAATAATTTTACTATTAGAGGCAATTAACATATAAAGGATGGTTTTACTCGGTCAACCTGCAGCAAGACTCAATTCACAAGTAGAGTGTTGTTTAACTTGGGTTGATCCGTCAATGTATGAATGAAAAAGTATATCAACTCACATGGTCAATTCAGTTTTTATAATTAAGGTTATTATATTTTAACACACAATGCAAGTTAAAGTAAATAAAAATATTTAATTGTTTTTATAATAAAATAAACTTTTTATATTCTATATTAGTATATCCAATTTTAATTTATCCAACATAACTAAATACAACACAGAAACAATCATTATATTTTTGTACATTAGTATCAAATATCGTCTCCATCACTTTCTGTCTTGTATTTGTTGGGAATTCCGGCTTTCCCATGCGCGGACCGGAGTGTACTTGATACTTACTCATATGAGGCTTAAGCACACTGACACAATATTTAACGTGGTTCGGCAAAACCGCCTACATCCACGGAGAGAGACATTGTATTAGAGATAGAGAAAGGGTTACAATAAATACATATAGAGGAGGAGGATTACATCCACTCTACTCAACTCATCGACTCTCTCTACACACGACACATTCACTTGTGTTTCTCCTCTCTACACAACACATTCACTTGTGTTGCTCTCTCTCTCATTTTTAGCTCTAAGAAGCTCCTCTATTTATAGCAAGAGTGAGGAGACAATCTTAAATGGTTGGCCACCAAATTTTCTTCATAGTCAAAGGTTGGCCACCAAACTTAGGCAATTTACCATTTTCAACAATGGTGGGTTGATTACCATTTTCAACAATGGTAGGATATTGCCACAAAATGGCAATATACCTAACAATCACCCCTTTGCCATTTGTGTGGGCAATTGTCATCTTGCTTGTTCGAGCACAAGCTTGCATTCTACAGACTCTTCCAAGCTTACCATTACGAGGCGTCTTCAACACAACATTCCCTTCGAGCATATCAATCATGCTCGGTCCGGAATGATTTTTCAAGCCTTACACCAAGGCTTACAACACCCCCTCAAACAAATATTTCCAAGTGTGACAGTCATTGAGTATTTCAATATGATCACAAGCTCACCACTCTTCCAAGAGTCTACTCATCCAGGATTTGCGTCTGCCCTCTGTTCCACCCTAGGAACCACGGCTTACTTCTCCATGAGTCTCTCGTTCTTAGTCGTAAGAGTCCAGGTAGCTCTCCACCTTTAACCATGGGGGCAGCCCATTAAAGGTTGATCTATATTTGTCTTCATACTCTGAGTATTACAATGCCATTACCGAGCTCACTACCTTGACAAGCGTCAACTCGTTCCCGGAACCTGCGCATGCCCTCTGCTCCTTCAGAGCAGCCGCGTCTTAATGCTCCACAAGTCACCCACTTATTGTCCAAGGCAAATGTCTTCTAGCTCATTAATCTTTAGCATGGGGGCAATATCCATGAAAGTCAATCCTACATTTGTCTTCATACTCATCATAGCCACTTCATTGGCTATACACTTGTCCACTCATATCTAGCCATCACATTGGCTCTGGGGTTGTTCTGATCTGGGCTCATATAATGGTCCACACACCTTCTCCTTAGGTGTCTGAACTGGGACTTCTATCACAGCCCTCACACCTTTTCTAAGGTGTTTTCGCCCGTTGTCATGGGACGGTCTGATCCGGGCTCCTATCATGGCCCTCACACACCTTCTATCTAAGGTGTCTTCACCTTTCATAGGTGGTTGCATCCTCCTTCAGCTAAGATGCTTCAAAGTGGATCAAAAAGTCTCTACCACCATGTGCACTTATGGGAGAGATTACTGCCACTGACTACATAGAAAGAGAAAGTTGCGGTATACTCCTCGCAATCCTCCACCTCGATTTCTATGTTTGGAGCTTTTGTGCCTTTCTTCTCGACAACTCCACCTACACCAACTCTCTTTGGTGTCTTCGTCTTTCATCATAAACGGTTTCTTTTTATCACAGGCGTTTGCACCCCCTCAATTAGGTGCCTCTGCAACAGCTCTCTTTCCATCCTTGCATGCATTGGAAAGGTCTTCGCCTGTTGTCTTCATTAAGAGCATAAGAGACTTCCTGTTGTACAAACTTTAACAGTCTCTGCTCTGAGCTTCATCTGGGAACACTTCTTCTCCTTGCACTTGTTATCTCATTACAGTACCTCGTTGGATCCTACGAGTACTCTTACACAATCTCTCTATGTCCTCGTGCAATTTCTGTTCTCCAGATCTCCCTATTCCTTGCTTATGTTTGACAGTAGCTCATCCTGTCATAACACCTGTCCAAGTCAAAATAGGGTGTCAATCTTTATCCCCTGCTGTATTTCTCTTCCATTATCAGGGTCTTCATCAATTCTCCCCTCGAGAAATCACAGTCACCGAATCTAACTTCTTTGGAGAAATCACCACTTCATCAGATCCTTGATCATACAGAACCCAACTGTTCCCTTGTGCCGCCATCCTGCTAGTCTTCAACTGTTTCATTACAAAATGCTATATATACGAAAATAGTACCGTATGGATAATCCTTCCACTAAGCAAGTTCCCAGGAAAGATTGGAGGGGTCACACTGGTCCCGCTTAAAACCCAATCTCCTAGACAGAACTTCTTAGGCCATATCTATCCATCGTACTGTCTTTCCGTATATACAACCATTTGCTAGCTGGTTTTTCTTTACAAGTGATCTGGAATATACTGGTTTAATACATGATTTCTCAATATCTGGCGAGACTACCAGTGCTTAGATTCGTCAAGATTGGTCTTCGTCAATTTCCACTCTTCACCTCAAATTATCCACATGATCGGGTGTCCAGAGTGTCCCAATTTTACCTTCCCTCGAGGCAATTAAATTTCTCCCCACTTAGCATTTCAGCACATGTAATTGGGTAAACATGTGCACCTTCTTCTTCTTCTCTTCAATGACCACCATGATGACCTTCAGATGCCTCCTAATCGGGCAATCTCTTTTGGTAATTCGCCACTACCATTTTTGGTCTCAAATCTCAACGATCGGACCGTACCATTGCATCCGGAACGATCAAATTAGCTGGAAACAAGTCTGAAATCGTCCAAATCGCACTTCAGACGGCTAAGATTTGATCAAAACAAGTCTGGCCCGATTAACAGCCCAGATTCAATCTCAGATCCGGTTGCACGTAGACTCTGCTGCACAGAATCTTATCCCACCAATGACGTGTCACTGTTGACTTGATTGATGACGTGGCGTTGACTGACCGGTGACGTGGCGTTGACGTTTCCAGTCAAAACTTTGACCGACAATAACTCCTTCGTTTGAACTCCGAATTAAGTGTACTATACACCGTTGGAATCGTGGTGACCTCCTCTACAAGATCAGATGCTTAAAACTCGTTTTTGAGTACTTTGATTTTTCTGCAAAAAATCAAACACCTACACCAACGACTCTGATACCAGTTGTTGGGGTCAACTGGTATTCGGGTCGGGTCAGCCAATCCGGGCGAAAAAGACGCATGGGGCGCGTGGGCGGATGCCTGTCTGAGAGTGATGGAGAGTGCGACCATGTTCGACATCGATTTTGGCGCCATTTTCACTGAGTGGCTCGTCTCGGCCTCCTTTACACAGTGGTGTGGTCAAAACACAATTTTGACAATTTTCATTTTGAGCAAAATCAAACACCCCTTTAAACCATCAGCTCGATACCGGTTGTTGGGAATTCGGCTTTCCCATGCGCGGACCGGGAGTGTACTGATACTTGCTCATAGGAGGCTTAAGCACACCGACACAATATTTAACGTGGTTCGGCAAAACCGCCTACATCCATTGGAGAGAGACATTGTATTAGAGATAGAGAAAGGGTTACAATAAATACATATAGAGGAGGAAGATTACATCCACTCTACTCAACTCATCAAGTCTCTCTAGCTCTCTCTACACAACACATTCACTTGTGTTGCTCTCTCTCTCATTTTTAGTTCTAAGAAGCTCCTCTATTTATAGCAAGAGTGAGGAGACAATCTTAAATGGTTGGCCACCAAATTTTCTTCATAGTCAAAGGTTGGCCACCAAACTTAGGCAATTTACCATTTTCAACAATGGTGGGTTGATTACCATTTTCAACAATGGTAGGATATTGCCACAAAATGGCAATATACCTAACAGTATTTTCTGTCTTCACTGTATCAGTATCTTTTATATTCCAGAAAATGCTGCATGAACACTCAATCACCGGCAGCTCTGGTTAGGGATAAACATGCAGTTCTTGCAATCAAAGAGGATGGATTGAATTCCTTGTAAGTGCAGCTAACTACAACACGTAATCACAAAATTAAACTGATTGCAGTTCCGCAATTTACTGATGAAAACATGATTTACCTTAATGTCAGGGTGAGTAAGTATGAACTCCCCGAGGGATGGATCCAGGGTGAAACCATTAACACCAGACCCGGTGCTCAGAACAAGCTGTCAAGTCATAAGATGATTAATCAGTAGATGACATAATAAAAGGCGAGCCACTGTATTTATATGACAACAAATAGCTCATTAAGAACAGAAACAGGTAGAAGAAAAACAGAACAGGATGATGAAATAGTTTGGAGTTTAGACCCGGTCCACACTGGTCTCCACAGCAAGTCCAATAAGTTTGGCTAGACCCGCCTGCACGGGTAAACAATTGGAGATGAATAAATCTTACTTGTAGGACCTAAAAATTCAAAGGCATGAGTTTCATTTTTTCTTCACTAATTTATTCAGCCACCACGGGTGATAGAACTTTTTTTATATAAAAAAAAAATGATTCTTATTCCATTTAAAAAATTAAATCCAGTTGCAGACTGTGGGTAGTGGTAAGGACGCAGAATAAGAAGAAGAATTATCATTTCATTTCCAACTAGTCTGCGATCAAAGGTTGCGAAAGAAGAAGTCACGTTTACATGTTCGGTTAACGGACCTACCTTGTTGACGGCAGAGCAGACGAACTTGCAGCCAAGAACAATGTGATTTAACAAGATTGCTCGTTCAACACGAGCCTCGTTATGGTCATGAGAGCGGGGTGGGGACGGGGCTATCTGGAGTAGGCGGAAATTCGGGTGACACGTGGAGGCAGGAGAGTGAGGGACTGATGTGTGTGGCCGTTACTGCAGAGTGCAGATAACACCTTTCGTCGTCTATCTCTGATTTCGACTGTAATGGGGTTTTAGTTTCGGTCGGTGTTTTGAGGATGACGAGGTCGCCGTCGTGGTGCAATCGGAAATCGGCCCTGTTTTCACCGCGTTTAAGAAGATTCTTGGAAAAAATTATAAATAAATAAATTATTTTGTATTTTAAATTTCTTTTTAAATTATTTTGTGCGCATGATTTTAAAAATAACTTTTAAAAAATAAAAAATATTATTTTAATATATTTATAAATAAAAACACTTTTAAAAATAAATTTAATCAAAATTCCAAATAAAAATCTAAAAATCATGGATTTTTCATTTTAGTGCATGTACTGTTTATTCTAGCGTATTGTAAAAAATGTTTTTTTTTAATTTTATTCTTGATTTTTTCAATAATTTCATTTTAACTAAAATAAATCATTTTAAGTTTTCTTGATATTTTATTAATGAATTGCTTTTACGTGACTGGAACGCTGTACATGGGATTAACCACAACTGGAGTTTTATATTATTTTAATTTAAGTATAACAACATGGGTTTTCAAAATCATTTAGCTCTTGACTCTCAGTTTCAACAATATTTTAAAAATAAATAAACTTTTATTTATTTATTTATTTTTGTATTTGAAATTAAATATTTTTTATGTTTAAAATATTTTTTTATATATCAAAGTCAAAAATAATTTTTAAAAAATAACAAAATATTATTTTAATGCATCTGATGAAAAAAAAAATTAAAATAACTTTAATCACAGTTCAAAATAATCACTTGTCAGCGTAAATTCACATGTTTCATTGAAATAAACAAGGAGCAAGTATACATTCATAAAAAAAAATGTCAACTCTCATCTGCATCGTCATAGAAAAATAAAGTATACCATATAGGTTTACAATTCCTTAGCTATCAAGAATCAAACACGCCGTGCTTATTTTTCACACTCTTTCTATTTCATTTGTGAATGTGAATACCCTCATGCATTGATAACATGTTAAATGCTGTCATACTTTGATTATTTTAATAGTTGGAAAAAAAGAAGTTATTTTGATTCAAAACTTTAATATTTATTTTTAATTTAATTTTAAGTCTATATTTTTTACCAATTTGATCTTGAAAATTGAACCGTCTTTTATATCAATATTCATTGAATATTGTCTTAAATTTTCCAATGTTTGAAGGCATGACGATTGACCCATGGTCATGAAAGGTGAAAAAATGCATGCATATGATAATATTAGAATATAATATAATCATATTATGGCCCTCACCTATAAGTTTAAGCTTTTAGGTGAGATGGTTCCTTAACATGGTATTAGAGCCTTGTTGACCCAGCGGTCACGAGTTCGAATCTCACCACTCTCATTCTATTTGATAAAAAATTAAGAACAAGGTGATGTGAGCCTGTGCAAGTTTCAAGCCCAAAGGACTTTCGCTTGTGGGGGTGTGTTAGAATATAATATAATCATATTATGGGACCTCACCTATAAGCTTAAGCTTTTAGGTGAGATGGTTCCTTAACAGATAAAATGAGAAAGAGAATGATGGTATGCCATGACATTACAAAATTAAAGATAAACAATGCAAACCTAAAATGGGACCAGAAGAGACATAAATAGTGTCTTGGCGGCGGCGTAGTTAGGTTTTCATGGTGGTGCATATTTACTTTTAAAAATAGGGATAAAAGTGATAAAAAAAAAAGAGAGGAGTGGATGAATTTTGGGAACCTATTTTTAACATCTAGTTTAGTAAATTAGAGAAGTTAGTCACCCGTTTGACATTGCGATTTCACCAGTTCTTGGCCGAAATTTGAAAAAAAAATCTATTTTAAATGAATATGTTTTTGTGTGTTTTAGATCATTTTGATGTGCTGATTTCAAAAATAATTTTTTTAAAAATAAAAAACATCAATTTGATGTATTTTGGTACGATAAACATTTTGAAAGTTACCTCAACCACACTCCCAAACAGGTATTAAACATCACGTGCCTAGCCATAACGTCAATGCGTTCTTCCACCTTCTCAATCCTTAATGTACTTTCTTGTTTCGTTTTTAGAAAATAATATAAAAAATAATTTATTTTGATATGAGATTAATTATGGATTTTCAGAGTATTTTTTACTTATAAATATACTGAAATAATATTTTTTTCTTATTTTTAAAATTATTTTTTTCATATAATACATTAAAATAATCTAAAAATATAAAAAACAATTTAAAAACAAGAAAACAAATCTTAACATAGTCCAAGTCTCAATCCCATACACCAACCCATCTTTCTACGCAGTACGCACTGACAAAAAAAGCCAATTCTGGACTTTCTTGACTTCAAGGACTTGCAATCAGCATCAAGCGTTGGTTTCTAATACTCTAACATCCGATGGTTATAAATTCACCATGAATATAAGTAGCCGTTATAAGTTTCACAGTGCAGTTAAACCACCATGTTTTTCATTGTTTTTTATATTATTCTAAATGAATATATTTTAATATTTTTAGATGTTACTATTAAAAATAATTTTTTTAAAATAATAAAAATATTATTTTAATATATTCAACATAAAAAATATTTTAAAAAACTGCAGTGAAAGAATCCAACCTGTCCAACCATTACACTCGATCAATTCTCTGTTCCCATTCTGGCAATGATTCTCTTCAGACAACAATAACATAACGCTTTGCTCTCCGAGAAAAAAAAGGAATTAATCAGACAGGTCACTAAATCACACTCATTAATTAGATATAAATCAAATGTTCTAAATTTACTTAACTACCCTTCTCTTTCATCCAAACAAGCCCATAACCTGAGCCCAATAAACAAGGTCAAACATATCATTTCGTAGTCTCCTCAACAAAAGTACACAGTTGATAAAGCGTACGACATCGCTCAGGCACCTGCATCTTCGCTCTTAGATTAATCTTCTTTCCGTTTTTGACCCTATCAAGAATTGAGAACACCAATCCTACCATCGCTTGTCTCTTCCCACACAAATAAAATCCATATCCATTCACGAACCAAATAAAACTCTCAATCCCTGATTTACCAGGGGTTTTATAATTACAATATTTTTTGATGTATTCTTCATCTTTAAATCAAATCTAATCCTCTTATCCATTGTAATTACTGGATTAAATCTACCTGTATATACGTATGAAACCCTAAATTCGACAAATTGCAAGCCATTTTGGATCTGCTATTCTGATTCTGTTTTTTTCTTCAATGGCGGATCAAGAAGAAGATGAATTGAAAATGGCTCTAAGAATGAGCATGCAAAACTCTCCACCTGAACCTAAGCGGAGCAAGCCGAGAGACGCTGGAGCTCCCGCGGCGTCACCAGAGGACTCGAGGCGGATACAGCGAGAGCTCATGGCAGCGGCCGCTGAGAAGCGGATGCACGCGACGAGAATTGCCTCTCCTTCTCCTTCCTTGTCGCATTCTCCTTCACCTTCGAAAGCAACAATTGATAGAAGTTCTGGTAAAAGTGCGGACTTTGTTAGAAAGGAGGTGGATTTTGGCGCGAAGGAGGGAAGTTCGGGACAGGAATTATCGAGTGAGCAAGTTAATCAGTTGTTTTCGATGGTGTTTGGGAGCGGAGTTTCGAAGGACATTCTTGCTCAGTGGAGTAACCAGGGCATAAGGTATTGGATAATGTGGTGACATCCATATTGCAAATGGTTTTACATGTTTAGTTATGACACATTTTGATGGGTCATAATAGTGAGTTTTAGCAATTTGATTCATGTTCAACAACTTAGGTGGAGAAAAAGTGGTATCTGTGGTTCAATGTAGTGATGAAAGGGTAGAACTGTGTACTCTTAAGGGCTCTGCGCATGGGGATCGCATAGGAATTTGTATACTAAATTATTTGTGTTACAACTTGTTTGAGATCTGGTTCGTTTTCAAAACTATGATGTCGCAGAAATTTCATTGGCATTTCCATTATTGGCTAATATCATTTTGAACGTTCATATAGGTTTAGTCCTGACCCAGTAACATCTATGGGCCTAGTGCAGCATGAAGGTGGGCCCTGCGGCGTCTTAGCAACTTTACAAGTAATCCCCTTGATTTCTATGCTGTTTTTCTGTTGTTGCTAGTATCTTTAATCAAATTTTACATGATTTGTGTTATATCGAATAATTCTAGGAGTAGTTCTTTCTTTCTTTCTTTCTTTCTTTCTTTCTTTCTTTCTTGTGTTATGGGAAGAAGGGGGGTTGCAGACTTACCGTCTCATGGGCACAGCTCATGTGTCCCTCTCTTTTTGTGAAGTGAGGTGCATGTGCATTTTATGCTATTCTGCTTTTTGCCCTTGGATAAAGCTAATTAGATTTTGGATGCATTCCTTGATGGATCGTTAACCATGTTGTGATGCTGGAGAAGGGAGCTCTCTCTTGCCAGGCTACTTGAATGCCAACATGCAATTCCATCATGGATGTTTTGATGTCATCTTTTTTAAATTTTCATGCTTTAGGCAGCAGTCTAGTCATTCATAGAATTGATTTTTAAATGGGTGTCTGTGCCATTCATTTTTAGTTTTATTTATAACCATTGTTGTCAAAGGTGCTAAAAGGAGTCCAAACTTGAGCGATGCCTGAGGCGCATGCCCGAATGAACCAAGATGATATGCTATAAATTAAAATAAACAGATGTGATATTATATTATATATATCTTCCCAATCAAGATTAGATCATTAGAAAATCAGAAGAAAATATTAAATACCATAACATAGTCATATAAAGTTATAACTGATAGTGGAATTTATCAGGGCTCATAACAAGTTGAAGTCATTGCTGAGTGAAAGAATTTAGTTAATTCTCGCCAATGCAGGGTGAGGACGCTACGCTACAATCACTGCTGCATATGTCACAGAGATGAGAGAAAATGCTTTGAATTGAACTTGAACATGAACATATTTAATCCTGGCAGGAGCTCACAAGAAATTTTGCTGGAGTTCAACTAAAAAACAAGAGCCATTGCCAAGACTTTAGCTCTATCCACTGACGTTAAGTTTTCTTCAACTAACATTTTCAGACTTCCTGACATGGAAGATTAAGTGGATTGATCTAATAGTCAGTATTAAAAATGGAGAAAGTCTGACAAAAAGTTATCTAATTGCTGATAGTTTATAGTAAATTTGGCTTTAATAGAATTATAATATATAAGAATATTGTGATCGACCATAAACTATTTTGGGTTTAGCAAGTTTGAGTATAGTTATTGTGTTATGTATCAATCCCCTGTGTTTGTTGGTGATAATCTTTCAAAACACTAGCTACCACATGTGATTTTGACAATTTGTTGTAAATCAGATGATAATTTAACTAATTAAATATTTGAAATAATTGTTATATCTTTTGACCTTGTGGTTATTGCAAAAAAATTAAGGCATTAGCCCTTTTCAAAAATTGTTTTATTTTCAAATCTTTGGATTATGGGTCAGTAAGGACTTAGAGAATTTTAGGCTACCTCAAACTCAAGGTCCAGAGGCCATAAGCAACCAAAGTAAAAACAATTCACCTTAATGGTATTGAGCCATTGGCCTGATCACTTTAGAATGCTATGGCTGTTTTTTTGAATTTCTCCAAAATGGAGTAGGGTTGGAGTTTGATTTCTTACTTGAAGTGGGTAGCCTATGTTTTGTATAAGGTAGCAATTGAAGGCTAAAAGTTATATAATTGTATCAATGATCATTCCTTTGAACCAGGTATTGGTTGCAATTTAAGTGTTCAATTCCTAATCTCCTTATACCATTTCATCTTCTTCTTTCTTCTTCTATTTTTTTTTAGTTTTCTTGGTGCTATGCTGTTTTGCAAAATTCATAGCTTCAGAATCAGTTCAAAATCCCTATTGATTTTCTTACAATATTTTGTGGGGCTGTGCAGGCATTTGTTCTCAAACACCTTCTTTTCTTTCCGAATGAAATAGGTAAAGTTACGTCAAATGCACCACAAAATTTGGGCCCTGGAAGATTGTCTATAGGTCAATATGGTGCATCAGATAATTTTGGTTCTCTCACCGAAGACGCAAAAGCAAGGTGATTACAAACCAGCGGTTAAATATCACAATGGAAGACCTTATGCACTTAGAAATTTGCCACTCATGGATTTACATGGTTTTCCTCCTGCCTGTAGCCTACCCTTTTTTTAAGTTGCGTTTAGGAGCTCCATTTTTTTATTGCTTTCATTTTATGCTATTATTTATGATCCTTTGATTTGCAAACAACAAAATTATGGTATTCATTCCTGAGATGTGCCCGGTTGCTTTTTAAGTGCCGTGAACTTTTTTGTTTTTAAGTTGTGACAGAATAACTTCATATCTAAGTTTTTTCCATTGTTCTCAAGTGAGTTGTTTTTTGCAATGATATTCTTTATCAGTGAATTCTGATTTATATGCATGGTTGAGTTTTGGGTGTCATTAAGTTAGTTGATACAATGTTCCAGGAGATTGTGATGGAGTTGGTTTCCTGGTGATGGATATTATATGAAATGTATATGCTTTTTCCTGTTTATGCCACTTAATCCTTGGTAGGATAATCAAACCTCTTTCATCTTATATGCATGTCTTGAGCAACTCAGTTTTCTCCCTGTACTTGAGGTTTTTGATAGTTTGCCACTGCATATATCTAGGCTAGCGGGCAAGGTTTAACAGTTAGTAATGGTCTGAAAACATACTATACCCTTGATTAACTATCATTTATGTGTAACTACTGTTCTGCGTGTTTTAGTTGGAAATGAATGTTGGGATGCATTGAAAAACTTATACGGTTCGTGATCAATCTTCATTTATGTTTACTCTTCTATTTTCATTTCATATCTGTAATTTTTCCCCATTCACAGAGCCCTGGTCAAAAGCATGGGAGAGATATTGTTTATGTGTGGAGATAATAAAAGAGCCGTGATTGCCACTTTGAATGTTGTTGGACTTGACACCAAGGGCTTTACAAATAACGAGGTAAGCTGGTTTAGGTTTGGTATCAATGTGCTCGCAATATTAAGTTTAGACTTGATTTAATGGAAACATCATGATTGTGATGACTATTTTGCACAGCTGTTTTGGATGTTTATTTGCTGACAGGGTTTGTCTTGATCATGCAGATTGTTGCAAAATCACTTGAGGGTCTTTCGATCGAATCTGCCTTTGATTTGCAAAAAATTCTAAGAATCGACACTCATACATCACAAGCAAGGGCATCGCAGAAGCTCCATAAGGCACTTCCTGATTTCCAATCTCGTATGGGGGCTCTGCTGTTCCTTATTTCTGCATTACTGTCCCGGGGATTGGTATGCTTACAAAGCTATCTATTCATATGTATGCCCTTCAATATTTTCCCATTTGAGAGCTTGACCTTATCCTCATCATTTTATGCTTGGTAATGGGGGTATTGCCAGTCCATTTCAAAGCCTAATCCTTTTGTGGAAGAAGGCAAGAGTGGGGTGGGGTTGAGGAGTCTAATTTCAAAGCCTTTTGAAATGGGAGTTTTGAGCTTTATTTTGGGGTTATGTTATATTAGTAGAAAAAAAAGATGGCTTTGTCTTTCTCCACTGTAATGCTGTAGATTACCAACAGCCTTTTGATGTTTCCTTGTGAATTAGTGGTTCTCCCTTTTGAAAATTGTATGCTCATGCCACTTATGCTTGAAAAATGTCCCTTATTCAGGACTCTATTCAAGCTGACAGGGACGATCCCAGCCTTCCACTAGTCACCGCACCTTTTGGGCATGCTTCACAGGTATAATACTCATATTGTCTAGTTTGTGTTATCCCGTCCTCCTCTGCTTTGATGGTTATCTGTCCTTTGGTGAATCTTTGAATAATGATTGGATTTTTCTGAGATGATATCATTTCTTCTGAACATTATGAAACAGGAAATTGTCAATCTTTTGCTATGTGGACAGGCTGTCCCTAATGTATTTGATGGTAGGATGGACTTAGGTGGAGGCATGTTTCTAAAAGGTGTATTCACGAGTGTGGAAGTTGGATTTCTCACTCTACTAGAATCCCTCAATTTTTGTAAGGTTGGCCAGCATCTAAAATGCCCTAAATGGCCAATATGGGTTGTAGGAAGTGAATCCCATTATACAGTTCTATTTGCTCTTGATACCACCGTTCAAGATGAGAATGAGCTGGAAGAAAGGGAATCACAGATCCGGAGGGCATTTGATGCACAAGATCAGAGTGGCGGTGGTGGCTTTATCAGTGTTGAAGGTTTCCATCAAGTCCTTAGGGAGGCAGGAATTAGACTTCCATCCGAGAAACTTGATCACCTTTGCAGCACTGGCTTTATTGTATGGAGTGAGTTCTGGCAGGTTATTTTGAACTTGGAAAAAAGTTTGGGAGGCCTCAAGGATTCAAGTGGGCTGATGGGTAAGAAGGTGTTTGATCTTTACCATTTTAACGGGATTGCAAAATCTGATTTAAATGGAAGCCACACAACCTATGGGGGCGAAACACCGGTTCAGAGACCTAGGCTCACAAAATTGAGGGTTTCAGTTCCACCAAGGTGGACCCCCGAGGAATTCATGGCAGATGTGGTAGTGACTTCTGGGCCTGGTGGGAACGAATCAAGTGGTAAAGACACTGAGGTGACAAAACCTGAGCCTGCCCAGCATGCACCACTGGTAGACTGCATTAGAACACGCTGGTCGCGTGCAGTTTGCAATTGGGCTGGGGACCCGCCTAGTATAGTGTGAATGTCTACCTTTTTGTGACCCTTAGTGTGTTCTTGTTGGTGGAGACACAGATTGCATATAATCCAAAAACAATCACAAAAAATTCAGCGCAAGGCATCCTCTTTTATCTTAAGCAAAAGGGGGGGTTCATGGATTTATCTTTCTCAAGTATGTGTCTTAAGCAAAAGTGGGTTCATGGTTTTATCTTTCTCAAGTATGTGCAACACCATTTTCTGCTGTGGATTGATGTAGCTTGCTCACTCTAATTTGATCTTGATAATGTTAGATACTCGGAAAGGGAGGTATACTGTCATGTTTAATGGCAACTCAACGTGTAAAATTCGTTTGTATTGCCTTTGTGTTGATTTGGAAAGCCTTTGGCAAGGGAATGTAGAATGCCATTATATTCATACATGTTCTTGCGGTTTGAATAGGTTGTAACAGCTAAACTCTGCCCTGGAGCAAAGGAAAAGAGTTCTTATTGGAGAGTTATCAGGTCTAAGGAGGGATTATTTTGTCACTTTTTTTACTGTTTTATTCGTAATATTTAACCATGAATTGCATCAGAGAAACGAATGGTTACTAATTCTACATTGTCACTATGGAACCAGCCCTGACGGATCCGGGGGGGTCTGGAGGGGGCAGTCAGCCTCGTCTTATTATTTTTTTCCCGCCATGGCATATATGATAAAAGAGTAATGACCGTGACTGCCCTCTGCATCGAAACAGGAAAAAACTAAAAAACAGACGCACGAACTTTTCTATGAATATCTATATAATTTTTTTAGATCGAACATTAAATTTTATTCGAGAATAGTTTGACAATTGTTTGAATTGTAAAAGATGCTAATTATTTCAGAGTATACCAATGTTTGGAGCAATTAAAAAACTATCTGTACTCCTTTTGAACACGAGATTAATTGACAAGTTTTGCACTATGAAATTACATCGAGTATAATTCAAAATAATTTAGTGGAAGATTAAATTCAATGTTTATCTGGAAAAGGATGAGTATCGTTGTAAATTAAAAAAGCAAATGATGTTTTGTGGAGGAAGAGTCTGCTAAAGAAATGCAATGACCTGTCTTCGTTGAGAGATAAGTGAGTTGCTGACGATGAGTGCGAATCATAGGCTTAATGCTGCTAAACTTAATTAGTTAGAGAGAAGTCTTGGGCTCCCAGATGATTATTTGATTAGGGTTTTGCCTAAATACACTGATATGTTTATGCTTGTTAATCATACCGGGAGAAGGAGATCAATGTAGATTGGACTTTTATCATGGAACCCTGATTTGACAATTTCTGTTGTTGAAGTGTCGGCTAGAAAACAGGGTTCTTCATATTCTTGATATCCGAAAATATTTATGAAAAAAATTATTTTATTTTTTATTTTAAATTAAAAAAATAGTGTTTTTAGATCATTTTGATGTGCTATGTTAAAAATGATTTTTTAAAAATAAAAAAAACATCATTTTGATGTATTTCTAAACAATAAACACTTTAAAAAATCACTTCAATCACACTTCTAAAGAGACTAGTTGCCTTAAACTGGGGTCAAATGGATGAATTGCTCTCCCGGTGGTTTTCTCCAGAGTTCGATACCCATGTTTGAAGTTTTTGAATTTGTGAAGCATAGTTCCATGCACTGTTTGAGAGAGTAACGGTTCCAAGTTTTTCCTTTTGAAACTTCACATTGGCTCCATCATTTATTTATTTTAAAGTTCCAAGGAAAGTATACCGTAAAAAATAGTGTCCTACAATCTTGGGCACCTGTTCAATAAACCAGAGAAAGCTTTTATCAATGTTTGTATCTCAGGCAAACGCGCGTGTGCTCTAACTATCAAGTGAGAACAATCTCCTGGTTAGAGAAGCATCAACAACAAGAATAGCAAAAATATGTCTACCAGGCTCGTGCGGGCATAGACACCGAAAGCATTGTCATTTGTGTGTATCTAATCTCCCTCCAGCACAAGTACAGTGCAATCCAAGATTAACCTTCCTCCTTCAATGATTCTTGTATTTCCAGGGAGTATTCAATTTATTCCTCATATAAAAAAGCTGATAATTCCATAATAAATACGACATAGAAGAATAGCAATAATAAATAAATAAAGATATATATTTCTTAGAATTTTTTTCTTCTAAAATTTACCATTCGAATGACCGAACTGAAGTGGGTCAATGTTACAGGCCCATTATTACACAGTCCCAGACCGAGGTATTCGATTAGAAAATATATATAAATCCCCACAAGCCCCGCGGTCGCTTCGTCCGTGTCAATCTCCCAATCATCGTTTCTCCAACTCCCCCGACCAAGGTGCGATTTCTTCTCCTAGTCACGTCACTCCTATTTCGATCTCTCATCGTTCTTCCTTTATTTCCAGTTCCCTCATTTGACGGCTGGTTTCGTATTTTTAATTACAAACGAATTACCCATCTCCAGATATTTAGGTCTCTTTCGCAGTTTTTTTGTGCCTTTGGATATCGTTATTAATCGAAACCAATCCTTGCCGATAATTGATTTCAAATATTTGCAGGGAAGTCGCGAACGGTCTTACTACCGTGATTTTTAGTTCAAATACATGTGAGTGAGACTCTGTTCTTCTTAGTTTAGTGCTTTTTAGTCAAATGTATGTGATGATTCTCAAGCTTATAACAAGCTGTCTTTTTTTAATCTTATTTTTGTTGTTCATTTGTTAAATTATGCACAAGTTGATGTAAATGAGATGTGGGTTTTGGATTTACAATGGAGTAAACAGTTATTATGTTATGGACTAGAAAGCAGGGCAATACTAAATGCTCCAATCTAATGGATATTTTGTGATAAAATGGGAACTCAATCAATAATTCTTGGGAGCACGAGTAGCTAGGCGAGGTTCCTTTTACATGCAATCCTTCTGTTCAAGGAGATGAAATGAAGATAGATTAGATACGTTCTTGCTTTTCAAATATGTAATAAAATCTCCTAGAAAGTGGTCATGTTGTATACAGGCCCTCACTTTTTTTGTTTAGGTATAATGTCTAAAGGGTCCTGATCATGACGCTGTTTTCCGTAACAATGGAATGACTGACTCTATCTTGTAGCACCATTTGGGACAATTATCTTTAGAAAACATTTAAGGCTTGTGTAAGCGTGCTTGTTCTGGGTTAATTTTTTTTTCAGTTATCGTTTGCTGGATCAGTTTTAAGCAAGAATTTTTTTTTGCTGCTTGTTAAAATATACTTGCACTGTTATATTTGGAGATATGTCTGTGACCATGTTCATGAAAATGCATTAGTCGTATGGAGATATGCTAGTAATACCTGTGTCAGGGAAGATAATGAAGTTATATACCCTCATGGTTCTGAATGTATTTACACTATTCTGTTTCTCACCAATACATGCATTTTCTCTCTTTCAATTAAATTTAGGGCGGACGAGGAACCTGTCGATCCAAAGAAGTATCTTGAGGAATCATGCAAGCCTAAATGTGTGAAGCCTTTGCTTGAATATCAGGTAAAGCATTTTTTGTATTCAAACTTGTTTATAGAATGCGTGAGAGAAAATTTTGGATTCTTTTACATGTAATTATTTTTGTTTATCTTTTCATTTTTCCAGTATCTAGATATCAAATGAATGAGGTCTTCACTCAGTGACTTCTGAAATCTGATGTCTTATAAAAAAAACTTTGGGTCCATCGAAGCACCTGTTTACTTCATTTTCAATCCTTTGCTGCTCGGCAAGATATAAGATTATGCTCGATAATTTGTTGGCAAAATGTGGATCATCTCCTTGTTGGTGCCAGAATTTCAGGCTCTTAAGAGTTTTTGAAATCTTTTTACTACTGAAAATCATTTCTTTTACGGGTTTCTTCCATATGGCTATTTCTTGAGCTTTGAGGATTTGATTTTATGGCCAAAAGCATATAACTTCTGCGGCACTTATTACAGGCATGTGTTAAGAGAATTCAAGATGACGAGACTGGCCACAAACATTGTACTGGACAGTACTTTGATTACTGGTCCTGTGTTGATAAATGCGTGAGTTTTTTTTCACTGTTTCAAATTTCGTAAAGATTTTGATTCAGGCCATCAACTGAATTTGGAATTTTGGAATGCAGGTTGCTCTGAAGCTCTTTTCGAAACTGAAGTAGCAGGGATGCTGTTAGGGCACCTTCATTTCCTGTTGTATCTTTTGATATGCCAGATCACAGCCTCATTTCACTCATCTGCGACACCTGTTTTCGATTTGCTCTGCAAACATTTTTGAATTAAAATAATGGAAGATGTCATAAATTGATTGCATTCTATCTTTCAAGTTGTTGAAGATGATATCGTGCGAGGCCATGCTGAAAATTTTAAAGATGGAGGCTATATATTGTTTTAAATATAACCATGCTTATACCTTTCTCTAACACTGCTACGAGAGACGATGCTTTCGATAATATTTGTTCATACACTGCTGGGTTGATATATGCTTGTATTTCTAGTTCACTTCTAGTATTTGTTCACAGGTTCAAAGAGCCACACGACAAAATCTGCTGAGTTCGAACTTTGATGTGCTATGATAGTACAATGAATTCTTTGCATACCCAACATGGCAATTCATTTCAGCGTCCTATATATTCCGCATTCATGCAAGATCCCTGCTCGCTCGCTAGAATGACTTCTTTGTTCTTTAGACTTTTCACTGCCGTAGGGCTCTGGATCCTCCGTGGTTCAAGTTGGCAGCGGAGGTTTTTCGGTTTTAATTTGTGAACCTTGTGGCTCCAAAAGGGATCCTTAGATCCCTATCATTCTAAGGTGGTCAAAAAGCTAATGTTCATTATTTGATTTTCTGGATTTGAGATCATTATTTGAACGGGATGTTTCGCCAAGATCATTCAGTAAAAGGGATTCGATCTTGATTGATATATAAATAGATTCATGGTTTCTTTAGTTATTGAAAAAAAAGGTCATTATTTATTTATTTGTTTCAGTATGAGATGGTAATGAAATAAAGGGAAAAAAATGTTAGAAATGAAAAATAAAAATGACGGTGGCCAGTATTAAAATTGCAGAATTGAATGTGATTGAAAATGGGAACCATTGGGACCTCCTACTCCGCCGCATTATACGGTGAATACTCCGCCCAAAACGTGCTGTAAATCGGACCTCGCCTTGTTGATTTTTCAGATGCGAAATTGTCGACTCACTCACGGAATGGATAGACATCGTTTTATCGCTTTCACCAGTCAAAAAAGAGAGCCCATCTATGGCCCAGCAAAGCCCAATCTCAGGTCACAAAACTCTTCAGCAAGTAACAAGCAAACTGAGATCAACAGTGACATAGTTTGCATTAGTGAACAATCTCTGTATCTGTCATTAACTCTAATCTAAGGTACAGTTCCTTGTCTCTCATTAACTCATTAAATCATCAAATTCTCCTTTGTTTTTTATTTCAATTTCTCCCCCATTTTCGTTTTATGATTTATAATAAATTAATAAATTAGCATTTCTAAAATTCAAGGTCTCGCCACTAATGTCCGTATCTAAAATTAAATTAACTGCCGTCTTCTCTGCAGGGAACACCGCAAATTATCATATCGTGTTTTTTTTTAGCTCTAATACATGTGAGTATTAGGCTACCTTTATCTTGTCGCAAGTTACTGCTTATCATAATTGAATCTGGGTGTATCAGAATTTTGATGGGCTTTTGGCTCGCCATGTTGTCGTGTTGCACAATTTCTGATACTATCTCGTTGTAATGATCATGACGCAGAATGGATTTCGGTTAATTAATATGGAATTAGCTGTTAAGTGTTGCTGTGTTTGTTTCAGGTTTGAGGTTGTTTACGGCGATAGGTGCATTAGGGAAACCGATTGCTGTCGTGTTTTGTATGGTACTGAATCCATGAAATTAATGGGTGCAATTGTGATAAACTAGGATCTTGGACCTATATTTGTTTTTTGTAAGAAACTAATAAAGGATGACTTGTACATCTTAAGCATTCTCAATCGCACACTGGTTTTAAATTTACTATTTGAAGGTGAAAATTTATTTGGTTTTAAGCAGAAAATTTATCCATAATCAGATATTGCTTGTCCCAAGTCCCAACATTCAGACACGGAAACGTGGATGCTAGGGTTAAGAACATGCTTATACCTGTTTTAGATCCGCTCGCATAGTTATGAATTTTATTTTGCATGTCATAGATTTTTCATGTCTTACTACGCATGCTCTTGTTGCTTTCATTTAATTAAATCTAGGGCGGACGAGGAACTTGTTGATCCAAAGAAGTATCTCGAGGACTCTTGCAAGCCTAAATGTGTGAAGCCTCTACTTGAATATGAGGTGCAGCACTTTCACAATTTAATTTGTCATTTCTTTTTCCTTGCCGCCTGTTTTCTAAATATACATTGAATATGGTTCTTGACTTTATGTCTTCTGGCCATTGACTTATATCCAATACCTACCAAAGCTATTTGATGTTATACTTCCTGAGAATTCCATAACAGAATTGTTTATGCCTATGGCACTGAAGATTTTGTCAGGAACTGACAGAAATGACGCTACTTAATTTTTTATATGGCAGTTCATTAGTCTTGGATCATGAAATGTGAGTGTGTGTGAGAAATTTGGTGTACGTGCTAGAGTTTAATTTTGGCAGTATAGATCAAAATTCGCTAGTCATTGTTGAATTGAAATGCTATGTCTCAATTTGTTGGGAATTTAGCAGCTATAGTATACGTTTTGCCACTGGAACTATAATTATATTCCCACTTATTACAGGCATGTGTTAAGAGAGTTGAAAGAGATGACAGTGGGCACAAACATTGTACAGGACAGTACTTTGACTACTGGTTCTGTATTGATAAATGCGTAGGTGTTTCTTTTCATTTCTTAATGCTTTCTTAGATTATTATTATTGGTCTGGATCAACAGCAGCGTTCGGGATTTTGGAATATGCAGGTTGCGCCAAAGCTATTCTCTAAACTGAAGTGACAGGGAGTGCTTCCAGGACACCAATTTCATTTCCTGTTCGAGTTTGTTGCTATCGTAGTTGAATCTTGTCAAATGTTGCTGGCTGATTCGTGTCAACCCCTTCTCATTTTGGCCAGGAAAACCTTTTGAATTACAATAACAGAGAATGTTGTGAATTGATGGATTAGTAAAATCAAATTTGAAAGACTGCGTGATTGGGTTAATAAAATCAGTTGTTCTGCCCCTCAGTAACCATGAGCATCCTTGATGTTCGGAACAATAACGTTTTGCCTTACGAAGATGGACAAGATGGGCTGAAAGTAGCAAACCATCCAGTCTGGTTTGATGTTTGCCTGCTTATTTTCACTTGAAAGTAGGCAATCAACAAATTCTGAAAGCCCGATCATGCGGTCAATATTTTTTATGCAGACTTGAGGTTTGAGGGAAGCATAAAAACCATGGCTTTTCTTTTTTCTTTTTTTTTTGATTAACATGGGTGTCCGGGCCAGCTTACGCGCACCTCGACTAATCCCACGGACCCTGAAGTTAACGACCATGTAAGCCTCCAGTGGCCACCAATATTAGTGACAGCAGGATTCGAACCTGAGACCACAAGGGGAGCAAACCCTTTGATCCCAAGTCTTTGCCACTGAGCCACCCATTGATGGTTAAAACCATGGCTTTTCTTGCTTTTAGGAGCGAGGATGAGTCAATAATTTCAAATCTCATGTACAATTATTAACAGCACTTGCATGTTTTCGTTTTCGTATATTCTAATGCAAATCCTTATGTGCCATTTTTTAAAAAAATATTTTTTTTTCATTAAACAACACATGTAATCAAATAACTTTGCAATGTAATTATCTAGTAAATATTTCAGTTGTAAGAGTTTGGTACTAAGATGTTTGTTTCTCCTATGATCTCAGGTTTAAACCTTGTAGTTACTAATATTATGGTTACTAGAGGTTTACATAGTAATCAACTTCAGGGTTTGTGAGATTAGTCGAGTTAATATAAGCTAAGTTGACTCGTACACCTATATTAATAAAAAAAAATTACAAAGTAGTTTTTTCTATATAATTGCTTCATAATCAATTTTTTCCCCCACTCAAACCATAAGCAGTTGTCATTTCTATTATTTTGGGACAAATGAAGATATCATTAGATGAAGAGAAACCGAGCAATATGTGTTTAATGGATGTACTGCCTCCTGCCTGGATCTCAGTCTCCCTCCGGGCGCAAATATAACGCACGCATGCATACGAACACCTTTTTATTATTTTCTGTTAAAGAATGCAAGGGAATCAAAATCATGGGGTAAGCTTAATTATAGTAATTTAATAATATTTAACATAAGACTAAGGCTATCATTGCATTGAAAAGTAAATGGTGGAAAATCTTGGGAACTTGTCAGACACGTTCCAACTTTAAAGAATATCAATGGTACTCTTAGAGCTAACCATCGGGTAAGCTTTTCTGCTGCAATCTAAGATGTAGTTCATACTTCATAGTATTTTACTCTGTATGTACAGGACGTTAGGCCGAGGAACCTTTTCCAGGTACAGTAAGCTTAAATAAATAACCTCGTGTTATGGGTCAAACATAGTATTTTACCTAGTACTTCACAGGGTTAAGGATAATGAATGATTGAAACTGCGTTTTAAAATTATTTTTGAAAAAAAAATATTTTTATTTTTTATTTTTTTTGGTGTTTTAAAATGTTTTTATCAACCGAAGATAATTTTTTTTAAATAAAAAATATTATTTTAAAATATTTTTAAAAGTAATAATTAATGATACCTCCAACCCTAGCAGATGACGCTCCTTACACTCTGAGTGTCGGAGAAGATGTGACTTTTATCAATGGTCGACAGCCTGGGACCGATGTGGCTCAGTTGCCTTCTATGAGAGGAATAATGATCACTAAGGAGACCCCGGCTTCTACTCGACGGTGTTTCGAAATGACAACCCTTTGCATGCATGAATTAGGACATTACTTTCATCTTCAAAGGTTTATTAGGGATGCTTTTAAAGATTACAGGTTAGGTCCAGAACAACGTACTGCACCTGATGAACTAACACCTTTTTATTTATATAATCATCATCATAAAAAAAATATGCATTTACCGATGCTGGGTTGGGTGGCTGAAATTTTGAAAGGGGTTGTCAAGAACTTAAAATGGATAGGAGGGAGGTCGAGTTTAGGGTTTGAGTCAAAATCAAAGAAGAATAAGCAATGTCAAACTCACTTTGCTCAGGAGGTCTCATTTTCAAAAGCTTGGGTGTTTTTTGGACAAAAATTTAACCTCTCACTGTATAAGCAACCAACAAAGTTTGTTTCTTTTCTACGTACGCATAAGAAGTTCTTAAAGGATTCTGGGTTTCCTTAAAACATGTGAATCAAGAGTTTTTTTAGATTAATTATAAATAATTTAAACCGTATTAATATTTCATGTAAAAGAGCTCACGTTGAAGATTAGATTCCAACAATATCTTAATTTAAAAAATGAGTGGATGTAACTTTTAATTTAATCAATTTTGATTCCAGTAAGCATGCATGTTTTAAATAGATTTTCCAACAAACATAACACAAAGTAAAAGATTAATTAATGGACCTCACACAAACATGGGCATTTTCCATTGGTGTGATTACAGCTAAATAGACCTCACACAAACATGCGCGTACTGAAAGAACGAGAGCTCTTTCTAATTTATAAGCATTTGTTACTTTATTAATCCCCTCCCCGGCCGGCTTCTATATCTTAATAACACAACAAGCCAGCTTCAACGTCCCATGCATACACGTGTCACGCCGGCCAGATGGAAAGGGAAAAGAAAGAACTGAAAACAAACTAGACATACACAACTTTGTTACTGCACGGAAACTACTACAAGGGAGAGAATGGCGAATTAATTCACAGTCCACTTGATCCAATCAGCTTGGTAAGACCAAAGGTGATAGCCATAGCCAGCCATCCTCCAACCAAAACCCTGAGTGATGACCTAACAACTGGTGCCTTTCCCAACGCAGCCCCTAACCACCCAAAGATCATCAAAGCCAAGGTCACTGCCGCAAACACAACTCCTAGCCTCACCTTGTACTCTTTTATGAAAGAAGCAGCTAGCAATGGCACTAATGCGCCGACTGAAAAGGCTAGAGCCGAAGCTGCAGCTGCTTGCGATGGATTTGGCAAACTCTCCTTCTCTCCGGCCTCTTCTTGTTCATCTTTCCCTCCATTGTTTCTTCTTTCCTTTTCTCTTTTCATCTGGGCCAACTCAATTTCTAGCTGTGAGTAGACAGACACAAATTCACCTATAGCCATGCTACAAGCCCCAGCTACCAAACCGGCAAACCCGGTTAATATCATGAACTTGATGTCTTGTTTCACAGCCCCCACGCCCATCATCAACGATGCAGTGGAGACCAAACCATCATTGGCTCCAAGGACTGCAGCTCGTAGCCACTGTGCTCGTTTTGAGTAGTCATATTCTTCGGTTTCAACCTCTAGGGTCGCTTGTTGCTCAACATCATTAATAACAGGGAGAGCCAATCTGGCGGCATTGAGGGATGTTTGGTTTCCAGCCATGTAAGAAAAATAGATTGAAAATTATGGAGATTTTATTAAAGTAATCAGATAGCGAAGAGGAGAAGGTTGGAGAAGTGTGGAGGACACACGCCTTGAAGAGGCTATATATATAGATGAAGATCTTAATTTGCTATGGTGGAAGGCAAGGCAAATTAGTGGGAATGTCCACTAGAGGAAGAAAAAGCTTTTATATAACAAAAGATCATTGTAGTTGCCAGTTGTGTACGGTATCACAATTGCGCTTGCATTAGCATGTGTATATATTTCAGGAAAAGTTGGGTCAATGCTTCACCGTGCTCAATATATTAGTAATTTTGAAGAAAAAAATGAAATTGCCAGAGAAATTAATTAGTAGTATGTTAGATGCTCCGCAACAAAACTCTTATAAAGAATAATTGAAAAAGATAATTGAACTTTCATTTATCGTTCATGGCTCATGATCGATGTACGTGGTTGCCACAGTGCATTTAATGGCGGGTTTACCTGCGAAATGAAACGCAAAAGCTGCATAAAAACTTTTATTTGTCAAAAATGAAGTTTTTGTGGGTATGAAATCATTTGATATATTACACATTTACACTCGATGGCCTTCACAGTAACCTTATCACCATAACCAGAGCTCATCCATCGATATCAAGCAGGAAAAGGAAGAGGGCATGATCCAGCCCTAATTAAGGACAACCACACACGGAAAATACACAATTAATCCAACCTTTTGTCTCTCTAACTATGCTTCTGAAAAAAATTAAAAAGAAATTATGATTCGATTATCAATGCCAATCATAAACTGCCATGAAAGAATGATATAAGTAAGAACAAATAAAAAAAAAAGTGTATACTATTTTGCAAAAGCAAGAAGACAGAAAAAGCTCCAGTAATTCCTCCTAGATATGGATAGAATATGCCCGGCCGGCCCGGAAGATGGGGTTCACTTTTGGGCAGTTAGACCAGACCGGAAGTCATGACTAAAGCATGGCTGTGGAAGCAGGACAAACGAAAAGAACAACTTCGATCCTTAACAACGGCAAACATATACATGGAAACCAACATATGCAAGCGTTTCAAAGCTTCAGTCTCCTAAATTATATTTGCTCTCTGTTCTTGTCAAATTCTCAAGTCGGAAAAGGGTAGTCTTCTACTTGATAAAACTAGTAAACATGGTGTTCGAGTTTACTTGCTACACACCCAACAGTCAAAATTGCGTTTTTTGACACGTACTCGCATTAAAAAGAATCGATGTTAAGATTTAATTAGGGTATTTTCATGAATGTGATTAGTTAACATGTATATTATATATGCTAGTATAAACTCAAATCTTAGCTTCTAATAATGGTTATAACCTCTCTTTTTTAATTATTTAACCTTTTTTTTATCAAGTTTAATGTTAATCAGATTATTCGCATATTTTTTTATGTGAGGAAATATTATCCTTGGAAAGTGTATTTCATGAACCTAGGTGAGCAAGCAAAATCTGGTTGTCCGGGTTCTTATCAGAGATGCACGCTCTAATTCGAATTCAAGACCTGTTGTGCAAATCACAAATTCTTTATCACATCACGGCTCTTGGATACATTATAGTATATCAATGTAAACTCATGATGATATTTATATTAAATAGTTTTTTTTTAAATCGGAAAGTCTCATTTAATTATCCACTTTGTGATGGGCAAGTTTGGTAAAAGAGACCTGGCTTGTTCTGCTCTTCACTTTATTTCTTTCTTTATTTATTTATATGATAATTGAGAAGCTTTTTATTGATTAGTGGATAGCGGCCAATAAGTTAATGGCTTAACACTATTAATTTTTAAATATATTCATAAAATATATATATTTTAAAAAATAACTTGATGAAATGCAACTGTCTTGAACATTGTTTTGTCATGCATCGGCTCATTTATGTTTTCGGTCTCTATCAAATTGCAACACGAATTCCGTGCACTAACATCTAACCATGAAAATTGAGTCCAAGCATGTACGCAGCTTTTTTATATTATAATAATATTTATTTTTTAAAATATTTTTTATATCAACCTATTAAAATAATCTAAAAATATAAAAAACATATAATTTTACAAATTTCATGCTATTTGAAACCAAACAAGAGATGAATTTCCCTGGGAAGTATATCATAAACACCTTTTCAACAGCGAAGCTCTTGTTTTCTACGTGGTAATTACCCGTTGGAATAAAACAAAAACCACTGATATATAAGCTAATATATATGTTATACTCCAATGATGATGATGGTTTCAAAGGATCAAATCATACACGTGGGCAAGATTTTTTCATAGCATATTGTAACATTCTAAAAATAATAATGGGTTGCTGAATCGGTAAGCACTCGGTATATAGTTAAGATAATATGAGGGAATGCATGGAGTGTGCTTTCCACACGAATGCCACCTTCTCTCATATTATTTTATCAATCAAAAACTACTCTTATTGGAAGTCTTCTTCCTGCCCTAATTAATTTCTCTTTCGACATTCCACTCAATCAAGCTGGCCTGTCATCGTGCTTTCCATCTTCTTTAATGGAACCCCACGACTCTTGTGCGTATCCATTTTAATGGGTTTTTTCTAAGTTCATGGGGTATGCTCAGAAGGATTGGCCTTTAATCCTTCATCCATGGAAATGCAGACATGAAAGACTTGGTTTATACAATACTTTTGTACCGTAGCAGCCCCGCTTGGTTATATAAATATTGTATTCATTCTCAGCAGGTTTCTGGGCATCTAATTAAAAGTAACTTCTAGGGGGGAAAGTGTGAAATCCATATTTATTTATGAATTTATTTATTACTAAAAGATGTTGTGAATCAACACCCGGGTCCAAATCCATCATGATAGTCTATGCCTGGATATAAAAAAAATCTACACAGCTTTTTCGGTGGATGTTGCACTACTAATTAAACTTCTATGAAGTGCCTGCCATCCATGCTAGGTCTAGATTGATTCATCATGTAATTGGTCTATATTCTGTGTCTTCTACTTGACAAAGACCATGGTCAACAACTACTAGCAGTAATAATTTATTTATTTATTGTAACTTTGGGGTAACATGTGTAATGAGCACTGCATAATTGGAGTCATTGGCGGGACCATATAAAAACTGGAGTACTTCATGTAGCCATTCATGGCTACATTAGTGGCATGCTGTGTAATAACATTAACGTGCAGCTGGAGACTGGATAAATGGGATCTGGGATGAGAATGGGGACCGGCTTCGTGTTCAATTTGGACAAATCAAACAAACAGTAATGAGAACTTTCTTTATCTTCAATGGCCACCAAAAGAGCGCTATGTGGGCATCCATTACTTCTAGAAAATCCAAATCTGTCAGTGATGGGTTTCACAGGACATACCTGATTTATATCTTGTCTGGTTGCTTTCGGGATATTCGGCAAATCACCCTGAAATGGCAGGGGGGGCCCTGGAAGCTCAGAAACGAAGAGGACAAAATCTGAACGAGCTGTCTTTTCCAAATCTGTCAATTCGGTTTTGGTTTTGGTTTTGGTTTTGATTTGTGATTTGTTTTTTTAATTGTAACATAATATTCAGTTTTGAAGCGATTTGATTCTTTATTTTGGATTATATTGTTTATGTGTATGTGTTAATTCAAAAAAAATATAGTTCAAATCTAAAAATAAAATTATTTAGAATTGTACAATTTAATCTAAAATATATAATAAAATGATTTTTTTGAACAAAATTATGATCATGTATAGTATTATGAGAATATCATCATCAATCTCGCAAGATCATTACATTCTCTGAAATTTTAACATGGTATATATAAATATGTTAAGAGACTCCTCGTAAAATTTCATCTTAATTTAACAATAGAAATAGAAAATATGATTAGTATTATAAAAATATTTATCATTTAAAAGAAACATTATCTGACCGAAACAAAAAATTTAGAATGAAACCAAAATGTTTTTGGATTAAATTTTCAATACGAGCCAACGAGATAAAAATATTAGGTAAAACGAGATCAATACTATTTGGTTTTTTCTTTCCCTTGAATTATTTTCTCCTGACAATTCTTCGAAGAAAAAAAAAAGGAAAGGAAAAGACAAGACTAGGCTGCTCTAGTCTCGACAAAATCCATAATTTCCCAATAATTGAGAGATGAGCTCTGTCCCTCATCATCCCATCAGCCACTTTTTTTTTTCTTGAGAAGAAGAAAAAAAGAATCCCATTTCTTCACAAAAACTTTGAAGGCCCGGTTTGTTTATAGGAAACTGGATCAGGCCAGTATTCCGATAATCCTTGAGTGAACAGAGGCCCAGGATATACAATCGGAATCCAGCCCAACAGTGGCAAATACAAGTCTTTAATCTGTTTTGATCATGAAATTCTCAATTCTGTATTTTATTTTAGATTGAATCTCTTCCTGTTGATGTCTTGAATTGATTCAAAAGTCGAACACTTGTTAAATAATTCTCAATTTCTATGGCTTCTTTTAGGATTCAAATAATTAAAACATGGATTTTAGATAGAGGAGAATAGAAAACAGTTTCCATGAAGGATTAAAAAACTAGAAGGTTACAATACTTCATGGTTCTTTTATATATATATATATATATATATGTGAAAAATAATATATTAATATATTATATTATTCAATAATTAATCATATATTTAAAATGCACAAGTTGTTATAAAATTAGGATGCCATAGAAAATAAATTTATTTTCAGTGCTCTCCAAACACCAAAAAATAATTATTTTTTATAATAATCAAGATATTATTGATGGAACCTGTTTACCATTAAAGCTATGGTAAACTAGAAATCAAAACATTAAGGTTGTAGGTAAAATAAGCGTTGAGAGGGTCCTAAATCAAGAACACCTCACTTGCTGGTCCATGATAAAATGTTGTCGGGGCCTCTAATTAAATCTTTCCAAAGCTACTGTTCCAAGCCTTTAACCAAATTATAAGAAGGTGGAGAATGAGCTGAAACGGTGCGTTTTAGTTTGGTATCTTAGAGCATCTCCAACAGGAGGAGGAAAAAGAAAAAAAGCTATTTGGATTGCCAAAAACAATTATCTTGCTGAAATCTGGTGTGCCACATACTTCACAGCTATTGTTCAAAAATTGGTGGCAAATAAAATTTTGATGGATTTTTTTAATATTTTAAAATTTCAAAATTAAATGGTTGTGGGTTTTTTTTATTTTAAATATAGTTAAAAAATTAATAATCATATTGTTAAAGGTTTTTTAAATTTTATTATTTAATTATATAATTTAATCTTATTAATTGTATAGTTAATTATATAATTAAACTATATACAAAATAATTGTATTATATTTAAAATAATATAAAAAAAATAGCTTTTCAAAATGATTTTTATCATTAAAGTACAATAAAAAAAACATATATACATTATTTAAAAAACTATTTTAAAATTTTGACTTTTTAAATTAACTTGTGTAATTGAAATTGCTATTATCCCTTGAAGATATTCCTTAACAGTTCAAGAATTCAAGTACCCCATAAAATATCGGACGATAGCATCATGAAGACACTTCGTTGGGACTTGCCTTTTGCCATGTCCTGCTGCCACTGGCTGATGATTTGATCTATTCTATTCGGCAAGCACCCAGACAGAGATGCGGAACTAATTCTAAAATTGTTGCCACAGCCGCCACGTGCGGTAGCAATGGAGGAAAACATGAACAGCATGTTCTGTCTCATGTTCACAAAATGGACAGAGTGCGTTAGGAAGGCTTTAGCTAGTACACGCTCTGTCAGGCAGGGGGCAACCATATGAATATTTAATGTTTTATATATGTTAGATAAACTTAAAATAAAAACATTAATAAATGATTTTTCATGGTATAGTTAAACAGTGAAACATATTTAAAGTTGTCATGATACTTTTTTAAATTTTAGGAAACGTATTTTGTAGGATCATGTGAGTGAATAAAACATCATTTATCTCAGTTTTTATAAAAATATACACCTGACTTGAATTTAAGATTTTTATATATATCTTATGTTTTTTGTCATTACTTTACGGTAAATATAAACAAAACAACTTTTTAAGTGCAAAACCGACAAGAGACTCGATAAAAACAATAAAAGACCGATAAATCTAACAAAACCGGACCATCTAACTAGTATGTCTGGACACTAAAACCAGAAATTGTAGAAAAATCGGTGAAAAATGACGAGACTAGCAGCTAGTCTGGTAAAACCTAACTTATTTAATAGGTGTTCGATTTTTATAATTATACACTAGCTATTTTATTATTTCTTTTGTATATGGTACAAAATACATTTATATTACAATTCAATTGATATCACCACTGAATTACCAACCACTGATTAAATCAATTATTCAGCGACCCAATAGGTTCACCGATCACCATTATTTGAAACGGGGTCGACAATATTGGCTTTTCACGTTGCTGTCCTTATTTTTAAAATTCTGGTTATATCACAATATTTTCATATCACTACGTGGATCAATTCCAACTCATTTGTCTCGCAACAGGTTGTGAGAAATACCATTTCATTTCATAATTGTCGACAATGGCAGGTGCGATTCTTTATCCTGAAAGGCTAGCATGAAATTGGAAATCCAGTCAAGTGGTTTTCATGTTTTATGGTTGTTGATTTGGAGATGAAAAAAAAAATATAAAATAGAATTTGCAAGTATGATTTTTATTTTGTATTAGATTTATGGCCCGTATTTCACCACGGTCTTGCCATGTATTTTTTTGATGTAAAAAAAGAATAGTAAGGAAAAGAAATTTAAGACTGAGTCATTGGTTTAATTGATAATTGAAATAATATGAATAAAAAATGCAATGACAATAACAAACTGGCAAAAATAATAATTTTGAAAATGACTCGATTTCATCCAGATTAGTAAACAAACAAATGTTGAGGAGGAATTTAAAAAATATATATATAAAAAAAAAATCAAGTCAGCTCTCAAACTTTGTGATTATCATCACAAGAATGAGATAAACTAGTAAAAAAAGAGTTTGAAGATCAATTTCTAATAAATAAATAAGAACATAACTTTATAGAAAGTAAAATGAAAAGAAAAAAAATGAGACTTAATTTCTAGTGAATAAAATATTGAAATATAAAAATATATGATTTAGAAACAATAAAGAAAACTTGATTCAAGCCCACCCAAGCCAAAATGCAAAATAATGGGGTAACCATGTTTGAAAGCAATCCGAATAAAATCAAAAAGTTTAATTATATATAAAAAAATTGAATATTGAAGAATAAAATTTATGACCCAATGATCCTGCCACGTCATCCACTTATTGGTACATGCTGTGCACATGCCAGTATATTTTTTAATAATATATATTATATGATCAAACACAATAATGTCTCTGAGTATCTCTTACATTAACAATGAAATCAATATAGAAGGATAAAATAGTTTTTGTGATAGAGTCGTGTTGATTTTATCTTTAAAAGCAGCAAAATAGTTTTATTATTTTGAAAAAATTGGAAGCACCACAATGTCCCTAATGGGAAGACATTATTTTTTTTAATCAGGGATTAATTAGTAAATTCATTGTAAGAAAAATCACTAACCTAACTTTGTATAAATTATAATTAATAGTGACTCATGTCTGGGGATTTGGTAAAATCTTTTTCTCTTTTATTTTTTTGTTTAATTTAATTAATTGTAACATGAATATAAATATAAATTTGGTAGGTATTAGGTAATGGGCTGCTTAGATGGTTGCAACTGTTAGGTCACTCTGCACGCCCATTAATATTGACAATGCTTACCCAGAATTTGATAGTCATAGATAACATTTTTTTTCCGTGATCATTTTCCTAATGTCCTCATGGTTTCAAAAACTATTATTTATTCCCCATATTTTTTAAATCTGTACATGACCTAGTCATTTCGATCAATTTCATGTTTTTTTTTAAAAAAAATCATTTTCTCTCTCCTTTGAACTACAAAATAAAGAAAAAAAATAGTGTAGCGGAGAATTTTAATTATGAGATTTTTTTTAAAAAAAATTCAATAACCGAGGATAGTCAACTATAATCAACGAATTATTTGATTATTTTTAATGCTGCCTGGACTAGATAATTATTCTAGATGAGTCACAGAGACTGATTTATAAATATCTCTCTCGGTAGTAAGCTTTCTATTACTTTTAAATGGTAAAACAATTAGTCCCGGGCCAAGATCAGTGTTTATAACTTCAACCCGTTGCTTTTAATTTACAGAAAATTCATTCTCGAGTAAACACTCAGGATCAGTGACAAAACATTACTTTCAGTTAACCAACCTTTACATGACATTGCTTTATCAGAGTGACCAGTTATACTTTATTTTTTCAATTTAGTCCCTTCCAGCTTCGAGGGCGATGACTCTATTCGATTTTCCCGCAGCCAGCCAGCGCTACAGAGGAAAGACTAGGGAATTCAGAATGGTAATTATTAATGAGATGCTGCAATTGGCATAATAATCGAAAGTTAGTGATTATTTTATTTTGACTGCAGGAAGAATAATAATGTCGAAAGTCTGCAAATAAACGACACTTTCCGAACGAGAGCCTCTGGTTCCTGGCATGAATCATTCTAAAAACAAGTCGGTCAATTCATGATATCAATCAGTGACTTTCCTTCGCCTGATTAGATCGGTCGAAGAACTATATGACATGCTCAAAATAAAAATCCGCAGTCATATAGACCACGCGCACAATCATAAAGTATATTGCGCGTGTGCGTGACTTTTACTTCTTTTGAACAAGGAGGAGAAATATTGCAGCCGCAGGATCACAAAAGCCCGGAGAAAGAGATAAGATATGCAGGAGATCATATGCTCCATGTCGAGAAGATGATGGGATGCACTCCAAAAGCGTTCAAATATGTATAGTGCTGGGGCCTTTTTTGATGTAAAATGTCCACCAATTAGTGATCCTATTTTGTTTCAATTATCAAGAGGTAAAATATACGTGCATCCACGTAGTAGCCTATACACCTAAATATATATATGGACATACATGAGCCATAGAAGATTTCCTAATCATCCCCTGCCTATAGATTTTGAGAGTCAACCCGGGACCTTAGCAAAAAAAAAACCCTGATTTTGTGACTAATTGTGGAGGCTGGCGAGTCACCTGGATCTGTCAGAACTCAGTGTTAGAGTATATTCTAGAATATTATAATGTGTATAAATAGAGAAGTATACACACAACAATTGTATGGAAAAATAGAATTATTTTACTTGTTACAATACAATATACATTCTTCCCTCTTTCTCTCTTCTCTCTCTCTTCCGTTCAGTGTACAACTTTCTCTTCCTTTCTAAATTCCTTCAATCACCCTGCAATATTTCTCAATCCTAACATGGTATCGGAGCTATTATGCTAACGCATGAATTGATTCAAGCTTCCGCAATGTAATCCTTCAATGGATTATTCAAAAAAAAAAAAAAAAAAAAAAAATTGAAGATGATCACCCATGCCATTGCTACTCCTCATTTACAATCTCTCATGGTAATATCGGTTGTATCCTTTTCAAATCTTCGATCTCGATGAATATACTTTGCACATTATATCGATGCTGGTTCTAGTACTTACGTTCTCTTCCTATGAATTGATAGTTGCTCCTTCAATAATAGTTTCAATCTCTGTGATTTCCTCTGTTCTTCTTTAAAATATAGATTTGTGTTGCTTGCTATATCATCTTTTTTTCCTGCTCCTCCTCTCTCCACCGTCTCCAATCCATAAATCATACATTTAGTGTTCAAAGAGTCTGCCGGAAAAAAAAAAAAAAAAAATGTCAAACAGAGCAGCAGAATGACCGATTCAAATCTTTAGAGTTCCTACAACAACTCTCTACCAAGTTCTCTCTCTCTTAAAAAAAAAAGAAGAGAGAAGTGAGAAATAAAAGCAAGGAAATCCAAGTGAAAGATCTCACCGGAGAGGTGAAGACTCGGACATTCAGATCTGAATCCATATCCAAAGCGAGAGACACGATGGTCTGCGACAAAGACAGGGCCCAAGGAAGGTTAGATCCCGCGACAGGTGAATTTTCATTATATGCTACGCAAGGCGGTTAGAAAGAGACATGTTTCCGTTGAGTCTCGTCGCAAAGAGAACAATAATAAGTAGATGCAGCAGAGGAGCTAATGAAACAAATTGAGTTAGAGAGGATGGAAAAGGAGGAGGCTACACAAAATGCTCTTGTCGAGCAAGATATCATAATGGCGAAGGTGGTGCAAGAGTCAAAAATTCTACAAAAGGAGGCAGAGGAGAATGCTAAGTCATGGGAGTTTCTTATGGACCGTGGTTGTATTGTTGAAACATTGCAAGGTTATTTGTCGGGATGTGAGGTCATTGAAAGAGAAATTCGACAAGATGAAGAACAAAATCGATTTGGCAGAGAAGAGAGACGCGCTTGAGACGAGTCGCTGCGAGAAGGATTTGTTGAAAACCTAGATTTTATGTTGTGTGTCAGTGTCGCTTTATGTGTTTCATGTCTGCCGTTTAAATAAATAATAATTAAAAAAACGAAAAAAAAGAAAAAAAGATTAAGAAAAAAAAGAAAAAAAGAGAGATTAAAAAAAAAAACTTAATCCAATGAAGAAGAAGAAGAAAATGAATTCTTACACGATTAAGAAATTCATCGACAAAAACTTGAAAAGTCAAGAAAAACTTGAAAAGTTGGAGAAGCCAAATGAAATCCTTCGAAAAAACTCAAGTAGATAAATGAAATTCTGGTCAAGAAATAGACCAATGATATTCCTTCTCTTCTCTCGTTTACATATTGTTTGTCAAAAGAATTAACTACTCTTGTATTTCATTTTCATTGTTGCAATCTCATGCTTGGTTTATCATAGCATGAAATTGAGGGGGGATGTTAGAGTATATTCTAGAATATTATAATGTGTATAAATAGAGAAGTATACAGACAACAATTGTATGGGAAAATAGAATTATTTTACTGTTACAATACAATATACATTCTTCCCTCTTTCACTCTTCTCTCTCTCTTCCGTTCAGTGTACAACTTTCACTTCATTTCTAAATTACTACAATCACCCTGCAACATTTCTCAATCCTAACACTCAGAAGTCCCTGGCCATTGCCAAGTCAGGATTCTTAAGTGTGTAGCACGGTGCTCCAAAGAGTTGCTCATTTAATTATTTGACGAACATGCCCACTTTGTTGGCAGTCATAAAAACTTTTGTTGTTCTTTTTTTATAATCACCAGTTCATAAATTATAGTTTATGATTCATAAAATAAGCAGCACACCATGTGTGAAGATGCCTTGCTTTAGCCATAGTTTAGACGTTGAGTTGAGGTATTGATTATCTGGGTTTGCCAAATGGTATGAATTTGTTAGTTGATTACTTTCTCCGAACTCCAAAACACTTAACACCCATTTATTTTGCGTCATTCGTATATAAATTAGTGCAATCTTCGGAAAATTCACAATAATATATTTGATCGCTGTATTTGAAAAATATTAAAAGAATATATTTTTTGTTTTTAACATGTTTTCGTGGGACTCAGTTTGAAGGATACGGCACTCAAAAGGTGAACGAGTGAGGGGTGAAGAATCAATGTAATCTTTGACCAAAAAATAAAAGGAACAAGAAGTCTCCCGACAAAAAAAAAGGGCCATCATGATTGATTTTGCACAGATTAAGTGATGGCCCACCATGCCGTATTATCCTCTTGCCTATTATCCCGCGGTGCACCGCGCAAGTTGGAGTAAGAGATAAAAATTAGATTAAATAAAACCTAGTTATTGCGAGTGCGTCTCGGAAAAATACTTTTTAATTATGAATTTAAAACCAATATATATATATATATATTAAAAGATATTTTATTTAATATTGATATAAAGATATTTTATTTAATATTGATATAAAAATAAATTAGAGGAATCAAGATTGATATGGGTTGACATCCAGCATTTACATGATTTTGAAAATAAACAAAGAAAGTTGAATCTCTAACTAACTCAATATGAATAAAAAAATTTAAAACAAACATGTATATTTTAGTCAGTTAATAAGAAATTATATATTTTTCATTTGATCCTTCAATTAATAAGAAATTGTGTATTTTTCACTTTGATCCTCTGTATTTTGATTTTACCTTCGTAATAAAATAATGATTAACTATTAATTTAGGTTCTGAATGGCTTAATTGTGAAGAAAGATAAAAAAAAAATATCTCCATTGCAGTCCATGTTAATTTATACGAGGAAGATCATAACTTAAACTCTTAAAGTGCATAGTTGCTAAACTGTCGATCAAATTAGGTATAATTTATATTAAACAAGAAAATCTGAAATTGAAGTTCTCGAAGTATTGTCTTCAAATTAAGTCCTTCTATTCCCTTTTGTGGTGTTTTTATATAATTTAATGGTTTTTTATCGTGTTTATTGGAAAAATATCTTGTTCAATAAATATTAAAGTTCAGATTAACGAGAAGAAACAAAATTAAAATCCAATATTTCACTAGAATACAATGAAGATGGTTTATGGTAAAATCATATACATGATATGCATGTACCCAGAAGAAAAGGCTGGGGCATCGAGATCAAAGAGACCATTCACCATTGCAATCTTTCCTTAAATTTGGATGCAAATATTGACCAGACCTGAAACACTATGGATTGCGCGTTGACCATACAAACACACGCTAATGGAAATTTTCTGCTTGTTTTTGCTACTTTTTTTCTTCTTTTATTAAGAAAAACTGGTCTCCATTATTTTCGTAAATGTTCTTCCTGTGTCAGTTTCCTAGAATAATTCTTATCTTATCTTACCCAAATGGAAGAGATTGAATCGTCAGATTTATGGAATCTATCAGTGAGATTTCTTTTTCAAAACCATCAATGAGGAATTTCACCTGGGTTCGTGAAAACCTTGTCCGGAGATTATTCTTCGGAAGGTGATGCTGACATATATTCTTCCGGCCGTCAATTAGCTGGATAATATGTTTTGCAGTCGCGTCCTTTTTCATGGCTGCGAGGAAACGGAAGCATACGACCTTCTTTTTTAAAACCTTACATCAATTTATCTGAAAATTGTTAATATTTACTTAAAACCAAGTTCATTTTACCTTAAATTTTTAATACTGTTCATATCCAAGTCTTTTTAGTTGTTATTATATCTCAATTTTTTTAGTATTATCCTTGAATTTTCAGACAAATTAACTTTCTATCCTGCGAGGAAACCAAGCCAGTTTAGCCTAAGAGAGCACCGGCATGGTAGGTAGATAAATAAATAAATACGAAACTAAACAATCGGTGTTCTTTTCAAGTAAGTCGAAATATTATATGATTTAACTAAGATCCAGGCATGACTGTTCCTTTTTTTTTCTTCATTTTTTTATTTTTACCGAAACCTTGTATATATTAGAATAGAACCATCCTCTACTTTAAAAAATAGCACCTCTACTTTAAAAAATTAGCAACAGTGTGTAAAAATCTTAACCTATTTTTAATTGGTGGTTTTAGTTTAGCAATCAAGGTTCATCTTGGAAGCCCACGTGTCTTGACTTTTGTATTGGACTACGCGTGTTTACCCACCTAAACTCAAGAGTTTAACACCTTTTTACATAACTTTTTAGTTTTTTCTAAAATTTAAATTATTTTTTTCACGGAAGATATCAATCAAGATTATATTTAAAAATATTATTTCATTAATACCATTCAAATTTGCCTTTATTTTCATATTAGATTATAAAAAAATTATTGATATTTTTTCATATAAGTTTCTTTTATTTAAAAGACAATGCTTCTTAATAAAAGAAACCGTGTTTCCATTGATAAGAAAACGCGTTAATAAAAGAAATATAGTTTAGAGAGAATGGATTCATGTTTTCCTATTTATTTTAAATCATTGATATATCTATATATAAAAAATACTTAAATGCTTTCACTTTTAATTCAAAATACTTGTTACTGTAAAGAAATTTTTTAGTAGAAAAATGAATGTATAAGAAAAGATTTATTCATTTTAATTTTTTTGAAATATAAATATAAATATTTACTTTAATTATAAGAAACTTAAAAAATAGATATTAAGATATAATCGCGCGGGTAAATACTAAATAGTTAGTTAAAAGTTAAAACACTGTATGGCTTTAATGGCCAGCTTTAATAAAAATCATCACACAACAGCAAAGCATAAAGGGCAGAGACCTAGTGGAGGGTAGACTTTATCCTGATTAGAGAAAGCCTGCCTAATTTATGTACGGTAAAAAAATAAAAATAAAATAATTTGTGGAAACCGCGTAAACTAGAGAGTAGAGACAGCACATAATCTCTTTCAAGTCTCTTCACAAACCCTCCCCGTCTCAAGTGGAGCAGTTGTCTGTACTATTACTCAATCATTACGGTTCACCCACCACCACCACCAAAAACCACCGCTCTAAGTCCAATAATGGACCCCATCAAGTTCAGAGGGAAGCAGCCGATGACGGTTGACATTGAGCAGATGCCGGAGACACCTTACCGCGGGAGTCACCACAGAAGGGCTCACTCCGATACTTCCTTCCGTTTCGATGACCTCCTTCTCTTGGATGCTTCTGACTTCGACCTCTCCTCTCTCGATGACCTCCCGACTCCTAACACCACCACCACCCGCCCTCCACCTGCAGCTCCCATGGCTGTTGACTCCCTGTCCGATGACTCCACATCCAACTGTCAGAATCAGAAGCCCAAGCCCGTCAATCACCTCCGGAGCTTGTCTATGGACTCCGACTTTTTTGACGGGTTGGGTCTCGGGGCTGCCGGCGGCGCAGATGAGAAATTCGATGGGAAAGCGGTAGCGGGAGAAAAGAGGGCAGCGAACCCCCACCACAGGCATAGCTATTCGATGGATGGGTCGTTTGAGGTGGATTCTATTATGATTGATGGTGTCAAGAAAGCTATGGCTCCCGATAGACTTGCAGAGCTATCTTTGATTGATCCCAAAAGAGCTAAAAGGTTTGACCTCTTCTTTTTCTTTTTCTTTTAAATTAATCTCTAATGATTAATTCTAACTGTTTTCCATTTGCTTCCTAAGCTGTGTGTGTGTGTTAATTATTGCAGTGCTTCAGTAGAAAGATAGAGAAGTAACTGTGTGATGTTATTAGTTCTGTGGTCTTTTGTTGTTTGGATTGTCATTTTGCTGGGTAAAATGAATAGCGATGAGTTTTTTTTTTTTTTTTTTACGAAATGTCTGTGTTTTGTAGGATTCTTGCTAATAGGCAATCCGCAGCACGGTCAAAGGAGAGGAAAATCAGATACACTGGCGAGCTAGAGAGGAAGGTGCAGACGCTTCAGACTGAAGCAACCACCCTCTCCGCACAGGTCACGATGCTGCAGGTATATGTGGATTTTGTTTTGTTTAGTGGTTTCATCTAACTTGATAAATATAATTAGATTTGGTTTCTTTTGTTGAATTTGTGCTTCATTGCTCCGTGAAGTGATGGTTTTTTCTGTATGGAAATAATTGTTGGATCTATTGATTACGACTTTGGTTTCTCGATGGAGTGATTAATGATTTTGGTCTCTTGATGGACAATTCATTTTATTCCATTTTGAGATATTGATTAGAGATTAATCGGATGGAAAGCAAGTATAGAAGCTATGGTACTTTACAATTTGGCTATGGCATGTTGAGACATTTACCTCAATATACAGCTTTATTTGTTTTAAGCGATGTCCATCCCCTAATGGGGAGTTTATGTTCAATCAAAATCTCTTTTGACCTTTCTTGCATTTGTGTAACCATTTTTCAAGACTGTTTTTCGTGTTAAAAAAAATTCTTTCCACATTTTATTGTTTTAAGCTGCCCCATTTCTTATTGTCAGCTGCTGTGATAAAGAGTTACCTGGGTCTCTCAATTTGAGCTCTGTCAAAATGGCTGCTTGCATACTGTCATATAACCAGATCATCGTATTTATAGAACCCCTGATGATGAACCAGATTTAACAGGATGAATTGACCTCACTGGACATTAACTCTGTTTGAACTGCACTTGCAAACTAAATGATTTCATAGAAGAAATTTAAGCAAGAGCTTTTGATTTTAAGTTGAAGCGTGTAAGAATCGAGTAACACGTCAATCATTTCAAAACTTTTAGCCAAAACAAGGAGTTATGCTTATTGTCCACACGATTAACTCATTCCATCTTCTGAAGCATGCACCCTACTGTCATTCCAAAATACTGGATATAATATTTCTCTCTGTTATCATGCATAAATTCATAGGGCATGTGGATGCTTCTGCATGCCCATAAATGCACCCCCTCCCCCTTCTGAAAGTATTAATTGGCCTTAGCTATTGAGACATTCCCCCAGAAACTTTACTAAAAGATTATCTGGAACTATTTTTAACATTTATCAAAGATGCTAGCTATCTTGGATGGTTTTGTCCCTTTGGCTCTGTATTGAGGACATGAAATTAAATCGTGCGTTCTCCATACATTGAAAGTAGTGGCTGCCGGCTCTGCTTCAAGTGTTGAAATACATTTAAATTGTGTAATAGTGGAGCCCACACCTCCTTGAAATCTGGATTATTTTTCTTAAAAATATCATTAGATAAATCTCTGTTTGGAAAGTTATCTAAATTTCAAGTTGATTGGTGTGCTTTTAAGACTTACCTACATACAGCTTTGCTTCGGATTCTTGTTTACACACTCTTATCCAATTATTAACCGGGAGAACAATATTTATGTTTCCTAGTGTAGATTGTGCAATTCATTGATGTGTTTGTGTATAGTGACAAGTATGTCCAGTCGTTTGTATCAGACAGGTATATGACTTTTGGAAAAATGCAGGCTCCTATTTTCACCCTGGCAAATACTTTTCATATCCATGGATTTCCCAAAAGATGCAATGATATTTGTTGAACATATTTAAGTTGTGGGCTGCATGGGTTATATATAGTCTAGTACATGTTGCTCTATTTGCTGTTCCACTTGTGTGGTTTTTTGAATTTGTTTTTAGATGATATGGGTATCTTGTTCAAAATTGCACTAATTTATGCAGGCTTGTCTATATCCTTCCAGTAACCTGGGTGGCGCTCATAGAGGCTGCATTAGTTAGTACTTGCTAAAATACCAGTTAGGAAAGAAAACACAGAAAAATATGGAGGAAAGCTAATTTTTGTCTATATTCTTTTTATGGATGCAGAGAGACACCAGTGGGTTAACTGTTGAGAATAAGGAGCTGAAACTGAGGTTACAAGCTATGGAGCAACAAGCACACCTTAGAGATGGTAACCTTTGAATAAGAATGTTTTTCTTTTATGGAGGAGCAATAATCACATTTTTCTAATTGTTCAGAATTTTAATGTACTTGCATGATTTAAGCACCCCACCTGGTATGTGAACATCGTCATCTTTTGGCATTTGATGGATGTGATATGCCACATCTTAATGAGTCCCTGGGCAGGTTTGGGTGTAGGTTTGTCTGTAGAGTACAAGTTATAGTATGCCAGCATATCATTTAGCCAAAGGCGTAATGTTGTTGCCATGCTTTGAAATTATTCTAAAAATGGGGGAAATACCTTTTGTCATTTCCATATGAACAAGTTTATTTTTATTCGCATGCTGCCAAAATGTTCGTGTTTGATTATTTTAAACCGTTCACTTTCTTATTTTTCACCAGTAGTTTTAGGGGATGAATCTAAGAGTAGTAATGAATTTTTGTTTTGTAATTATCCACGGCGTGCAGCTCTGAATGAAGCATTAAGGGAAGAGGTGCAGCGGCTTAAGATAGCAACCGGTCAGGTTCCAGCTGTGAATGGAAACCCTTTCAACAGAGGTCTACCTCCTCAATTCTCCTCCCATCAGGGCTTTGGCAACCAGCAAACTCAGCAGCAGCTGCACATGCCACAGCCATCCACCACCGGCCAGGGTCGTGGTGGGCAGCCACACCCTGGCTTCTCAAGTTTCAGCCAAAGGGTCTAATGTCACCGGCGGAACTTGATTTGCTGTAATGTAATGTTGCAAAATAGAAATTAGTTCGACCCCGTAGCATCTTGTATATGTAAGCATGTATATTGATTGCAAGCAAAGGTTGTGAAAGAGTACTTGATCGTAGCTCCTGTCACATCAGAGACTATGTGATCCCCAGGACAGATTATATTTATCACATGTTGCATAGAAATTAGACCTTCATTAAACAGTTGAGTGGACGGCTATTGTAATCTTCTATGTGCAGAATAATTAGCCTGTGGATTCTCTAGGACTAAGCACCACGTATTTTCGTTTGAAATATATCTTTCCTTCCCGGGTTTCGACTAGCTACGATCGCACCTTGTTTAGAAGTTATACCCTAAGCCATGCGCAATTGAATGACAAGAGCATGCAATATATCTATTTGGACTAACACATTTGTCATTATATTTGATGCATAGAGAAAAGGAAACAAACGAAATTAAGCAGGGAGGTCAAGCAAGCTACAGTGCGCATGTTTGAGAGGGATTAGGGATTTTTGAAAACATTTGAAATTTTTTTATTTTTATTTTTCATTTTAAATGTATTTATGATTTGTTATTTTTAGATCATTTTGATTTAGCCTAAGCTTGCAAAATTTTATCATACATATTTTTATTATATTTAATTTAAATATTGATTTAAAACGTGTCAGATCCCACATATATGAGTGCTTATATGGTTCCAACTTGAAAATTTTTTAGACCTATCCTAAAGCGATAAGCACTTCAGGTCGAAACAAATGAATTGTTTAATTTTAAAATAAAATCTAGGATCTATAAATAGTTTTTGAATTTGAGGATTTGAACAAGTAAATGGACTGATTAATTGTGCAAACAATTTAATTTTTTTTTATCTGATACCAAAATTTGATGCAAGATAAAAAAAGATTTCAAGCTAAAGAAAAATGAGATCCAGAGAGAGAAAAAAAAGTTGAATGAGAGAATAAAAGTGGAAAAGCATGTAACTTTATAATTTTTATTCAATCCATCAATAATTTCTGATATTTAGAAAAATAAATATGAATACTGCAGCAAACAATTAGACTTATATAGCCCACTCAAAAATAATTAAATCAAGTTCAACAAATAAAACTTTATTATAAACCTCAACCAAAAGTTTAAATAAATTAGACCAAAACATAAACTAAAGCTTAATTTCTCAATGGCTTGTACTATCCTCAGTCATCTAAGATTATAAATGTGCGAACAATGTCCCTCATTCTCCACCACTTTACTTGTGCAAAGCACAAGAGCAATTCTGACTTCCTATATCTGCTGCTATACAAGGAGGCCGAACCTTTTCATCTTGATACCAAGTCGAACGTTTTTCAACTAACTCATTCAAGAAATCATCCAGCTTCTCAATTGTAACGTTGGGCATAACCACAACATGGGCAATATTGCCTTGGCAAGCTAGCTGCCACCTGCGAACAAAATCCTCGTCTATAGGCCGCTCAAATACAACTGTGCTGCTGAGCTCGTTCAACATAGCACTAATCCCAGCATCACGCAGTCGGTCCTTCAAGTAGTAAGCATTTCTGAGACACTTTTGCACTTCTTTCTGGAACCCTTTGTATCCTTTTCTGTTGAGTGTGTACCAAAGGAAGATAGGGGCATGACCATTTCGGCTTCCCATGATCGTAGCATCCCTTGAAGCAAGGTACTCAACATTGCTTGAGAGGACATTAATGTGCTTCATCCTTGTTAGCTGAACACCACATGGCATTGGGCATCCCATAAACTTGTGGCCAGAGACGCTAACGCTTCCAATGGGCTTTTGGAAAGTAACCTTCGGTGCCTGTTTACAACCAGCGAAAATGAGCCACACAGAAAACCAGGACCACAACGCTAAAATAACAGGTACTTGTATACTAATTAAGGACCCAAAACCAGAAAATTGGAATTCGTGACCGCAACATACTAAACAGCTACAGGGGAGACAGCATGTTATCATGACCACGATGTACTTGTATATTCCATCTCGCTAGCAAAATGGAATATGGCCACTACTTGTTCTCTACATGTTGTGTACATGAAAATAACATTTTGTTTCTTATGGTTACAACAATGATTTTTATACAACTGTATCAGCATGTCAAAGATACTGCCAACAAAGAGGATAGGCTCCAGAAATAAAACCGCCATAATGAAAGATTTGAGGTTGTTCCAAGTGTATAGGGGCTGATTATGCTACAGAAACATTTAGATCAGATGATTCGGTCCTTTTGTCAAATTTTGTTAAGATGAACTACTAAATTCCTAACATACTTAAGAGAAGCAGAACAAATCAGTTGTTCTAATAGATGGAGACCAACTGGAGATAAAATAAAATGGGATTGATCCTCACGAAATGTCAGATTTGGTTAATCCAAGAGCCTTACAGAAAACACAAGGAACTCTTACCTTCATGTGATCAATCAAATCATCTTCTAACAGGAGTCATAAGAAATCACTTACTCGTTTGACAAAAGGCATCATAAGTCCAAATAAAGCTCCATCGCAGTGGATATAGAATCGATCTTGTGAAAATCCACTTTCTTCAAGGGTTTGTATCACAAGATCAAGATCATCAACTGCTCCCTTGACAGTTGTGCCTGCAGTGAGAATGGTCCATTGAAACAAATTAATGGTGCTTAAGCAGACAAGGGCATGTGTCTGCATAAGTGTGTGTGCACATAAGAGCGAGAAGGATACCTATATTAACGTTAATAATTGCTGGTTTGTCCTTGTTAGCAAGTAGTTTAACTTTAAAATCAGCACAGTCAATCTCACCAGATACCAGACAATCAACCTTCACACAATCCATTCTATACATCCGAGCAGCTTTAAAGACAGAATAATGTGAATCTCGTGATGCATAGAGAATGCCATCAGGAAACACTTCCCTCCTGCACAACCGAATCGCATTACCAACTCACTCTTTTCTAGCATTTAATTCAACCTCTCCATATTCAAAAAGAAACATGAAAAATTTACTAACCCAACTAGAATCCCATGAAGATTCCCTTCCGTGCCACAATTAGTGATGTAGCCCCAGTATTCACTTTTCTCAATCTCCCAAAGACGTGCAAACCAGTCAAGAACACCAACTTCAAATTGTCTTGAATGTACACCATAGTTACTCTCAATGAACGGGTCACCAAGATTGTTGATGGAGAAATGTTGCAACTGCCCCAAAGCACCATAGTCGAAGTCCAGATTATAAGGATAACCTATAACAGATAAAACCATGTGAACGGTTCAAGCTCGATAAAAAGAGATTCTACAGACATAGAAACAAGCAAACTCTTCCAACCACCAGCAACATAGTTAAGGTAATAACTCCAAAACCATAATAAATTTTAAAAGCAATTATACCAATCAAATCGTATGCATTTCAAAATTAACAAAACAATTACCAAATCTCGAGCAGAGTTAGCAAATTCAATTCCCGCAAGAACAAATTAATAATTAGCAAAATTCTAAAATTGAAACATCAACACGAGCTATTGAAAAAACCAAACTAGATACGGCCATATCAGACATTTACGGGAGGGGGACTAAACAAATATTGATAATAGTAATGATCCAATTAAGTAGTGTTATTAATGGTGTTAAAAAAATTAATCACCTAAATGATGTTGAGTCCTTTCCATTAAGTTCTTTCGGTAGCGAGCCAGAACGCTTGCCATGTAAGCTTCTTTATCTCCTGTAAATTCATCGTTAGCCTCGGGCTCCGTGACTTCGAGGCAAGTGGTGTGCACGTTCCTCCCTAACACAATCTCTCTTCCATTTTGTTTATTTCCGTTTTCCGCCTCCACAACCATCAGATCGAAGTCCTCGACCGCAACCTTCCCGTTCAAGTGAACCGGCAGTGCATCGACAGCTTCCATGGTCTCTACTGCTACAACTATAGACGCTAGAAAATGAGAGAGGAGGATTAATGGATCGGTTGCTTGCTTTCTTGAGGAATGTTTTTAATGTAGCTGTAGATCTGAAACGAGAGAAAGGGGCACCTGCAGAAATTCAGTAAATGGAGTGGCGGTAGCAATTTGCTTGCTTGCCTGAATAAATGGAGTTTTTGATTGGAGAGGAGAAAATAGAAAATAATTGGTTCGATATTTATAGAAGTATGGTAATGATACTTGCAAATTTAAATACAACTTGAATATTTTTAATTTCTTTTGGCCCACACAAGCACGTGACTGATATTCGAAGATTAATCACAATTCAAGATTTATTTTTTATAAATAATTTATGAGGAAATAAGCTAGTTTTAAAATATATTCGGAAAAAAATTAAGAGAGCTTTTTAAATAAATATATATAGTAACATAGGATAAAATTTATAAATTAATAGTCCGTTTAGTATGATAAATAAAAAGAAATTGGTTTTGAATCAAAATTTTGAAATGTTTTTCAAAAATAATCCATGAAAAAATAAGTGAAAATGACTTTAAATTATAGTTGTTTGATAAAAATAAATGCAGTAGACCTTAGAGTTCATAAATCAAAAACTAAAAATCTTAGTTTTAATTAAATTAAATTAAAATCTTGATCAATTTTGTAACCATTTTTCTATTTAAGTTAAAATGACAATTTATTAGGATGCTCGATCGTGTGTGTAGCAAAACGTGGAAACTGGAAAGCAGCAGGGTCTATGCCAAAGGAACGATACCGTTTAATGGTTGCTGTGCGACGTCGTTAAGGATGGATTGTTGGGATTTGAATCGGTCCAGGTAACCGTTTGGAGAAGCGGGGCAGGAACGGGTGCCGATTGGTGGATAGATACGAAAACACGTGGAGCTTAAAGGTGGACAGACCGACAAACTATTTTAATTAGTTTTTTAAAAAAACTACAATTATATTATGCTCTCTAGAAAAGACAACATGAATATTTTATTATTCAAGTGAAATGGATATTTAAGTATATGTTATTTTATGTAGTTTATTGCTCTCAAATTATTATAATGAACTATTTAATAACACATTTAAAAATTATTTTTTATTATACTAGAAAATATCTGCATTTAAGGCATCTCATAATATGTACATTTAACGCATCTCATGATATTATGTGAATGATTTGTCTCTAAAAAACAAAAACCAAAAGATGCCGACAATCAAATTGAATGATTGTGAGACGGAAAAAGCACCGGAAATCCGAATTAACCGACAACTGATTTCAACCTAGATGTTAAGGATAAACAAAAATCAGGTACTGCAGACCACTTGTGCAAGAGATACGTTTTTTCCTGGGCTTACGTCATCAGCCACCATATCATGTGGATGCCCGCTCGCGTGTCTACTAGATAAACGTGGGAAGCAGCACAGTCTATGCAGACGGTCGGCAGAAGGAACGGTGCCGTTTAATCGTTATCATGCTGGATTGGATATCATTAGACTTGTCGGATTCGAGATGAGTGCTGATTGGTGGATAGATACGGAATCACGTGCAATTTTTTTTTGTAATCTTTCGTCGTTTAAAGGCGGGAAGGTCCCAAGTGGTTTGTTACTTTGTTCGATGGGAACGAACAGGGTGGCATTAACAACATACATACAGGGTGGCATTAACAATGTTGTTTGCTTCTTTATTGCTTGTGAATCTCACATTGCCGACGCCAAAATTATGCGTTCTGTGGCGTGAAAGGAGGAGACGCTAGCCACTGATCATCTCGTGGAAAATCTTCCTCGTCTAGTCTTTTTCCTTTCTACTGTAAGTGGGCACGTGTTGTCCAGTTATAGTTGGTTTATCGCTAATGATTTTTTCTCTCTTCATTTCTCTTTTTTATTTCAATAAATACACCATGGTCTTCATTGTTATTGATATTTTAGACTTACTTCTTTTATTTTAGTTACTAGATAATTGCCCGCGCGTTGCCGCGGGTAGTTTTTTTGTATATAATTTAACATGATTAAATCTACAACGATAAATTTATATGATATAAGTAAATAAAAATTATAGATTAAAAGATAAAATATTTAAAATTTTGAGTTGAGTTTGTCACGTAAGCATAGATTACATCTTTTATAATATAGGTATTGCGTCATAAACGATCATAAAAGAGCGCACACTAACATTAGAAAAAAGAGTAGAATATTTGAATAAGAAAAAAAAATAGTTGAAATCATTATTGTGCAGATAATAAAATTATTAAAATCAATTAATAGAAAGAACACAAAAAAAGAAAGGAAAAGGAAGCAATATTAATTTCAAATATTATAACAATAGCAACATTAGAGTTTTAACATTTAAAATTATTATTACCGCTAGAATAAAAACAACAGAAATTATTCAATTATACCGAGGGAAAAAAATGAAAAGCATGAACAAAATAGGAAGCAAG
>CM063589.1:4343796-4407206 GCA_032356905.1 Salix exigua
AAACCACTTAAAAATTCTTATTCTTATTATTCTTATTATGAAAGAATAAATAATCACTATTATTATAATAATAGAATATATAATCACTATTATTATAATATTAATAATAATCACTATTATTATTATTATTATGTTAGCAATGAAAGAAACAAAAAAAAATGAAAAGGTAAAAATATCCTAGCAACTTTAACAAGAGATAAAAATAAAAAATAAAATTATAATGGCTATTACTCGCAAAATTTTTTTTATCAAATTATCGGGAGAGGAGAAAAAAAAAGAGTAAGAATGAAAAATAATTAAATCATGATTATTATTATTATTATTATTATTATTATTATTATTATTATTGTGTATATTATTATTATTATTATTGTGTATATTACTACTACTACTACTACTACTACTACTACTACTACTACTACTACTATTATTATTATTATTGTGTTAAATACATATATATATATATATATATATATATATATATATATATATATATATATATATATGGACAAAAATAGGGGTTATTTTAGACATATTAAAAAAAAAGTATAAGGACTTAAACGAAAATCAAATATCAAGGGCTTAAATTAACAACTTAAAAGTCAAAGGGTTGAAATGCAAATTACATTTATTCTCAATTAAAATTAGAGGACAAAATTGAAAAAATTGGAACTTGTGTACCGAATTAATTGAGTTATATACAGCCAATCTGGAAATTAAAAATCAAAGGACCTAAGTGACACTTTGACATTTCATTCATTAAAATCGGACAAAAAACCAAATTAAAAGTCGAGGGACCGACTTGCAAAGGTAACAAATTATGGGGGACTCTCCTGCACATTGACGTGCAGGAGAGAGAGAGATGTGGTCAACGCCTTTAACCGGCCTCCGCTGCTTCCACGAACATGTGGTGGTTACACCCCCACCGCGGGAGGAAGATCACGCGGCGACGCATCGTTCTGGCTTCCGGTATACAATTTCCGGCCACCGGAGTAGGACTCGCGCGCCTCCTAAAGAGGGTGGGAGGTGGAAAACCGCCTGGTGCGTGCGCCTCACGCCCTCTCAGACACCGAATATTAAATTCAAAAATTAGGGTAAATTACCGCGCTGCCCCTGTACTCAATTAAAGTGTTTTTTGTCTTATTAGCCATTTCAAAAAATAATAAAAAATTCAGAAGTTGAGGCGGACCGGACCGGACGCGCACAATGACGTCGGTACCCCTCAGCCGGAAGCCTGATTTTGTCCTATTACCTGGGACAACATCGTCAATGCACTGTTCACAACCAAAATTTTTTTAAAAAATAAATGGAAAAACCCAAAATAGCCCCGCCTCCAACCCCCTTCAGCTGCGCGCCCGAGGGCCATTTTCGCCCGTGCACTGCTCGAGTCCACAGTGCACTGTGAGGGGCGTTACAGTGAAAATGCTACGCGGTTTATTTTTCTTGTAATGATTTCTATTTTTTTATTATTAAAGTCTTATTTGTTTTCAATTTAATTTTTTAATATAGGATATTTTTCAATTCAGTCCTTCTACTTTTAACTTTAACAACAATAGTAGTAGCAGTAGTAGTAATAATAATAAATAATTAGAGTGATAATAATTATGAAATAGCAATAACACGAATAGAAATACTAGGAGTAGTAACAGCGTCAGTAACAACAGCAGTGACATGTGATGATATTACTTATTAATAGTAGTGGTGGTGATTTTGATATGGTTATTTGAATTACTATTTTTTAAAAAACCCTTCCATGTGATTGAAATTAATATCTTGATCGATGAGAAGGGTGGTAATAATTGTGAAAATAGTACTAATATTAATATGATTTCTAATGTATCACTGATAATGGCAATAATACAATAACTACGATGATAATAAAAATATTTGTTATAGCGACAACAACAATAACAAGAGTATGACAATAAAAGTTATTTTAATAATGATATAAAAACAATAATTACAATGACAATAAAAACACTAACAATAATAAAAGTAATGACAATAATAGTAATTTTAATAATGATATAAATAATAACAACTATGATGATAATAAAAACATTATGTACAACAATAACAACAATTTCAATGACGATAGAATCAATAACAACGATGGCAATACTTGTTAATGGCAATAGTAATTTTAATTCTTATTATTTTAATTGCTATTTTTTATTTTATTTTGTATAATTAATTTTATTTTATTTTATCTTGTCATCTAATATATTAAGAATTAGACCTCAAGAATTTTCTAAACTAGGTACTTTAGGTCTAATAACTTGAGGCATAAATTGAAAAGGTTCACATGTTTTTTTTTTTAAGATTTATGTTTTTTGTTGGATTATTTCAATCATATAGAAGGATATACAATATTGACTTAGATTTAATTAATATATTATATATTCACTGTAACTAGTTTTTTATTTTTTTATATATTAACAATCACAATCTCTATAATCAATCAAATCTCGAACATTGTGACCTACAAGCCCAAAGCTTGCCCTGTTTTCGAAGCCAACCCGGCTAAAGATTCGGGCTTAAAATTTGACCAATCAAATATCTGGCCCATGACCAGCTGCAGCATGGAGTTTTCGAGAATGATTGAAAATATAGTCTTAAGAGTATTTTCATTTACCAATCTATTAAAATGATATATTTTCTTCTTTTTTAAAATATATTTTCATATATAATAAGAAAAACATAAAAAAAGGTCACAGGGTATACCGAGCAGGCAGTCAACAAAGACATCGAATGTGGCCGGTCGCCCTGCCTCCGATTGACTTTAACAACAAAACAAAAATCTCCACTTAATCCCCTCTGCCATCTCTTCCTTTTCGCCCCCCCCCCCCCCCCTCCCGGTTCTCTGAGTCGCCGTTCCACCTGATACCATGGAAGACTCACCAATCAACCGTCTACCACAAGACATACTCCACCAGATTTTCTCATCTCTCCCACTTCGTCAAATCATGGTTTGCAGATCTGTCTCCAAGCTGTTCAATCAAATGTTGACCACACCAACCTTCATGGACCTAATTTCCACCCAGTCCCCGCTGCGCTTCCTCGCTCTCCGCCCCCCACACCACCACCACCACCACCATCAAAGACAAAACAGTCACGTCTCCTCTGTACCCTACCTACACGTGTTCGATCCAGACCAGAATCAATGGCTCAGATTCAGTCTCAGCTTTTTACCTTTCAGGTCACCTCACCCGGTGGCATCAGCGAATGGACTCATTTACCTCTGGGGTGAATCACCCACCTCGATCGAGTCAAACAGGTCACTCGTTGTCTGTAACCCCCTGACCCGCCAATTTCAAGTGCTCCCTCAACTTGGCTCGGCCTGGTCACGACACGGATCTGTCCTGGTTAACTCCGTTAACCATCGAGTCATGGTATTAACTGAACTCGCTGCTTTATATTTCTCAAACACAAACAAGACAAACTCGTGGTTAACTTTCTCCGCGAATTTGCCATCAAAACCCAGAAGCCCAATTCTAATATCGGACTCGGTTTTCGCTTTATGCGATGTTGGGTCTCCATGGAGATCTCAATGGAAGCTATTTACATGTATTCTGTCGAGACTTAATAACAATTATAACAATTGGGTTTGTTTAGAAAGGCATGAATGGGGAGATATTTTTGATATTATAAAACGACCACGTTTGGTTCGAGGAAAGGGGAATAAATTGTTGATGATTGGAGGGTTAAAGTCGAATTTTTCGTTGAATTCATCGTGTTCGACGATTTTGATATTGAGGCTGGATTTAGAGAGATTGGAATGGGAGGAGGCAGGGCGAATGCCGGTAGAGATGTACAGGTGTTTTCAGGAATCGAGTAAGTTGAAGGTTTTTGGTGGCGGGGATAGGGTTTGTTTCTCGGCCAAGAGAGTGGGGAAACTGGCTTTGTGGGATGATTGTGATGGTGCTGTTTGGAGGTGGATTGAAGGGGTGCCTGGAGGTGGAGATGGGCTCTGTAGAGGGTTTGTGTTTGAGGCTAGTCTTACTGCATTGCCTTGAACTGGTATGTTTGGTTATTAAATTAGAGTTGGATTTTATTGCCACTGCTGTATTGAGAAACTTATTGGCTTATTTATGTTGTACCATGTATTTGGATTATCAATTGACTGCTGCTTTTGCTTTTGGAACCTGTTGTATATGAGATATTCTCTGGCTGTCTTGCTTCTACTCTTGTTCCATTGACTGAAATTAGTTTGTGTCCTTGGGTCTGACGCCTTTAATTAGTTCAGCTTTGCTTTTGATACCGTTGTGAGCTTGAAATTGCTGTTATGAGCATTATGCTGATGGGAGTTTGATATTGCATTTACTGGGAACGTGAATGCGATTCTTGTGCTGGGACTTCTCGTCCAGTTTCATTTCCTGTTCTGGCTAGCTTAAGGTTTTTCCCCTGGGTCGTGCTCATTTCGTAGCCCTTTTTTTTAATAATTGTTCATTTATTGTGTTTACTTGATACATATGGTTCGTGTCTTCATTTTAGGTCTTCAGATACAGGGATTGACAAAATAATCATTGTAGCTGTAAGTGAACTGTGTTTATTACGTTCACTTCATTTTTGATCAATATTCACTCTTGTCATGAATAAATTGCGGGTTGCAAACATACTTAAAGGCAAGAAGATATGTTTCCGGGAGTAAATCTTCTAAATTTTAAGTTTCAACGAGTGTAAAGAATGGATACATGGAAGGTTTGTCAGAGAATATTTCTGCCTGCAAAAAGTTTTCGTCAGTTGATTCACCTGTTTCTTGAAAACTGTATATGTAGTTGAATCATGGGGAGATGAGGTTTCAATTACAACCACAGCTGTTTTCAACCTAGGATAACCTCAAGGTCCTTGTTTTCCGAAATTTCAACAAATCCTTCCTGCTACAACTCATAGTTGATTGAAAGACCAATCTCTTGATTTAGTTTAGTGAGTGTTCACAACGAGTCTCGGTTGTTGTCCAGCCAGAAATAAGCCCTTAAAATTTATCCGTTTTCTATTTAGGAAAAAAAAAGATTTCTTATATTGGACAAGTGCAATGCATCTGTTTGGTTTTGGATTATACTGGTGTCTATACAACTTGCACTTATCTGTCCTTTGATTATTTATGAACTCAAAGCCTGTACCTACTGCCCAATTATCGACCTTTTTTTATTTGTTATCAGCTACCCTTTTGGCCTTTGCTTGGTGCAAGAATGCATCGATGGTTTGAATTGATATGTTTTTATTTGTTTGTTTTATTGTACCTTGGCTTGTTCTGGTCCTTTTCTTTGCCGGCTTCCTAGTGCATACCTGTGAATCCACGAGGAAGCATTTGATAAGGGCCTTGATTTTATTATATTAAAAACCTTGACTTTTCACTTTTCACCCGGCACCCTCTGCCAAGGAAACCCGCCATAACTGGGTTTGTTTAACATTTGTGGGCGGCACACATGGGGGTCGGTTTGAAACCCTTCAGCATTGAAAACTTTCCTCCCACGACGTTCACTTTTCTCTCCCGATCGGAAAAGTCCAAACACCATCCATAATCGCAATCCCCATGATCTCCTTTTGAAAGAGTGCAAATCCCACGCTTCCATAGCTATGTGCAGGTGAGTCAGAAAATGCAGTGTATGATAGTCGATGGTGGAACAAATAAGCGCATGGCACTTGACATAAATGATAAGAATGAATAAATATTTGCCCAGTTAGTTAATGTCTAGAGTTTAAGGAGTTATTCTGTGAAGCCTGTAAATAGGTCATGCCAGTGTTTGTATATAGTTTTTGCAGAGACATTCAACAATCAAATGAAAGCATCAAGCACCTATAAATAGGTCTGGATTGTTATTTGCCACCCGACAATTGCTAATGCTGGAGTATCTCCGCGTTTGCAGGAGACCTATCGAGTATCACTGAACAGATTCTCGTCAGCTTTACTTAGAAGTACTTCGCTGATTCCTGCAACCGGGGCTCCTATTAATAGTGGATCAGTGAAGGTATTTTTGATACCCTTTTCAAGCTTCTATTTGAAGTAAGCTTTCGATAAACTGATCATTGGTAGAATCATCTCTCGTGTTGCTGTCGGGGGAAGCTGAAGCTATTTCGAGATTGCACTCTAGTCCATGACTTGTTGGTGAGAGAAGTTCGCTCATAGTTCATGACATTCATGGCTACAGACTGGTAATCAAATTCATAAGAGTGATGAAAAACTTTGGCCGCGAATACTCCACTATAAATACTTTCGTTCCTAGATAAAGTTGGAGAAAAAAGAAAGCTTCATATCACAGCACTTCTCAAAGATCATGTTCTAAGGATAACGAATGTCTAAACAAAGTTCCCGAGGGACATGATATAATATCAAAAGTCTTAAAATATGTACAACAGAATTTGATTGAGGACGTGTATTTTTTATAAGAGATTAGGGTGGTCGAAGTTTTATTAACTTATCTAGATCCACAAAATATATTTTCTTTATTAGTTTATCTAGATCTACAAAAATATATTTTTAAAAATGGTGTTCCCTCGAATAAAAAAAAAATATCGAAACAAAGTGATTGTTTTGTGGTCTTAGTTCGTGTAGAAAGTTGCCCTCGTCTTCGTCAAGCTTTGATTTGAAGCTGGTCCAAGCGGAGATTGAATTTCTTGTTCAATCACTTCGCATCAATCTTATGTATTTGGATAATGTAGCGTGCCAACGAGAAACCCCCCCAGTTGGAGGAAACTTTCTTGCACGGGGATAAAAGAAAATGAAAGAATAAGAATTAGTTTTACATGATTTATAAACAACTGCCCGTAATTCGTGTTTAGTCACGGGTTACAAGTTTTTTTTAAAAAAAAAATAAGCTGCATACAAACTGTTTGTGTTATATTAAAAAATTCAAAGTGTTAATTAAAAAGTATATATAATATCTAATTAAATAAATTAATAACTATTTTCCGTAAATAAACAAAAAAAAGTCATTAATAATAATCAAACGAGAAATGAAAAAAAAAAAGAGATCCAGCCACACAAAATGACACAATAACTCAATTGTGTCTATTGAACTTGTTTATTTAACTCAATAAAATATAAGTTCACACCCTAATAAATTCATGATTTAAAAGATAAACACAAGTGATTAAATAAACTCACAATCTAAAAAGAATATTACGCAAGGCTGAGCACGTCAACAATAGTATTTAAAGTTTTGTTTTTGTTTTGAAAAATAAATTTTATTTGTATACAACAAAAAAATATATAGATGAATTAGAATAATATCTTGAAAATCAAACACACACAAAAAAAAAAAAACAATTAGATAACTTATAAAGAAGAAATAAAAATAATCACAAAACTAATATTTTTTAAAATAGTAGTAATTCATCATGATAAGATCAAGTTGAATCCTCAATAAATCAAATATCAAAATATAAAATTAGAAAAAAAATTACATAAAAGGATACAAATGAAAATAAGTGTGAAAATTATAAACACACACACACAATATAAGAAACAAATAATTAGAGTAAAAATAAATATACTTATTTGGAGGGTTAAATTAAATTGAAAAAAGTTGTAACAAAAGAAAAAAAAAACATATCAAAAAATAAGAGTCAAACTAGACAAAATAAAGCAACAGAAACTTTAATGAAACGATGAAATAGAAAACTAAAAAAACTTCAATAAAAAGGCTACAGGAAAAAAATAAGGACTAAAATAAAAAAAAAGTCATGTGATAAATTATAACTAAACGACTAAAGTTTATTTTTTTTATTCTATAGGCAAAGAAATACTTATACTGTGTATATAAACAGAAAAGAAACACAAATATTCATGAACATTTTTTCAACAAAAAAAAAAGCATGTTGAAAAGACTTGAGGGTGTCTAGGAAACCATTTGAAAAAATAAAAAACAAATTGCTTTAAATTATTATTTTGGATGTTTGTGATTATCTTGATGTGATACTGTATACAATGATTTTAAAAATATTATTTTGAATAAAAAATATTTTGAATAACAACTTAAACTATATTCTTAAATAGACACTCGGTGTTTTCCCTCAATGTCAAATAAATAATTTAACTATAGCAATCTATATTATAATATGTTTATTGCTACAGTAAAAACACTCGTATTTTTAAGTTTTTTTGTCAGGAATAAATAAAAAATGACTCAAGTTATAGTATATTTGATAAAAATCATTTAAAGCAACTTTTCATACGTTAAAAGTTAAAACTCTTAATTAAATAAAAATATTTTTTCAATTTATGAGTTTTCTTACAATTAAAAAATGAAACGAATTAAATCATCTTGCAAAAGTCATGTTAAATAAAACCAGATAATTGGTTGAAAACTATCCTAAACTGGTCGATAGTGCTTTAACTTCTTCTTTTTTATTCTGATCCAAGCCCTGGATCTCCACAACAGCAGCGCGGTTGTAGATGAATGTAGAGCATCTCTCCTAGTTATATTTCTAATTGATAACATATATTTTTTAAATAATATAAATATGATTTCTTATTCATATGCACTTCAATTGTTAAAGAGTTATTTATAAGAATTAATTGTATTTAAATACATTTGATAGACAACTATTTTAATAACTCAATATACTTCATAGATCTAAAAATAATTATTATGCTTCTTGATGAACTTAATGCTAAAAATAAAATTAAGAAAATAACTTTGTCGAATTCTCGATAGGAACAATAATATCATAATAATCTTATACAAAAATATAGATTTAAGGGGAGAAAAGGCAATGCATAAAATATCATTGCACTAAATAATATTTATTAAATCATTTTTTTTCAAAATATATAAAATAATATTTTGACAACAGAAAGGGCGTTGCAGCATCTTCATCATGTAAAACAAGTATTTAAAAGTCAAACTGTTTTTTTTAGCTTTGACTTTTTATTTAGCACATTCTATTTAGATGCCATCAGATGCGATACGACTTGTCCAAATGACAGCATTGCTGGCCCAAAAATAAGGTCACGATCTAACTAAGAACAATAAAAAAAAGAAACTAATGTAGTTCTGAGTCCTGTCAGAAAAGTCGAGGTTAGTTATTAACCAACGAATCTTGTTCTCACAGCTAATTCTTGTTAGCCTGCGAGAGACAAGAAGGCGTCTACTTAATCGCCCATTGCTCACATGTTCACTAGGATGGATCCCTTGAAAGATTCCTAAACCCTCGTTTTAATGCATACTGGGTTAGATGCTACTTTTTTTATTCCTTCATCAAATCAATGCACACTGCTATTATTTTTGACCCAAAGCTATTGAGAGACTTGTACATGATATAGCACCTTTTCTGTAATATGGTAAAAAATAATAATTGAATTTCATAATATAATTTATATTATTTTATTTTACCTCGGCAGCTGGACCTGCTCTTCTAACCCCAGCAGAACTCCACTAATACCAGCAAATTAAACCTCAACTTTGCCAACACATAAAGAAGTCGTCAAAGTCGTCGAAAGTTGACAGGCCCCTGTCGGCTATATATTTACAGTGTGTCTGATATCATAAACAGAAACGTGTTGTCCATATTCTTTACAGTAATGAAAATCGAGCCAAGGATTGTGATTGAGAAACACAGCTGGGCTTCCTTCTAAACTCTTATGATATTTAAGTGTTATAAAATTAACCACCGAGCGCTCAGTTTAGCTGGTAAGGAGCAGATCATAGGCTTAAACAAGATCACGAGTTCGAGACCTCTGTGTATGTAGAGGTGTTTTGTGGGAGAGCTTTAGAGTTGTCCTAACTGGTCTCTCTGACTCGAATCTGCATCGAGTATAAGTCGGCAATGGCGGATACTGGATGGTTTATATAAAAAAATGTTATAAAATTAGTTTTAAAACATGAATATATTGAAACTAAATTTAAATACAAGATCCTAAAATTAGTTTGATATACTAGTCCTGCACCTAACGTGGCTACGCAGCAAAACACATGAGTGGTCATATGACTGTTCATTGTCGTGTTTTACAAGTTTTTTTTTTTAAAATATTATAGTTTTATATTATTTTGATTTGTTGATATAAAGATATATTTTTTTAAAAAAAATATATATTTTTTAAAACAATAAAATTTAAAAAAATAATTTTAATCACACAATATATCATTACTAGAGATATGATTACAAAAATAGAGCAAAAAAGATGATTTAGTGTCTATTTCGTAAATATTTTTATAAAAAAATAAATTTTAGTTACTCATTTGTTTTTGTATATAAAACATAATTTTTTTAAAATAAAAGATATTATTTTAATATATTTCTAAATAATTTTTTTTTTTTAAAAATAACTTAACATGCTGCAGTTGAAGTTTTTTTAATCCTTAATTTGAGGGAATTAAGCTGTGAATTATTGCATGATTTATCGTAAGAAATTCTAAATTCGTCCAGATGGCATAGCCTGCGGGTATCTTGACATTGATATTTTGCTTGACAGGTGGAACCGGCATCAACTCTTAGGTTTGTTAACGTTATACGTTATTGTCATCTATGTTAATTGCTTCCACCATTCAACTTCTAACTTCCTCCCAAACAGCGTCGCTTCATGTCCTCTTGAAATTAAAAAGGATGATGCCATGATTAAGATATCTTGTACTGATGATAACTATTCTGAAATCACATCACCCCCAATTCCCATTATTATTCTGACATCTCTCGACCAGGACATCGGATTTCACGATTGATTTACTTTTAATTTTTAAATTATAATGCTAAATTAGATTAAGTCAAGCTAATTTCTTTATTTAATTTTATCTCTTTATATTTAATGGGTTGAAAATTAGGTTATCTCATTTTTTCATATTATTGTTATTATTTTTTAATTTGATCAATTTTCTCTTACTATTATTTAATTAAAATAAAAAATAACTTATTTAACTTGGTTGAATATATAAATTGAGTGACTATTCTTTTTTAAAATAAAACAGGGGGCGGGTTCAAGTCCAACAAAAAAACGGCGGCGTTTGAACTCGGGAAATAGAAGTTCTTTCTGATTGACTACTTCTATTTTTTGTCGTCTGATAGCAGACATACAAAATAAATGAAAATAAAATCACACTTATCAAGAGAAAACAATTGAACAAACTCTTGACCGGAGTGTTTGAAAACAAATTACAACCTCCCTCCCCTCTCTTTCTTTCCTTTTCTTTTTGAACTTTGAAGGGGCCGGGTCGAAACTAATCTTACATTTTCTTGTGCAAGCATCAGTTTATGTTTTTCTCCTCTTCATTTTGTTTTGTTGTTTTTTAAAAGTTTTTTTTGTTAAAATTATATTAATATAAAACATTTTTATTTTTTAAAAACAACTTTTAATATTAACACGTAAAAATATCAAAATGTTTAATTAAAAATAAAAGGTAAAATATATTTTTTAATTGTTTTTCAATAATATAAAAAAAAGCAGTGACATGGATGCATCTTGCTGCGTCGTCATCATCACTGGACGTTGGGGGTGACCTCAATGTCCCCTCCCCATGTCTTGAGATTTTGAAGATCAGGACAGGACCCACCCTGATACCGAAAACACATCCCCATTCAATGTATTTGCAGGGGTGAATTTTTAATGTGAAATGGACGGCCAACCCAAATGGTCGACCATGCACGGTGCGGCATGCTTATCATAGTGCTTTGTATGCTCAATGATGCATTAGCGGTATATACTTAATGATATATAATCAATAATTACTCCGAATATTTATGGATATTTTTACATTATGCACCAGACCAACAACTCGGAATCTAGACACGGACATCATGGATCACATCCACTATGGGACATAAAACAAAAACAAAAACAAAAACATATGGCATCTATCAATAATTCAGATAACAGAAACCAAAACCATGCATGCGGGAACCTGATAGCTATGGAGTCCTGCTTTAAAATTATTCCAAACTTTATGTGTAGAATTTGAAAGGTACAGACATTTACTTTCCGGTGGTTAATTTTGTTGCACCGCTTCTCCGCCCTTCCACTTATTTACATGTTGATGTAGCTTTCATTTATTTTTCTTACGTGTCAGCGGTCGTATTTACATCACTGTGTAATGTCACTTTAGCGTTTGATCACGCTGTCATTTGGGTGTATCGACGAAGGAAACATTATCGATGGTAGTATTTATGTGCGTGTGTATTATAAAAGTAGTGTGTAATTGAGTTATTTATTTTTGAAATCCAACATGTGACTTTTAAAAAAAATATATGTCTTGATTTTGAATCAAGGTGAGATATTTTGTTTTCAACCAAAAATAAACAGTCCATGGTGAAGTTTAGTTGACCTCCTAATGGAGTTAAAATAATATTTTTCTCAAGATAATAATAATTAATTACCAAACAATACTTTATTTATTCTACCCTTGACTCGTGTAATATAACAGTATTCTAGGTACAGCACGATATAACGATATCAGACATGTCATCATTACACGTGGAATTAAAAGATTTGATATTTTTATAGTTGTTAATATAATAATTACTGAAAATTTATATAATAATTAATTTTAAAATCCATAAAATTAATCAAAAAATATATAAACCAACTCATGTTAATAATAATAAAAAATATCATTGTTTTTTGAATCACTGCAATGGCAAGAGTCGAGTTCCAGTGTTAGTGAGATTTACACGCTTGGAATATAGGATTTGTTAGAATCTAGAATTTTAATCCTGGTAGGTAGACTTGATGTCCAATACAGACCACCTCTTTAATTATCAAACTAATTTGAATGAGTATGGTGGTTCAACTAGAAGGCTAGTCCCCCGTGTGATAATGGATGCGATACTTGTGTCGAATTCAATTAGAGAAACAAAACACCGCACGTAATTTTTACCAACTGGTGCTATAAACTGATGCGATGAGATGGCGAGTAGTTTTTTTATAGTGATAAGTATTTTTACAGGGAGTAGAGTATTATATTTTTTGTTAATAGTTTTTTTTATATAAAATGTATTTTTAATATTAAAATAATCTAAAACCTTAATTAAAATATACATAAATCTATTAGAAGGAGATGACAACATAACTTTTGCCTCACAATTCTAATTTTATTTAAAATGATATTTCACTGGATATTGTTGATTGATCAAATTGTCATGGATCGCAGAAGCCAAATTTAGTTCGTGGTGAAATTACAAGTAGTTTGGTGAATAAAAATAAACATCTAATTTACTTGAATTAATAATTATATTTTATTATTATGCTTATTAAATCTATGGTATTTAAAAAACAATATACATATACATATACACATACTTTAAAATAATTTCACATGACAATAATATAAAAAGATTGATAATCAAACCTATAAAACTGCTTTTTATTAATCTTAAACTCAACTATAATTTTAATTAAACACTTTAATTTCAATTATAAACTGGAGCTAAAAATATTTTGGATAAAAATACTGTTTTTAGAACCCAATTACAAAAGTAACCGCATTAATACGGGACTGGGAAGACTTCAGAGACAGAGAGCATAATAAGCTGACAGTATATACTGTATATATTTATTCTGCTGGAAAGATCGCAAGGGCGGAATTTGAATTATAAATTGATGCGGGAGGAGGAGGGGAACAATTCGGCTGTAAAGAAACAAGGCGTGTTATCAAACGGGAGCAACTTGCATCTTGGATGTGACACGTACTACAATAAAATGCTGGTTTTTGTAAATCTTTCAAATAAATTAAATGGCCTGCCGGATCGCTTTGAAGTGGCCGAGCAAAAATAATCATCGCTGAAAGAAACACTTAAATTTTTATTAATGAATTGAATCCCAGTCCAAGGAGCAAACCATTTCACATCCTGCAACAAACACGTATATGATTCCATTGACATCACTTTCTCTAGCGCTCTGTCACCCTCTCCCCCGTCATCTCCACTCCATTAACAATTCCAAATTCACCACAACTCTGCCACGTCGCTACGAATACCAAAAACCACCCACTCGTACAGTCACGTTTCAGGAATTCGATCGCTCCGTTACTTTACAACTACCACGTCGCCTCAATCATTTTTAAATTATTTATTAAAAAAATTAAATAATAATAAACTCATTATCTTGATATATTTTAAAATAAAAAATGATTTGAAACATAATGTCTATCACAATCTCAAATAAATCAATTAAATTATTCTTAAAATATTTTTAACTATACTTTATTTAAAAATATTAAATTTAAATCTTTTTAATATTCTTGAATGACAATGTAAAAATATTATCTTTAATATATTCTTAGATAAAAATATACTTTAAAAAAAAATAATATGCACTGTATTATTAAACATAAAAAAATTAAATATTTATACTTGAGATGATGATACAGTTGTTGCTCACATAATTAAAATGTTTTTTGGTATCAGTGTATTAAAAAAATATAAGAAAAAAAAAAACATGTCCTTACCTTTTCAAAATATAGTTTAAACTTTAAATATATTGCATTCAAATTTAATTCCTTCTTTTATCATTTAATTATCTTTATTTTTTAAAATAAAAGTATTATAGAATTTTCCGTTGCTGTCTGACTCTGACCAAATCCCGCCCCCGTCCTTTTTTTTTTGAAAAAGCAGGACAAGCAGACTGATAAAAAGTAACAAAATTTTGAGGTTAAAAACATGAAAAGAAAACCATACTGCTCCTGTTTTTCTAGACGTCGAGTAGGGTCTCCGTTTTCTGCTACAGTGTTTTCCGTAGGACGAGACTGTCCTTCGCATACCTTGAAAACCCCAAATTCATCCATTTCGCCTGTCCTTGTAGATTCTACAAACAGTCAAAGATTATGTCCTCTCAAATCACAAAAAAAACTCCCCTCTTCATGGAACCAGTAGGAGTTGAAGAAACCTGCTTATAGCGCCAAAGAAGAAAAAAATCGAATGGATTTAACGGAAGGAGTTGGAGAGAGCTCTTCACCGCCGAGAAGCTATGGTAGTTTTAGTAACCACGATTTGCGAAATAACGTGTTTAATCGCTTCATAGAGAGTGGTTATGATGAAGCCGTTTCTAATCCTGAGTTGTTTCGTGAACACCTCGACTCTCACTTCAATCGTTTGCCTGCTAGGTTTTCTGATTTCTGTTCACTTCATATTTGCTTCTGCTGTCTTTGTGAATCTGTAATATTTTTTAGGGAACTTATTTGCTGCTTCTGCTGATGGTATCAGTTACGGACTGGATGTTAACATGGATAAAGTGGAAGACGTTTTGTTGCATCAAAAACTACTTGCTATGGCAAAGGATCCAGAAAGGCGTCTTGTTTTCCATATCCGTTTCTTAGAGGTACTGACTTGATTTTGCTCTTTCCCTCCCTAAGTTATCAGTACCACTATTACAGCCTTTTGATACTTCTTATTTGTTAAACCACATGGTTAGCTAAACTCTAATCTGCTTTATAATTTCGACGGAACTTTCGTGAAGGAGAATTAGCTAAAATGAAGCATGATATGAAATGATGAATAAGGTAGTAGTCGTTTTTTTTTTTTAATGACATTGTCGAAAGGATTAATGACATTGTACTAGCCATTTGGTAAATTTAGTGGTGGAGTGATACTTCGGGTTCTAGTTTCTTGGATCGATTTGTTTACATGTATAGTTTAAAAACAACGAAGTTGACTCTATGTTCCTGGTGAGAAACTTCTATCTTTGCAAATAGCTTTTTACTATTATATATCATCTAAAATTTATCTCACGCCTCAATGTCATTTGTCGAATTTACACAAATGTCTGTTTACTACATACCCGACTCTCTTTATGCCTCAAAATGCCGCGACTCTTTTTTTCTTTCTGTTATCTGTCATCCTAGTTGTGTGGGAGCTAGGATCAACAGAACACATGAGTGTTTGAACCAAGAAGATATTCCCTCGCCTCTTTGAAGCATATGTGCATTAAACTATAAATCAGATGCACACAAAGCTCTAAAAGTTAATCGTTTAATTACTTTTAGCTTAGGAATTTATTTACTGGGATAATTTATCTTGTAGCAATTATTAAGGCCATCCTTCTAGTTCTAAATCCTAAAATTGATACTGAATATTAACGAATTTACTATATATTTAAATTGTGTTACTTATGATCTTGTCCTGCTATTTTGTTTCAGTAACACATCTTACATTCTATGCTCTGTCTGCTTATTTTCTGCATTTGCTTCTGGGAAGAAACTTTGCACTAAAACAGAGGGCAATGGTGAACAACAGCTCATAACTATGACTCCTATCCCAAGGCTAGCATGTGATATAGATGATGGAGTTGTGCCATCACAGAAGAGGTATTGCATCCTTGAAGATCTTATTTTCTAGATATAGTGAGAATTTAAAACTGATGACTGTACTGTATTGCTGGTTTGTCAATGCCTTTTTCTTTATTTGTTATTTGTGCCTTTTCTGCAAGTAGAATCAAGGATTGTACAATTGACTTTGAACCTTGCTCTAAGCTCGAGGATCTAAATTTGGATGTTAGAAAAAGTTCGAAGGACATGGAAGAGAGGTATCATTTAGAGGATGTCTCCAGAAGGTACTTTCTCAATGAAACTTTGTCACCATTTCTTTTGTCACTTTTTTTTAATCCTGAATAGCAAAATATTTGTTATATTGAAATTAGGGAATTTCAAGAGTTTGCTTATAGTTCAGTGGGTCCACTCTGTAGATTAGTATAATTGCCAATATTTGTGCTGTTTTGTTCCCTGTGTTTTTCCTGTGGGAACTAGAACTTTTTACCCATTACCAACCAAACTATTTGAAATGACAAGCCTAAATGGAAGCGGCAACAATGCTCTAGGTTGTTCCATATTGATCAAATTCAATAAGAAGAGTTGTTTTCTCACTGATCTTATCCTCTGTCATTATGTCCGGGTCTTGTAAAGGGAGCCCGGGTTTTAATCACAATAATCCTAATTTTTTTCCTTTTTCTTTGGATCCATTTTTTAAAATACTTAAAGTAAGATATCTTTATTCTAATTGAAAATGGAAGATAGATTTGTTGCACATCAACAAATTTGTTTGCTATTGAAATCAGGTGAAATTAACATTAATTATACCTATATATGCTTAAATTAAAGGTGAAATACACCTAGATCACTAATGTATTGTATATAAATATTTTCTAAATTGGAATTTAGCTGGTTGCTTGAAATTTATTGCAGGCAAGAAGTTTCACATGTTCCAATTCATGAATTCATATTTTGTGCTGTAGACAAGCCCAAGCTTCTTAGTCAGGTATATGCTCGGGAAGACTTTTTTCTAATGTTTGGCACCACCTTTTTTTGACATTTGCATTTGTAAAAGTCGAGATCAAATTTAAGTCTGTTAAATTGTATTGCATTTCTTGCAATGAGTTTTGAGTGGTTATCAGATTACCTAAGCAAAAGGGTGAAAAAAAAACTGGCTTGGAATTTGCTACCTTGGTATTTATTTCTCCCATAAAAGTAAAATGAGGCCTGGAGTTAGTTGCATTGGTTTTTTCTCTTCTATATTCACCAGATAACCATACTTTATGCGCTCTATTTGAATTTAATGAAAGGATCATTTTATTGCCCTGGTTTTATTTCCAATTGCAACTTTTGAAAAAACTACGGAGCCCTTTACGTTCTATTCATCAGCTACTGGATTCACTGTGTAGAGCAGAACAGGACTTCAACTTTTGCAGCCTGCTAGTTTTTGTTATTAGATGTAGTCTGTCAAGCAAAATGTGCAGGCTGTTGGGATTTGCTATTATTCTTCACTGAGAAGGAGAACATGGCAGAATTCCTCATATTTACCCATAGACCCTTAAGTTATGATTCTCTCAACATGCTCCTTGCCAGATTTTATGTGAGCTTTGCTAATGCATCATAAAGTCTTTTTTTCCAATCTAAAGCATATTAATAAGATGGAAGCCATAACTTATCTAAGCTAATGATGTTTAGAGAATCAGATATATGGTTAACTACAAGGTAAAAGCCATGCAAAACTCAGTTGAACCATTGAAACACAAGACTTGAGTTAAGTTTGGTAGTTTGAAATTGAGAAATGTGAATTTCTTCTTCTGATGTCCTGTTTTCTTCTAGCTTTCTGCTTTGCTTTCTGATATAGGGCTTAACATCCGTGAAGCTCATGTGTTTTCAACTACTGACTGTTACTCTCTGGATGTATTTGTGGTGGATGGATGGCCCACTGAGGTACTTTATACTCATTAGGATCTTGTGTTCATATTCCCATAATTTTTTTCCTTACTTGGAGAGTCAGTGTAACTCATTATTATCACTGAACGATCTTAATAGTATGGTAGCTATCCTTATCTTCTGTTGGTCGTCTCGAATGCTAATCATCTCTCACATCTTGCATGATAAATATCATGTTGATGTTAGTGATGAATAACTACATTTTATTTTTTGTTTGGAAAATTTGCCAGTTGGTTTCTTAATCAAATGTGCTTACCCCCGGATAGTGGCCTCATATTATATTAAGGAGCATTGTGATTATATCTCTTTATGACAGGAATCTGTGCTGAGTCCAAATGTTGCTGACTTTGCAATGTTGTGGCCAGGAAACAGATGGTTTGTATAAGGCTATGGAAGAAGCAATTGCTAGAAGCGAGGTAATTTGTGTCTCAGTATAATCCTATTGTTTGTATTTTTGGGTCACAGTTTTTCTTTAATCACACTGCTGCCTACAGAAGTATTGGTCAATAATTAAGGAATTGGAGAAATATCTTGATAAATTCATGGCACCATCATTTTAGATTTTTTTTTTCTTAGTCTTGATCATGATTGTTGTTTCAGATTTACTATGCCTTTCCAAAGGAAAATAAAAAGATCCAGAAAATTGTTTGTGTATTTTACTATCTTTACCTTTACATATTGTACGTAGTGGAATATATTCCATGCATGCTTTTGGAAGGGAATTTAGCTGTTACCAGGGTAACAGAGGAAACAGAAAATGAAAAGAAAATTAGAGCTGCAATTGATATATGCTGTGAACAAACATTTAAGATTTTTGTCATCTAGCTGGTTAATTCTAAGTTGTGCTGCTTTTATTGGGGTTATCTGCTAAATTTTCTGGAATAAGACTGGCTAATGTAGGGGAGAGTTTGTCTTGTGTGTATTTTCTTTTTCATTCCCCAGCTAGCTAATGTTGGCATGGTGGCATAATAGAAAGTGAACGCAGACATGTTAAAAGATGTCTCTCATCTGGAAAACTATTGCCTTGTAACTTTAAATTACTTGCAGTAATTTGAGTAACCATTACTAAACAAAGTATATATCAACTAAGGCTTTGTATATTATTGCAGCACATGTCTCATCTTTGTATATTAGGCACGTTCACTTTCTTTCCACTTTAGTAAATTGGAGTGTCAGATGTGTTTTGTGCACGCGTATCCACGTTTTTTTTTGCAGGAGATAAAACATATATTCTATTGAGCTTTGCAATGCATGACTGGTGCTTTGTTCCTCCAAGCAATCCTTTGAATACAATTATCTTTTTGACCTTGTTGTTTAGCCTTGCGGTGTTCCATTAAGAAGATGTAGAAACCCTCCCAGTTCTTGGATGCTGACTTCTGATATTTCTTGGCACTGTTGATGCATGTGGTGTTTATGATCAAACTAAATATCTTAGTGTAAAACCCACAATCTGATAGTCAGATGAAGTTTTTTTTTTTGAAACTTGTTCAAAGTGGATTAAAAAAGGGAAATTTACAATGGATAGGCTACCCACGAAGAGCAGGAAGCCGGCTTTGAAGGGATAACCCCCCCTAAAAAGCCCTCAAAAAACAAAACCATACAATGAGCCCAACAGAAAAACCCCTGAGCAGATGAAGTTTCTGGCCGCTACTAATAATTAGGGAATGTAGAAGTTGTGCTGATTTATTATATTAAAGGTTAATGCAATTGAGTTTAGAGAAGCTTAGTTTAGTACTTCTCTCTGTAGTGCTTGTAGAAATTAAAATAAAATATTATCAATGGAGTTTTTGAAATTAAATTCCTTTCCATGCCTGGCTTATTGAAGAGTCTTGCTCCTGTTCTTTTCTCGAAGCTTTTGCTTTGCAGTTACTATTTGACTCCCTAATCTTAAACTTATGCCATCCTTTTCTGTCGCACGGGTTTCTATTATCTTCATTTGTTTCACCAAACAATGAATAAAATATCCTGACTATTCTCTCTGGAAACACAGGGTTCATGGTCTGGTTCTTCACATTCTCATTCATCCATAGACAAAGCATCAACAGCTGGTGCAAAACCTGGAGATTGGGAAATAGATAGAAGGTTATTGAAGATAGGAGAAAGAATTGCATCTGGTTCTTGTGGAGATTTGTGAGTTGGTCTTTTCAGATATAACTAGTTTTTGGTTGTCATCTCTTTCTCATATGTTGTCTTTTGATAATTTGAAGGTACCGTGGAGTTTACTTTGGTCAAGATGTTGCCATTAAAATTTTTAGATCCGAGCAATTAAATGACACTCAAGAAGAAGAGTTTGCTCAAGAAGTGGCAATTCTAAGGTGAATAGGCAAAAACTGTTTTGTTGAAGTTCACTTCGTGCCTTTTAAATCAATTCTTGCTAAATACATCATGTAAAACTGTTCAAGAATTTGACTTAACACTTTAATCATACCAACTCCATTACTTTCCTTAAAGATCCTTTAAATCAAACAGAGAGAGTGAAATCCATTGAACTTTTCTGTATGGGCTGTCCACTCATTCTTCAACTCTCACGTGTATCTGTCATGTTAACCTTTATATTTGCAAGGATACCTGAGAATGACATAATCTGACACTAATGAAGCTGCCAGTAATTTACACTTGGTTTTATGTAATGTGCTTGAGATCACATCTTTGCAAGTCTCTGTCAGTCTGTCTTATTAATTAAAATTTGGCTTTTGTTTCATTGTTTTTTAATAATTTATCCACTGGGCTTTTGTAATGAGCTTTTCTGATTATTTTTTCTTTTTGAATTAATTTTTTTCTATGCTAGATATGCTGGAGGCGAGATGAGTCATTGACAATTAAAATGAGTATATATCATGCGCATTGAAGTCTCCATTTTCTTTTCCTCTTTCCTTTTAGTGAAGTGCATCTTTAGATGCAAGCATTGCACCATGCTGCCAATATAGAAAACAGATTTGGTTGTTAATATGCCCTACTGTTTGATTTTTGATTTAAATGACACTTGAAACACGTACATGTTTCCTGGAAGAACCTATACTTTTATACCAAGTTTGACTTGATCATGTAAAGGAATATTTTGGTGTGTGCATTTTTTTTTCCAGGAGAATTTTGCCAGAATTGACTTGTCCACTTATAGCTTTGTTTTTGGATTCTAAAAATCTTGTTTTCTTTGTTAAGGGGATTGTGGTTTTTTACATTAGTGACTCTTTTAAACTTTCTTTTTGTCAAATGCGTTCTTTTTCTGTAGAGAGGGCTATTCATATCCTTTTACTCAAAATGCTTTTATTTTATTTGAACTGAAACAGATTATACCAGAAGCATTGGTTCAATCCAGGGACGTTGATCTTCTTCCTGTTCTCAGTCTTTTGACTAATCTCTGTTATGATTTATTTGTCCTCCAAGCAGCCATGCAGTTGACTTTTGTTTTTACCTTTCCAGTCATTTCTTTATTCATTTAAGCTGTTTTATGCAATTTTAACAGTGCTGTGGAAAACCATGAAAAAGAGGGATGGCTTTTAAACCCTCATCCGTGTCCAAAGACATGCCCCGTATTTATACATCCATGTGGAAGCTAAGAATTCCTCTTTTCTTTGTAGTGGAAATCTCCTCTTTCAGTTTAGTAATGTAATTTAAGTGTAGTCTGAAAGTTCTGGCACTTCATTGAGCATGCATTTCTTTTCAAGTAGTCTATGTGAGTTGTTAATATTTTGGTTGTTCTACCTTACCATCATTCAAAGTATTTTTATTGTTTAATTGTTTTACATTTGTACCTGAATAGCTGTCCAAATTAAATATCTTCTTTCGGGATTTTCTTGATGCAGGGAAGTCCAAAATAGAAATGTTGTTCGTTTTATTGGTGCATGCACAACATCTCCACATTTGTGTATAGTAACAGGTGCAGTACTCTACAGGAAACAATATTCCCTTTACCTTTGTCTCTTTTTTCCAGTTTTATTTGATCAGAATATCAGATCGTACGCATGCTTTGATTAAGGGGAAGATACACTGCCCTATAGAGAACTTAAGGCTTTGCTCTTCTATTGAATGATTGTGCTTTTTTATTGTGCTCTCTCTTTTCAGTAATTGATATGAATCCCTGTCATTTTCTTTTCGAAATTAGAAGCCGGAAACCTCTGGGGCTTATTATGAGTATCAAGTATCAACACAAATCTATTTTTGACTATATGTTGATGATTCCATGAAGTGGATGGTGGAGGATTTGCTTTTGTGGCATACCTATTATATTACATATTGTTGTGAAAAATTGTTAGACTTTATGCTAGTGTTTAAGTTTCATAAGTTGTTTTGGTTGAGAATTATTTTGCTGTCATTTCATCAAGTTAACATCTAAAGCATTGTCCTCTGTACCCGCCTCTCTGTGTGGGATTCTACTAAAGTTGAAGATCGTGCTTTCACTTGTGTTGATATCTAACATGTGATACAAAATATCCATTTAATCTTTGTTCCTTTGGCATACATGGCTTCATTTTTGTAATCGATTCAAATTCAAATGCAATTGGTTCTGTATTTGCCTGTTTTCTGTTTCATTGAATCCTCTGTGAGGATGATGTTCTTTCTTGCAGAGTATATGCCAGGAGGAAGTCTCTATGATTATTTGCATAAGAACCATAATATATTGGAACTCCATCAAGTGCTGAAGTTTGTGATTGATGTTAGCAAAGGAATGGAGTATTTGCATCAAAAGAACATCATTCACAGGGATTTGAAGACAGCAAATTTGCTCATGGATACTCAAAACGTAAGAGTTCTTATTTTGATTGATTGAAGTGAGATTGTATTGCTCATAAACATAAATAATAAAAAACTGCTCACCATTTTCTGATATTAATTATTCTTCTTTCCTTCTGTTTGGCTGTGATTGTAAGAGTTTGCTTTTCAATCCTTTTTAGTTTAAGGAGTTCAAGTTTGTTTTAATTTTTTTATTAATCTATCCTGAATAATACACGTTTAATTTTTTATTAATACTGTTATATTCTCTTCTGCTCAGTAGTGGCTGGTTTGGTTTATAAATCATCAATGTAGTCGACTATTAATATGATAGGCTTCCATTTCCGCTTGCATCATTATTCAACTTGTATTATTCAGGATAGATTGACAAAGTCTTGCATTTATAATTCAATATAAAAATTTTAATTCAAGTTATTGTCAATTTTGCCTCAAGGTTGTCAAGGTAGCAGATTTTGGGGTTGCTCGGTTCCAGAATCAAGGGGGAGTAATGACAGCAGAGACTGGAACCTACAGATGGATGGCTCCTGAGGTTTGGATTCTTAACTTGACCGTGTAATCTTGATTCCTTACTATAAAAGAGATACAAGCTGTCAATCACCACCTGTTCTTCCTTGCACCATAGAGCTGTCCCTATTCAAAACTTAGTTCTGCAACTCAACTCTTTAATTGATTAGCTGCTTATTAGAAAGAGCTGTCACTATCTGCATTTCTTGGCAGAGATCTTGTGTTGTAATTTTTCTTTTCCGTGAATTGTTGAGAATTTAGTGTTGGTATATCTGACAGCCAAAATTACACATCAATGTTTTCCCTTCTAGGAAGAAAGACAAATGTTCTTTTTCTGAACTTTCCAGTTAATCTACTCTAGCTCTCCTCTGCTGTACTGAACATTGATCCTCTTTTACGACAAGAAATGGACCCGGTTTTTGTATGTTTTTGCCAAGTTCATGTTCCTAGTGACGTTTCATCTTCTGTGCAACATCGTGGGCTCTATTCTTTTTGAACTTAAATATGATTGAGTATCTTATACTGTAATTTGTCTGATACAAGGTCATAAACCATCTACCATATGATCAGAAAGCAGATGTATTCAGCTTTGCTATTGTGTTGTGGGAGCTAGTAACTGCAAAGGTCTTTCCTAAACTTGAGCTTTTACAAAAAGAATCAATGTTACAAATAGATGAAACAAAAAATCCATCAGTGAAGATAATCCTCATGAGACATTTTTACTGGTGTTGCAGGTTCCATATGATAGCATGACTCCACTACAAGCTGCCCTGGGAGTGAGACAGGCATGAATTCTACATACTGTTTTATATTCGATATATAAAATCTGGGCTGCCTTTGAATTGGATGTAGAAGGTCACAGTAATCTTCTGTCTCCTTGTTCTGTGATGTGTCCCATATTGTGCAATTTTACACAGTAATTGAAAGTGTCTGTTCTGGAAAGGAGTGTGGCAATAAGAGCCTTCTAGGTTGTGTTATAGATTTGCTGCATTCAATTTTTAGTAAATGATGAAAGCTGCGTTTTGGTGTTTATGTCCTGGTATTGAAATTGTCATTTTAAGTAACTTTAAATATTTTCAAGATTGCATTTCCAAGTTACAGAATAACCAGTTTGTGCCTGATAGACATTGGTTTCTCTGTTGCATTTTTAAAGCAGACTAGGGTTGCATGCAATAAAAGCTTGTGTAGTTAATAGTTACACTAATTTCGCGTAATATTTTCCAGGGGCTGCGTCCTGATCTCCCTCAGAATGCACATCCGAAACTATTAGACTTGATGCAAAGGTGTTGGGAAACAGTTCCAGACAAGCGGCCATCCTTTTCTGAGATAACAGTTGAACTTGAAACACTTTTACAAGAAAGTCAGGTGGATTTCTAAACCCTTCTTTTCCTCCTTGATTAATACAGAAAGCCGTTGTCTAACTCATTGATTGACCTGTCAGGAATCTACGGAAGAAGATAACAGGAACTGACTATTTCAGCACGCAGCATTTTAACAGGCACGTTTTGATGATTTACTTATTTGTTGTTCCTTCTTCAACATGGGTGTGGTGAAGATAATATATAGAGGTTTTATTGTACAGCCGAGGGAAAAGGATTTTAGGCTGTGTCGTTACAACACAAGAAACAAAGAATATAAGGTTTTGCTTTCTTCTGTATCCAGTTTTTATAGAAGGATTACACCTGAGTTTTAAAGCATTTTGAGTAGCAAAATGTGTGCACTTTTCTACATTATCTGTCTGTTCTTAATGTTGATGCGCCCTCACCCAAAAAAAAAAAAAAAAAAAATCACAAGTACTGTAGCCTTTATACATTTTACAAAACTCAAAAGCATATGAAAATCACCGCGTGCTCACTCAAATATCACTATTAATTTCAACATTGAAAATATTACTTTTGTCCTTGATTGAGAAAATTTGATGCTGTGGTTTGAGGTTAATTTGGGTTTTCTCATAATCCATTGGTTTTTAAAGGATTATTCAGGCGTGTTTGCGTTGTATTGAACACTAATTTACCACTGAAGTTAATAAAATATGACTGTTCTGTGATTTCAGTCAATGGTTTTTTATATATAAATTTAAGATTTAATGAAGGCATTTTAGTTTCTTATGATTGATATATTAATATTTACTTGTAAAAGCTAAGGGTGTATGGTTTACACATGCCATTCCTTTGTGTTTTTAGGACGCGTCATTTTTTTTCTTGGTGCATCACAGGTCAGCAGATGATGGCTGTTTATTTTTCTCTTCTTCTTGTTTTTTTTTTTTTTTTAAGAATTGCATGCTAGTACTTTTCAATTTTTTGCTTGGCTCTTTTAAACAAAATTTGTTTGTTTTTAATTTTTGTAACTAAATTTGATGAAATTGAGTTTGATTTTATAACTTAGAAATAATTTTTAAAAACGAGAAATTATTTAATGGGTATCAATTATATTCTATTAATTTTATTATTACATTAGAAATTTTGGGGAAATCAATTATTTTGTATTATGGAATTGATTTGCCCTTTAGTTATAATTTGTCATATATTAACCTTTTCAATCTGGTCTTATTTGTTTCCTCATGTTTTTTTTGTTAAAATTTTATTGGTTTTTAATCCTACTATTCAGTCAAGGCTATGATGTATTTGTTTTTCCAATTTGGTCTTTATTATGTTTTCAAGTAAAATTTATATTTTATATTTTCTTTGTAATTGATTTTTTTTCTTTGTTTCATCCTCCAAATTTGATTGTGGTATTGATTTTTCTCAGTTCCTTTTTCATTAGTTTTCTTAGTCTTATTAACTTAGCTATAATTTTCGCAAGTTTGCCCAAGGTGGCTAGCTCCTTATTTGCCCGTATTAAATGTCAATAATCATATCAACATATGTTGATTCAGATTATTTTTTTTGTTTATTTTTTTTATCCAATGTCATGCTTCCAAGTTTTTTTCTTCAAGTTGTATTTGTTTTCTAGAATTCAGTTTCTGGGAAACCACTTTCTAAATTTTCTTGTATTTTTTTATTTTCCGGAAAGTTGGTCAATGAAAAACACTTTTCAGTCAAAGAAAAATTTGATTCGGTTTTCTGGAAAGTGTTTTCCGAAAAATTGGAAGGAAAATACTTTCCGAAGTTGTGAAAAATTTAAAAATGTTATTATTTGTTGATTATATCAAATTTGATCCTCAAACTTTTGATTGCTATATATAATTTGTTTTGAATATTTATTTTTCAATTCCATCTCTTAAATTTTAATTTTTATATTAATTTTGGTCCTTATTTTTATAATTGCTATTTGCTTTTTTCTTATCATTTTTTATTGAAATTTTTTATCTATCAAATTTGGTCCTCATTTTTTTATTGTTACTTATTTTATTTGAAATAATTTATGAAATGTTAATTATTATTATTTTAATTTATTCACCTTTTATTTTTTTAATTTTTTAGATTTGATCTCTATTATTTTGATTATTATTTATTTTATTTGAGATAATTTATGAAATTATATATTTTTTTTCAAATTCATTCTCATTCAACTTTTTAATTTGTAAGATTTGTTCCTCATTATTTTAATAAACTTGAAAAAAAATAATTTATTAATAAATTATTTTCTAGTTCATTTTCCATAACACAAACAAATACTGGAAAGTGTTTTCCAGTTCATTTTCCATAACACTACCAAACATCAGAATTCACTTTCCAAAATTTACTTTTCCTAGAATTTATTTTAAAAAACCACTTTCCAAAGAAACAAACTGAATTTCAAGCTATCTTGATAATATTACAAAGAATAATTCTAAAAACAATAAATAAGACAATAAAAAAACACAATTATAATAAATAGTAAAGACAATAAATAAGACAATAAAAAAACACAATTATAATAAATAGTATTTTGTGTACGTGGTTGAAATAATCTATCCATACCTTTTGATGAATAGTAAATGCAGTAATATGTGTCGGTGTCACAAGCATGTGTGGGTGTTATCATTTCCCTATACGAAAAATGATTTACTTGCGTTAGTGTGAGAAAAAGGCGAAGTAATTCCTTACTCTATATTGGGCCAAGTCTAACAATGACCCAACTGTTTCATCTGTTTGGAAGCAAGCTATCAGCAATCACATACCATCCATAAACGAACTAACTAGGAGTTCACCTAACCAAGGGGCGGCTAAGAGGGAAGATATCCCAAGTGACATGAAGCAGTTAATATGTTGCCATTGTTGACGGATGCTTATTTATTCATATGACCTGATATATCATGGACGTTTTTCATGGTGATGATGATACATTTCCGTTCGTTCCCTGGGGAAAGGAATAGAAAAACAGAGAAATACACGTTATCAAGTGACGCGGAATGTTGAAAAACTTTTGTGGGGCTGTCGAAAACCCATCCCAGACTGATGAGTGTGGATCCCAGATTGATGAGTGTTCCCCACCACCCACACTGCTGCGAAAAATCTGTCAGATTTCTTGTTTACATGTGCCGTTTCAACGGAGACTCAGCAGTTTGAGGGAGCCAGCTCACTTATTACATGCCTGGGGATGAACAAGAACACAAGACAAAGACAAACTCCATCTTTATTATCTTGAAACAGGGATACGTCTCCTATGCATATCATTATCCGGTCTAGATTCAGTTTTGTAGTATATACGAACGGTGGCCATTCCTACACGCGTCTTGTCGTCTGCTATCGTACGGATGTCACCATCTGCATTATTTCCCTCGCGCTCTTCATTTATCATGTGAAGGGAAAGAGCTAAACATGTGTGATTACGATCTAGTTAAGTTTACAGGCATTGACCTGACCTGGACGATCAAAAATATAATCTCGTTCTACCTAATCCACGTTATAATATAGTAGAATACGACCTCTTGTAATATCTTTCTATTAAATTATGCAATAGATGGTTGAATGTGACGCATTGACTGAGAGGCTGCTGCACGAATATTTAAGTGCTGTCTAATCATATTTTGACAACAGGAAGAGAAGGGACAGCTAACCAGGCCTTCACCTAGGGCAACCCTATTTTAAAGGTGAAAATTAAGTACCTTGGGGCGAATTAACCTCGGATTGTAATAAAGAAATACAATCGAGCCTTTCGCTCGACTTCTTCGAGAAATTGTAGGAAATTACCAACGAAATCCTGTGGCTTAGATCTTGTAGCTTCAGAAACTTTGATGTCTGTGCTTATTATTCTTCATCTCTGGACCATCTTTTATAACCTTAAGTTCATAAAATTATAGCTAAGCACATTCATCGATGAGTAAATAAATAAAACTCCAGTAGTGTCAAAATGAGATGATTTTAATGGCTATACCTCACAATTTCTCAACCTTAATTCATGTATGGAAGGATGGCAAATAAGATAAAATGTCAAACAAGGAAACAAGTTGTACTAAAAAGAGGATTGACAAAGTAAGATGACGACAAAATCTCTTTGAATATTTGTGGGGATGCAGGGAAATTAACTTGTCGCTATTTTACGTGCAATGCAATCAAGATATCGAGTGGAGATAAAATAAATAAATCAGGGGACGACTGAAAATATTTTTAGTCAAATATGACAGCCAGCAGAGAGTGAACATGTGGAGTTGGAAGAGCACTGGTATCCAATTGGTTTGTCTGATTTAAGAATTTATTTATTTCTGGATCCTTCCATCGTCCTTTCTTGATGTTTCCAGTATTTTGCTTTTAGGTGAAGATACCTGAAATACGATTATCTTTTTCTTCTTCTTTTTGAGTGGGAATTATAAGAGATTCCCAACAAGACCACCACATCGTGTATTCTTTTGTTCTTACGCCTTTTTTTATTGCAAGTTGGCGAAGAGACTGAGCAATGCCGGAAGAAACATCTGAACATGCTGCTTGGCCTGTTCAAGATCAAGATCAAGATCGTATGTTTTTTTAGCTGTTTCATTTACACTGTTATTAATGGAGTTTAATTTTATAAATCATTGTTCTTCGATTCTCTGGCTACGAAAACTAGTAGTGATCTTTTAAAAAAAAATAAAGAGCTCAGGGAGCTATCAGATCTGGGTGAATGAGGCTAGTTGTTCTATTTTTAGAGAGATATTATTAAGATGAAGTCCAAATTAAATGCATCCATTTTTAAAAAATAATAATTAACTCCAAGTATACTTTTAAAACCCTTTAACACTATTGCTGCTCTGAAACTTATTTGGTGGAACATCGCTCTCATGCTTTAACTAAAAATTCGAAGTGGAACCCCACTGTTCAGATAATGTCCTCATTCCATGCTTCATGATTACATACTTTTTTATATTAAAAAAAAAAGTTGGAGTAGTTTGTTTTTGTGTTTTTTTTTAAAATAAAAATATTTATTTTAAAGTATGTAATATTTTTTTTGTTTTAAATTAGTTTCGTTTATATTTCTAATTTATTTTGATATATTATGTGAAATTATTTTTTAAAGAAATATTATTTAAATGTATTTTTATATAAAAAATAATTGGTACCGTGAGTTAAACGACTTTTATCAGATAATGTCCTCACTCCATGCTTCATGATTACACTCTTTTATATTAGAATTTAGAAAAGAGAAAAAACAAAATAGAAGCAGGAAGGGGTTTGTTTTTAAAATTATTTTTAAGAAAATAATATTTATTTACTTTACATTAAATTATTTTTTAATATGTTTATATGAACAATAAAAAAACATTTTTAAATAAAAAAACACATTAAAAATAAAGAAATACAACGTAAGAAACTTTTGTATTATGGTTATCATCCCAAAATATATTAGGTGGCCTCTCTACTATGTTCTTATATTATAGCCGGTAACTAAAGTCGTCCTTTCCGAGTCATTGAATATTTGACCAACAGTACTATCTTTAGTAATGTTCTGTCGGCAAATCTCGGATTCCACGCCGTGGTAATACATGTACCGCAGTGTTTTATGATTGTATTTCAAAAATAATTCAATTTTTTAAAGAAAAATATTTTTATTTTTATTTTAAATTAATTTTTATATATGTTTTTAAATTATTTTAATGTAAAAAATAATATTTAAAAATAAAAAATAATATTTAATATATTTTAAAAAAAATACTCTTGAAAACAACATCATCAATTCATATATAACTTCATAATTGGCTGATTTATTCTTTCTAACGTTTTCCCCGGCCCTGTTTGCTGGTCATCACTCTTCCTATCAGTTTAGCTTATAGTTATCGTGCAATCTACACTTGTTTTTCACAAGTAAAAAATCTGGTATCTCTTATGGATAAATTAAGTTGTTACAAACCCTAATGTATATATCCAGAACTGATAGCTAAATCCACGCTATATATAATTAACTTGCAGGAAGTTAGAGCTTAAATGCGGGCACACGCATATTGATAGGAGCTGCCCATTCGGCTCTTTCTTTCTTCATGTATATATCACGCGAGACAAACTTGGCAGTAGATTTTTTCTTAGCAGAAACTTCTTGCGAACCAAGCTATACGGAACAAGGCCGTTAGGTTACTGCCTTTCAGAAATCGAAGAAAGATTCATGGCTCATGCACGGGGAAAAAAGAAGAAGAAAGAAAGATACGAAGACGTCTATATTGATGTAAAGGCAACAGCATATTAGCACTTGATAGCATCAATGAACAGAGTACTTGCGATGAAGAACATCAATAAAATTCAGGGTAATATACACTGGCTATTAACTAGAAGCATGACGTTTATGGATTGGATAATAATCAGTAGATTGCAAAAGCACTGCTCCCTGTGAAGGAATATTCGTTTTTATCTTTCCACGTTGTGGACTGTAGCTTGCAAGTTGCCAACATGGAAGTCTGCTGACTGGCTGCTTTGCTAGCTAGCCAGCACTAGCCTTTCCAGTTTACCCTTTCATCTTGTCTCGGTAACAACAACAAAAAAAGAAGAGAAGACAATGACTTCATCGATCCTTGTAAGACAAAAAGATATACAAAGAGATCTGGAAAAACTCCTTAAAAAGAGCGTCATATAGAGAGAATGTGCGCGCGCGAGCAAAATTTGTCATTTGCGCTTCCAACTTTTGACATTTTTATTCCTCCAATGCGGGACTTCTTAGAACTAAATCGCTGCTATTATATATCAATTTTCCAGATCACTATACTGAGACTCTTATTACTGAATGCAAATTTGGGATTACATGAATATTCTTTGTTTATTAATTAGTAGTGGGAATTGCTGACGATCGAGAGGAATTGTTATGGAAAGCTACTGCAGAAAACTATATAGAAACATAATATACGTGACTGAATGGTGTGTGTGTATTTTATATATTAAAAGGACACGAACAAGTGATCAAATCAATAGCAAGCTGGAGGAATACAATTCGATCGTATCCAGACAATGCTTGTCCGATGCCCAACTAGACTAGTGAACCAAAAACAACTCCACGTACCTAACGGGACCTAAGCGAGTCCATCGTTCTAGTATTCTACCAAGGTTCCTTGGGAAAATAATGTTTTTTTTTTTTTTTGGTATGCAGCATATTTTCAAAGCGCCGCACCTTATGGCTGATTTCAATGACATTAAACACCCGAATCTTTCTTTTTCTTCTTCCTTTTGTTTTGTTTTAAGGATAGCTAGGTCTTCTCTGTGTGCTAGCTACTCAAGCATGCCGATTTTACAAGGTACGTAGTAGATGTTTGTTTTACACTTGAACGGAACTGCAGTATCTAAAATAAGAAAAATGCTAAAAAACAGAAGTGAAGCGTAATTAACCTTCTGTTTTGGGTAAAGAAGATTCTTTTAACTTTACTAGTTCATATGAGAACATTAACCATGCATGCAGCAGCACACAAAGTTTGAAAATCACATATATAAGCTTCTTTTCAACAATCCAAATGAGCAAACCGATCACTAAAACTTTGTAGTAGTACATGAAAATGAGGAAATTCTACTGCATGTATTTTTATTCATCTTCTAAAGAAAACAGTCTGCGCTCCATTATACGCATTAGCTATCCTTTCCTTCCTTGCAAGGCTAGCTCCTGCTCGCATCCTTTTTCCTTATTCCGTGATACTCTTCCTTTTACCTGTAAAAATATACACATTGGATCTCTGTCAATATGGGTGCATATTTACATGATAAATATTTAACTTATTTCGTGAAGTAACTAATTAATTTAATGCAATGCTGCACTGAAATATTTTGTTCTGACATTATGTTTTCAGAGATTTATTAATTAAGATGTATATACTTGGCATTGTCAAAACAATCGTACGTGCATTTATACTTGGGTGTACCTTGAAACTTTGAGGGCCGTGATCTAGTAATGGTGAGGTGGAGGGGGTGATGCGTAAGTGTAATGAGGTGGTGGTGGTGGAGGAGACTTGTACTTGTAAACTGGAGGAGGTGGAGGAGGAGATTTGTATTTGTATGGTTCCTTGGGAGGAGGAGGAGGTGGTGACTTGTAAACTGGCGGTGGAGGAGGAGGGGACTTGTAAACTGGAGGTGGTGGGGGAGACTTATACTTGTAGGGCTTCTTGGGTGGTAGAGGTGCTGGCTTGTGAACTGGTGGAGGAGGTGGTGGAGACTTGTACTTGTAAGGGTGTTTGGGTGGTAAATATGGAGGCTTATGCACCGGTGGAGGAGGTGGTGGGGACTTGTACTTGTATGGGTGTGCTGGTGGTGGTGGTGGTGGAGAATGCACTGGAGGTGGAGGTGGTGGCGGGGACTTGTACTTGTAAGGGTGTTTGGGTGGTAAATGTGGTGGCTTATGCACCGGTGGAGGAGGTGGTGGGGACTTGTACTTGTAAGGGTGCGTTGGTGGTGGCGGTGGTGGAGAATGCACTGGAGGTGGAGGTGGTGGTGGGGACTTGTACTTGTAAGGGTGTTTGGGTGGTAGATATGGAGGCTTATGCACCGGTGGAGGTGGTGGTGGTGACTTGTACTTGTAAGGGTGTTTGGGAGGTAAATGTGGTGGCTTATGCACCGGTGGAGGAGGTGGTGGGGACTTGTACTTGTAAGGGTGTGTTGGTGGCGGTGGTGGTGGAGAATGCACTGGAGGTGGAGGTGGTGGTGGGGACTTGTACTTGTAAGGGTGTTTGGGTGGTAGATATGGAGGCTTATACACCGGTGAAGGTGGTGGCGGGGACTTGTACTTGTAAGGGTGTTTGGGTGGTAAATGTGGTGGCTTATGCACCGGTGGTGGTGGTGGTGGGGACTTGTACTTGTAAGGGTGCGTTGGTGGTGGCGGTGGTGGAGAATACACTGGAGGTGGAGGTGGTGGTGGGGACTTGTATTTGTAAGGGTGTTTGGGTGGTAAATATGGAGGCTTATGCACCGGTGGAGGAGGTGGAGGGGACTTGTACTTGTAAGGGTGTTTGGGTGGCAAATGTGGTGGCTTATGCACCGGTGGAGGAGGTGGAGGGGACTTGTACTTGTAAGGGTGCGTTGGTGGTGGTGGTGGTGGAGAATGCACTGGAGGTGGAGGTGGAGGTGGTGACTTGTACTTGTAAGGGTGTTTTGGTGGTAAATATGGAGGTTTATGCACCGGTGGAGGAGGTGGAGGGGACTTGTACTTGTAAGGGTGTTTGGGTGGTAAATGTGGTGGCTTATGCACCGGTGGTGGAGGTGGTGGGGACTTGTACTTGTAAGGGTGTGTTGGTGGTGGTGGTGGAGAATGCACAGGAGGAGGAGGTGGTGGGGATTTGTAATGGTAAGGAGGAAGTGGTTGTGGAGGGGATTTCTTAGGAGGTGGAGGAGAGGAGTACTCGTATTTTGCTGTGCTTTCAGATGGCAAGCTGAGAGAGACTGTAACCACTAAAAGTGCAGCAAGAAGAGAGGCCATTGGAGACCTCATTTTTGTAAACTTCACTACAAACTTGATCTGGCTCTGCTTCTTAGCCTATCCTCGCTGCCCTTTATATAGATTTAATTCTTACACGTAATCCAATCATGGTAAAATATACTTTGGAGGAGTTTTTAACCTTAGTGAAAGGATATTGAAATAAAATAACTAATGTACTATGTTATCTCGAAACAATGAATAGATTCTGTTCAATTATTGTATTTGCCTTAATTGATAACAGGAATTCAGGGAAGACTTTCTATCCTCATCAGCAATTTACCAACTCATAAACGAGTTTAATATGTGAGCTATAAATTGACTAGTTAGCTTGGACTGGACTTGAAATGAATAAATTAAAAAAAATGTTTCTTTTTTAAATACTATAGTTTATTTTAAAAACAAATAAAATAAAATCAGAGTTTAGATTTATCAGGATCATCCCTTATAATACGTGACTCAAATCTTCAACCAAATATATCTTGAATCGACTCTTATGATTGTACTGTAGAGTGTAGACCATGTCCCTTGTTTTCTAGTTATTGTAACTCGTAAGTCAAATGCTCAGCCAGAAAGCCATCCTTGTTCATTTATATATTCTTGAAGCTGTTTTTAATGTAATTGTGATTATTTTTTAAAATATTTTTTATTTATAAATATATATGAAAATATTTTTTTATAAAAAAATTATTTTTGTTATCATCAAAAAATAATTTATAAATATTAAAAAAATTAATTTAAAATAAAATTTTAATTTTTTTCAAAAATAATTCTAAGATGTAATATCAAACAATACCTCCCAAGCTAGCTATAAAAAATGGCCTAACTTCTCATGACTTTTTTTCTCTTCTCACTGCGGGACCAGCCGGGCCAGATCTGATCTCTCTCTCTCCACCTATAGATTTTTGCACGCTTTACCCGATTTCTATGAGCTTAGAATTACTGGGTAGTTACTCCGCCGATCCAATTTTTCAAAAAACTTCAAGAATATTAAAGTAATGCCATCCATTTAACTTATTATTTTATTATATTTAATAAATCAACTGTTTAATTTATATAAAAAAAAATGATTCTGACCCACCTAACATTGCATGTCAGACATGCGACTGAATTGTGATAATAGATAGATCATTGAATAAAATTATAAAATTTAATATTAAAGGATAAAATAAAAAAATCGAAAAACTTAAAAATAAATAATAATCTATATGATTTGATAACCATCTGATTTGATGGCAAATAAAAAAATTGATGAAATGCAATCATCTCATGGAAAATAAAATATATAAAAAAAACGTGATACTTTCTTAAATAATGAAGATCGTTACTATTTTAAAAAAAAAATTAAACGAAAGCAGCGAGTAGATGGGGTAAATAAAAAAAAGGGTCTTGATTCAGATTTCCTGATTTAACGGGTCTTCGTTCAAGTAAACCTAAATATATTAATATCCAGATCCATATGGTGTTCAAGCATACATTGCTTCATTGAAGATGATCAAGGTATTTTATTGTAAGAAAATGATAGAACTGTTTTGTCCGAATATAATTAGAAATGACTAATAAACTATATATATATATATATATATATATATATAATGGGTAAATGCAAAAGTAAAGTCGCTCCTGGATTGATGTGTTATCAAACTTTAACCCAATTAAAAATAATAATGATAATAAATAAACTATTCCAATCAATGACGGATGAAAAAATTCTTGCTATGATCATAGTTGAATTATTTAGTCACGTCCATTTAGCATAGTTGAATTATTTAGTCACCGACTCTTAAAATGCTACACCAAATACCTCTGCATTGTTCTAACTAATCACGGAAAAAGTATAGCAACTATGACAATTTTAATAAATTAATTTGATTGGTCCAAAACGAATGATAACGTCTCCTTTCGATTGATTTTATCTCTTGGATAACAGCAAGACGCCATATGACTGTTCCCCTACTGCCGATAACACCATTCCCCCCCTACCTATTGAAAATGGAGGAGCGTTTGTTCTTTCTGAAATATTGTTTTAATAATAGCGAGGCAAGAGAAGGTGATGATGCTGATGAAAGAAGACGGGATGAAAGAGGATGAGATGATGGTGTTGTAAGTAGATTACTATTTGTAAGAAATATTCCATGGAATTATATTTTTAATGTTAGACCATGGCATGTAAACCAACAATACACAACTTAATAGAACAAGGTAAGAAAAAAAAATTGAATTTTAGTTATTTTAAATTATTTTTTGATAGTTTTAATCATTTTTATTTTAAAAAATATTTTAAACCATATTTTAAAAACAAATTAAACCATATTTTTAACATCCATGAATTAAGTAGGCCGTATATGTGTGTGGTGGTCCTTTGCGAAGAAAGTGATCTTCACGAGTTCATCTCAGGTGCGTTTCACCAGATCAGTACGGAAGAGATGGTGAAGACAGAACCAACGCTATCTCTTTTAGCTTTTACCAGATAGGTGACATTGAGTGAGAGACAGAGATGTAAGAAGATGGTCCTTGACTGTTCCTCTGACTCTATTTACTGCACGTAGAAAGAGATTCTAGCTAGACACAAGTGCGCGCACCCAATGCTCCACCAGCTAAAACCTCAGGGTTGCTCCATCTTTTTACTTGAATTTCTCTTTATTTTCGATTCCAGTATGTACTCCAGAAGCATCTTGGGTTATTTGTAATTAGCAAAAAAACAAGAAAAAAAAGACGCAAATTTTAGTGGGATCATGCAATCAAACAAATCAATCCCGCTCAAAGTTTGATTGAATGAAGTGTAAAGTTTAGATGGTGCCACGAAAATAATGCTGTCTTTTGTTTGACAGAGGCTACAGACTAAAGTCAGATTAATTTATATTTATATATATATATATATGGAAAAAAAGATGGATAAAATGTAAAACGTGTTTTAGCTTTTTAGTTGCAATATGTAGTGATAATTTACACGAGTTCACCATCGACTGGAAGAAAAGTTCCTTCATAGAAAAATGAGGTTCCTTCCTCGTATATTTGAATTTGGAATTTACATGGTATCCCATTATTTTAAATCATCATGAAATTGGAATGATAAGGAAGGGAGATAAATCTAATTCATGATTATTTAACTATTAGAATATTAAATAAAATTTAGTAATCATCTTATATTAACTCTTATGAATTCATTTTTAAATCAAACTCACCCAAATCTATCACCATCTTACACAAACTCATTCACCTGTAATCATGCAACCTGGATGGCCCGACGTAGGATTCAAATCCATGTGGAGGGGAGATGTAGCGCATGACGTTCTGTGAAGAAAAAAAATGTGAAAATACGAGAGTTCGAGATGTTTTGGAAGATGAAACGCAGATTGCCGACACTATATAAACACCCAATTCAAGTTTCTTGTGTTTAATAATATGATTACGATCTTCTATGCCAAGACTTTTCTTCTCCTCCCATTTCTTTTCTTTAATGAATAATGTCGAGATTTTAATGGATTATTGAGCGGGGCGATATTGCCTTTCAAAGAATGTAATTTAACCTTATCCCTGCATGCAGCTTATAATTAAGCATATTGAAAATGCATGTTGGTTAGTGATTCACAGCACCTTGCCTAACCCATGACTATTTCGTTACTGGGACCATTTTCTCCATGGCTACGCTTCTTTTCCATCATTATTATTTGTCAAGGAGTTCAGATTGCAAAGAAAAAAAAAAGCTTATGTGTATTATATGCTAGGTTTTTTTTTCCTTCTTTTTGTTTTTTCGAGAAAATTATTTGACATTTGTTAAGTGAATTGCTACACTCTTAGATTAACATTATGATAGTCTCAGGATACCTTGTCACCGTAAAACACACACACACAGAGATAATATCTTAAACCGTAGATGTGATTGAAAGTAGCTAGGCTGCGTTGAACGGTAGTTTAGATGAAGGATATCCAGACTTGCCTAACTAAATACACACACACATACACATGCATGAAAGTAATTAAATTCATATGAACAAAACACCAGATTGTTTTTTTCCAAGTCGATTTGACAAAATGTTTGTTGTTCACCGAACCTGGTAAGAACAACCTAGACTCTATTCTGAAACCTAAATATTAAGTTCAGACCCCAAAATTTCCAAATTTGCACCAAAGGGTCGTGGAAATTACACTGCATGAAAGTCTTAATTGCCGATTAATTAATCTAATACCTTGAATTATTTAAAATAATGCGTCCAATATCCTCATAATAAAAATAATAAAAACGATCGCCCAGAAATTCAACATGAGAGATGATATGAAAGCGATCAGTTGTGACTTTGTGAGCAATTGAACGTAACTTAATGGGGATCGATATCTGGCTTGGTTGGCCATTTGCCAGTGAGGCTCTTATATTGCTGATAGACATATATAGCGGTTCAAATTTCTCGATTCCTGACTTCATATCACAATTACGATGCTCTAAACCAGTGAAATAATAAGACCACAGGCCCATAGATTGTCCCAAAAAGAAAAACAAGAAGAAGAAAAGGGCATGCATAGAATCAAGTCTCATCTTTTTTCTGTAAAAATAGAATGACAGACGAACAAAGCATCTCGTTTCTCCTTCTAAGTAACCGAGCAACTGTAATTTCTTGTTTGCATATAGAAATCACCTTAATGGAGTGATTAGATAGAACAATTAATGGATTGGTTCTCTTTATCTGATTGCCAGAGATTATGGATGTCGCCCCGTTAATCTGGATAGAGAAAGAGCATTTCCATTCACACGTTCAGGTTTAAGCACCAGACTCCAAACACAGAAACTGGGATACAGTGTCGTGACATGAAACCAATTAATGTATTCGCACTCGTTTTTCTCTCGAGGAAAGAAAACTCACCCGTTGATGTAACCCATTTAAGATAATGTATCATTCATTATTATCTTGTTGTTTGACTAATCAACAGATTTAACACCTGGTTAGGCATATGCTTTTGAAAAAAACGAAGATCCCATGCATGCATTGAAACGTGTCTTTTTTTTTTTATGTATTTGTAATAATCTTGCCGAATTATCGCTTGGAGGCCGGAGATTAGTTGAAAAAGGGTTGAGATAATGCCTATAGCTAGGAATAAACCTTCATCTAGACACTCCCGACATACCCTAATCCTAAACCACATTAACGTTATCTTGAGAGGGGATTATGTCTCATTGCATACGCTAACACAAACTATCCGTAATGTATTTTTTTAGCAATTTTTTTTTCATCGGGCTAAAAAAAATTAGCACAAGATAATATTAAAAGAAATGATATTATAAAAAGCAATAAGAATCACGTAAAACAAAAGATAATATTAAAAAGCAATATGAATCACGAAGGGGTGTGAAAATGAGTGATTGCTAATATAAAGAAAAGAAAAGGTAATAATCAGGCAGGCAGGGGCATGGCCTCCTCTCCTGGCCCACCAAGATAGGCGTGGTGTTTATGCCAAGCCTGTTGATTTATTAAATACTAAACAGAAAATGTTGTCATTCATCAGTAATTATGTATTTTAAAAAATAATAAATATGACGTGTCGTTTGTTACTCTAGTTCTCAATTATTAAAAATTAAAAGAAAATTAGGATGTATAATGTTTTTACCTAAAATATTATTTCTAACAAATTTTAACTCTTTAAAGTTTAAACACGTAGAAATACACCATAAATCATGATAAACTCATATACGCTCTTAAATAGCTTCAAAATTGATCCATAATAATAATAAAAAAATCAAAATCATATCTACCATATCAAGTTATGGGGATGTCAAGGAATACCTAATTTAACTTTTTTTAACCACATAAAACTTATCGAGACCAAAATCTAGCTTCGTTTTGTCCAAAATCAATGATAACGGAGACTCTTTTAAGTTAGAATTTAGTGGCTTATTTTTTGCTTTCACACCTAGAACTGACAAAAAAATTATTAAAAAATGAGTTTTTTAAAAAAAAAAGGAACAAAAAAAATCAATTGGAAAAGTATGGCCCCAAACTTCACCTTTTTTTTTATTAGTAATGTCTTAATTCACAGTGCTTTATATCGTAATTCATAGTGCTTTATGTCTTGATTCACAGTGATCTATGTCTTCTTTAACACTGGTATGATGTATAGTAAAAACAACATGCCTTCTAGTTTTCTAGTATTTCAATTTTGGATTCTTTCATTTCACACAAAAAACTACAGAAAATACTTGGAGACCAGTACCTCTTCTTAATATGAAACTACTTAGCTAGCCCAGAATTCCCACTCCTAAAATCATTATTTCATGGCCCAATTAATTTTACAAGCCAGCCCAAATGCGTGTCGACATGGTTTTAGATGAGTTTAATCCAACTGGGAGGCGTTAAAATTTGAAGGGCCACGTGTTTCTTCATCTTGCTCCTCCATTTTTCCAGGGGTGTTTAGCCCGAAGAACAACCAGAGATTTTTTTTTTCATGATTTTGACTGATATCAACAATAAAATTTAAAAAATAATAATGGAAAAAATATTAAAAAAAATCAATAAGGAAACATTTTAAAAGCAATTTCTATCATTTTAAAAGCCGTGTTCATTGTTCAGAGTTTTGGCCGGGTCGGACTTTATTTCATGCCCGCACCCATGTAGACCACCGGAAATTGGGGGAAAAGCCAAAGAGTCCGAGCATCAGAGTATCAGTTCCGAATCATTCCATCTCTGCCGGATGCAAAATGCTAATCATTGAAGCTAAGTGACAGAGTAGACAGGAAGGCGAAAAAACAAACAAACAGCCATGTTCGTAAACCTACAAAAACGACTGCACCACTAAGATAGGATAGCTACGCAACGGTTGCAACTTCTCAGCAGACAATGCATTCATAATAAAAACACAGCAAATTAGCTGCCATGAAACCTGAAACCAGATCCATGCAAGTCTCTAGATGTTCTAAAGTTCAACAGCTATTTTATTTTTTAAAAATCCAGTTAGAGCATTTCCTAATTGAAATCTCCTCATCTTTTTTCACATGGATTGCATGGATTATAAAGTGAAAGCCCGAGTATTCAAAACAATCTAAATATTCGAATCAAAACGCTAGAAAATAACTCCCAGCAACAAAGGCAAATTACTTGAGATTCAACAATCATCATACAACATTTGCTGCTCCATAAAATGGGTAAGCTACCAAGTCATTTCCAATTAATTGAACCAACATTATTTTGGTAGATCAAGATTTTACATAAACAGTACAGCCAGAATGAGCAATATAGCTTGCCAGTTCTAGAGTATAGATTGTTAAATAAACACTCTGAAAAGGTTGATGAATGCAAACTAAGAAACTGTTTTGCACTGAAAGCTAGGTGTTCCTGCGACGTGTATTTTCACCTCCTTCCACGGCTTATAGGGCCAGATCTGGGGCCTGGATGTCGAGAAAACTGCAGCCTCAAATACCTAGAATCAGGATCATGTTCATCAACTTTATAGCCTGCAGATTACATCCATGTAGTTAGCATCTCCAGACATTTCAAACAAGTATTGGTAAAGTGCTATCATGGAATGACTTTTATTTGCAATCCCAACTATTATTTAAAACAAGGTGTGTTTTACACATGCATACTCATATACAATACAGTAAAATCGAATAGCAGCCAGCAATATTGCATTAAAAAAGCCTCCGACCCCCAGCATCGGTTTCACTTAAGTTAGATAAAAAGACAAAACCATCACCTTGCAAGGCACTCATCGCAGTTGCTGCACATTCTGGATTTACAAAATCAACAAAACAAAGGATGATAGGATCTCCACCACGCTGCATTCAATGAAAGACTAGTCACACTTCCAACAAGGCAGTTTGAGCATCAGATTACTAAATCAAGAATGAGAAAGTACTCCAACTCATCCACTTACTTGTCTCGCTTCTTTGCTCACAAGTCTAACCTCTTTATATCCCACAAAAGGTCGAAATATATCTACCACATCCAGTGAAGGATCAGAAATAAAAGTTTGAAAGCAAGCATCGGTAACTAATAAAATGAGCGAGACAAAGGGCATCATTATTGTTCAACATAACTACGCCATTAAAAGGATACGAGCTACTTCCCTCCTTGAGCAGTCAGGAGGAAATCCCTCAACATATAAAGTGTTGGTAGCATCTGGAGGTAGATGTGCCATTTCACGATCTGAACTAGTAATTCTATCCTCCTGTCGCTGACGAACAAAACTAACATCTCTACCATTTGATGGCAGGTCTAGACCAGCAGACCGAGGGCGAGTCATTACAGCAGAATCAGCTATCGGAAGACCACTCATTCCACCACCAATACCCCTTGCAAACCCAGCTCCTCCCATTGCACTGGCTTCTCTAGAAGCAAAAGTAGGAGCTTGCTTCACAAAAAGGACGAGTAGATCAGCAAATAGACAAAGGAGTAGGACAACAACAATTAGGGTTTACAAAGAAGCATACCGCATTCTGAAGGTAGCGGTCATATGCTGATCCTATAGTCTTACTGTCCTTGACAGTTTCATACCTAGTGCGCTCATCGTCAACATCTCGCGGATAATAGTTCTGCATCTCATAGCTTGAAGGCATATCTGCAAGAACCCCAAAATCAGATCCGTTGTGACTTCCATCTGTATCTCACTTCTCAGCACATACAAATTATAGAACGAAACAACCAACCAGTAGCAGCAGCAGGCACCACCTCAATTAATTTATTAAACCAATAGTTCCACCATCATTGTAACAGTAATTTATGGATTTAATTTCATAAAAATTGTTCAAAAAGATACATTAGTCCTAGTCTGCCCCTCTAAGTTTCGCATACTAGGAAAGGAAGAGAGAGCCGCACGTACCGTAGTCGGAACGAGGTCGTTTTAGCATGCCGCTGGAAGGGACATTGGAAGGCTGTTGCCGATTCCAGTAACCGTCTGTCATTGCTAATGTGCAGAAAGTGAGAAAGAAAAGAGTGATTGTGGTTTTCTTAATCAGACAGGGTAGATTTTGGCCTGGATTTCTTTGGAGTTTCGTGATTTTTGGCAAAACCCTAAAATTGGGAGGGGAGAGAAGGGGGAGAGAGGAATAACTTAGGCTGTAATTTCTCTCTGTTGGGGGAACGGGGATCATAAATTGTCCATACGGGGCCCAGGGATGGGACATTCGGGCCGACTATCTCAATAGCCCGCTATATGTATTATGGCCGGGCCTTACTTGTCCAAAGATTACACGATGCTCTAAATACGAACAAACTGGCCTGCGATGTTTTTTCTCCTGTTCGGAGGTTTTGTTAATGTTATTTTTGAAAATATTTTATTATTAATAAAATATATGAAAATAATATTTTTTTATTTTTATAGAAATTATTTATGACATCACATGAAAATAATTTTAAAATATTAAAAAAATATTTTGAAACTTATTAACAAACAGCGCGTAAATCCAACCGAGCTCAAAAACCTCCTCACAAAACTAAAGTCCGACCTCGATTCTACTTTACAGTTACTAAGAAGCCAAAATCATGAGGATATCCATGTAGCAGTGAAGCCTGAATATGGGTCTGCTGCTGGTAATAATTCCACCACTCGATTGCAGAACAAGATTGACTTTTCCCCAATCCATCCTTGTAATGCAATGAACAGCTTTCATGATCTCGTTCATGATGAGAGACGAAAAGGAAACTAGCAATGCGAGGTGATGACGTGTCAGCCCTCCACTGATGTTGCCGACTCAAGCAAGCTCCATATACAGTGCGAGAGCTAACAGGTTTCTTTTTGATATTTTACAGTGTGAGAGATTCGCAGTGACTTTGTTCATTTTACTCACCTGAACAAAAAAATCTAGCCCAGGCATGTCGGGATATGATGCAGACACGACATATACGATCCCACAGAGACACACTGAGCTTGCTTTTTTCTTCATTTGTTTTTTTCACTTTCTCCATGTCGTGGTATCTGTGTCACCTGCCATGCATGTCAGGCGGGAAAAGTTTTATTTTCCTCATTTAATTTCTCATATCAAATCTTTATATTTAGTATTTTATGTGATGTATTATCTTCAACTTATTATCCTTGATGCTGATAGTATGTTTTTAAAATTATTTAAAAAATAAACTAAATCTTAAAACGTAAATCATAATAATAATTTGAAGATATCATAGCCGTGTAAAAGAAAGTTTTGTACTTTATTGTTAGGACAGGGTCGTATAAGAAAAAAAACTTTCTTCTGCGCAGGCTATTGACAGATGTTTGCTCCACGGCGGAGCCAAAGAGAAAAATCGTAACCAGTAAAAGAAACGTGGAGAAAATTTAATATAAGCAGGAAATGTAGTTTCGCCTCCATAGCTAAAACAACCAGAAGCACTTCATACTCTCTTTTTTTGCGGGTAGTGTGAACTGAAAGGAAAGAAAATACTCCCGACAAGGCCAAAAATGTACAGAATAAAGAGCCGGTGTGTGCCTAAAGAAGCTTAATTCTGTCCTGACTCTTGAACTCACAATAATGGTACTGCATACAAGGAGTGGCTTCCTCACGTCACCTTTTAATTTGTTTTATTCGTGTCTGTCGTTGTTGTTGTTTTTTATTTTTTATTAAAAAAATATATTAAAATGAGATATTTTATTTATTAAAAATTATTTTTGATAACAGTATATAAAAATAGTATAAAAAAATTAATCTAAAATAAAAATAAAAAATAAAAAAATCAATTTTTTTATAAATATTTTTGAAATTTAATTAGAAACACCGAGAAACATAAGATGTGGTTTCCCAGATTAAATTAATTTAATTTAACAAGCAAGCATTGTTTACGCAAAAGGACAACAATTTTAAGAGCACATACTGCCGATTTTATAGAGAGCCAGAGTGTTAAAGAGTGTGTCGGGTGGGTGTATTTGTTTTGCCAGGCATATCAAGGTTTACGAGGAAGATGTCGCAGAGACCCCTGGCCCTGGTATCATTAAATCGTTTAGCTTGGAAACATCAAAGAGCATAAAAAAAAAAACGAAGTCCGAAGATCCATAACAAAACCGAAGTAAAAAAACCAAAGCAGTGGTGACTCTTGGCAGCAAAGTGGAGTCCTGTAATTACTTCATGATCTTCTCGCACGTACGTGGACGGTTGATATAGAAATGTACCGGGTGAATTTGTTTCGTGAAGTATGAGAATTGGCAAATTCATTTAAAAAATAAAAGAGAAGGAGAGAAATATGAAGTTAAAATCAATGCACCCAATTTACTAGCTCTTGTCGAGAGCACCTCGCGCAAGAATTTAAGCTATCCGGGCCCGTCCGTCCACTACTAGTATCTTCACGGGTCCTTGAATCCATATATGGGATCCGGATCCAAAGTGCTTTCGAGATTTGATTTTCCTCTCCGTACTTGCAGTAGTGAGTGCACCATTCACTACCCCCCGTGAATTTTAGCAGTCAGCTGTAGAGAAATTCGAGTGTGGATGCAGGCTAGAACTCGATCGGCTGTTTTCAGTTCATAGCAATGAGAATAGCTTTCGTTTTGCTGTGGTTAAAGGGGAGGCTTTTATGATTCAACAAGGTTTTCACTCCCTGCTAATGGGCTTTGCTATCCTCGTTCATGCACGAGCTGGTGCGTGTGAAATCAGGGACCTCTTACACAGGTATGTTTGAAAAAAAAAAATTGATGTGTTGATATTAAAATTAATATTGAAAAATAAAAATAAAATTTATTTTAATAAATATTTAAAACACGGTCATAATATCAAACATGTTGTTCCTCTGCTGTTGAATTTCGCTGCAAAAAATGGAATCCCGTCTGTGACTTCTTCACCGCGAAACGTCACTTTATAATGTTAAGTTTCATAACTTCAAAACGAGTAGGGTTTTAATTGCAGAAAAGAAAAAGAAAAGGGACGAGGGTTCAAATAAAAAAAAGGAGAGGGTACTTTCTTTTCTGCTGTGTAGATGAATCTAACATACTCGTGCAAAACTAATATCCCGTTTGATACTCCAGTTTAAATAGTTTCTAAAATGATTTTTATATGAAAAAAATATATAATTAATTATTTTTATATCTGTTTAGATTAAATATGTAGAGAAATATCAAAAGCATACTTAATAATATATCAATTTGATATTTTAAAAACCAAAATATTTTTACATATAGACGGAACAAGGAAAGAGACAAACCACCAAACCCATGTCAATCTCACTATGAATCATGGTTGTTAAAATCACGATTTTAACACGACATGGAAAACGCTTCTGAAACTAGAATAATAAAATCATACTTGAAATTTAGATGGTTGTGACAAAAAGAGAGCATATGGACTAGCCTAGGTTTAGGTGGTTGTGGCATGGGATTAAGATAGTACGATTTTATGATCCAGATCGATTTTAGTATTTTTTTCTGAATTTTAAAAAAAATGATTTTTTAACTCGATTTAAAAAGTTCTATTGAGTTGACTTGCAACTTGCAAATTTAACAACCATGCTATGGATAGATGGCATGTCCCATGTCAGATTTTTTTTAGCAAAAGAAAATATCACACAATGATAGTATTTTCAAAGAAATAATAAAATTTGAAACTCAATTTATTAATTCAAATTGCCTCAGCAAGCTAAATGAATTTAATAATATAATTATAAAAACATTTGATTATAATAAAAAAAAAAATGTGAGTGATGATAAAACTAATGTTTTCAACAGTGTAAAGGTATATCCTTTAAATATTCTTAAAATATCTCATTAATTTTATTTCATAACAAAATTAAATTAAATGAGAATAGAGTAACCCCATTAAAAACATAAAGCTCAATTAATTAATATTATTTTAATATATTTCTAAATAAAAAACATTCAAAAACAACAACAATAAACTGTCAAACAATTACTAAAAATGGTAATATTATATTTGTAAAAATACTGAATTGTCTGCAATGAATATGAATATAATAAGAAGAACCATAATTAAAATATATAAAAAAATTCTAAAAGCCAGCTAATTGAATTTTACATCAGGGGCATGTTAACCATTTAATTATTTTGAAAGTGTTGAAAAGACAGAAAAAAAAAATAGTCCGTGCATGTTAGTTTAGTTTATTTCTTTTTGTTTTTAAAACTGATTAAATTATTTTATTATGCTAAGAAATACAAAGACTGAGTTACCCTAGCCAGTTTTACAATACAGAATAAATCTCATGAAAAGACCATCCTGCACTTGAAAATTCACTTCATTGGTTGTTATTATGAAAAGCAAAATGATGATTTTACTGTGAAAATCGGCAGAATAAAATGCGAGCGTTTCTTGATCTCTTTTACTTTTTGTTTTTTTAATAAATATTCCAAACCCCACTACTATACCTTAAAATGAAAAGGCCGACCAGGCTCTGGAGGCTGTGTAATTGTATCAAATCGAGCGGTCCCTCTCTTTACAATTTTGGCTTCTTGTCCACAAAGTTGGCCTGTGGAAGTAGCCTCCTCTCGTTCAACCTCCTCTTTCTCGTCCTTGATGCTTCATTTCACTAGCCTCAAGATTCTCGCTGCCCCCATCAAAATTATTGCAATAAGGCGGCTTTCAAGGTCTTTCTCACGTTGCTATTATAATAAACGCATCATTAGTAGTTTAGCTTCCCTTATTCTAATCACTAATCCAGCCCATCATTACTGGGAAACTTTTGCAACCTTTGACATTTTTCTAAAATTTGATGTGGCCGTATAACCCTTTTAGGGAAGTGGAGGGATTGGCTTGCTGTAGATTCAAAATCATAATTACATTTCGTCTGAAAATGTCTTCTCAAAAAAGAAATGTTTATCAAACTGATGGGAAAAAGAAGATGATGGCAACCAAACAGGACCAAAGGTACCGAGTCTTGATATTCAAGCATTCGGGAAGAACTTGGCGGTACCGAATTTTGTGCTGTGAATCTTAGCAGCTTGTGAATGTGAGTGGTAGAACACAGAGAAAGAGGGTGAAATGGGATCGCTTCCATGGCAGACCCTCCTTTCTTCCGATACAGAACAGAGCAACAGGTGGCTTAATTACAAAACATAAAGTGGATTGATTAACTGGTCTGATGACTAAATATTGCCAAGATGTTTTATCCTGGAATCGTACTTGGTTGATGGAGGGCCATAAAATCAGGCTAACAACTGAATGCGATTGTAATCGTGGTGGTTGACTCCATCCACATCAAAGATTGCAGGGCAAGCACAGGTGGGTCGATGAAATTAATTCTCATAATAAATTGATGATCGCCGAGCTATGAAACCAACCTCTTGATGAAAGGGGCAGCTTTCACCCTCTCGTCTAGTTTTATTGAATGTTAACGTCAATAAATTAATGACACCTCTGGTAAAAGAGAAAACATGCTGGACATTTTAACGGGTCGCGATTCAATTAAAAACTTTATTTTAATGGTTCGATTTGGCCAGCTGCCATGAAAATTCAAGAAATCAACACACAAATATGCTTTTATCAAATTGAAAATGTATGTCTTTATGAGATTTTAATTCGATGTTACCTACGCCAATCACTTATCTTAAAAGTGAGATCAATCGACCTCTAATTTTGACATTTCGTCCTTGATCGGAGTAAAGGAGACGTGGGCATTGGAAGTTGGAACACCTCTCAAGCTCTGTCTCGAGGAGGGAGGACTGAAACTTTGCTGCACGGATTTGACACCTTCCCATTTCAATCGGTTTTTCTAATGAAAAAACTCATAATTTTCATCGGGTCAGGTTTTAAATTGATTAGAATGTTTTATAGATTGTATATATATATATATATAGAAAAATTGACTCCATGTAGTTAGTAGAGATTCAAAAAACATTCAAATTAAATTTAATATTGCCAAAAAATTCCTTTTTTATTTTGGTTTTTCTATTTCCCAAATATATTTTACTGGACTATTTAAAAAGTTGTAAAACTCTTGGAAATACAAATTATATTAAAAAATACGAATCGAGACTGGTTTTTCATTTTCCTTATTTTTTTCAAGTTGCAACATCTTATTACCATAATTTCCAAGAAACAATACCGAATAAAGATTCAATGTGCTCGTATCATCTACTTCGTTTCAAAAAATAGTCGAAGATGTAATCTTGCCAAACCTCCTCTCGACTCGTAAGGAGAACAGGTAGGGAACGAAAAGAAGCAAAGCAAGGAGGTCACAGATGATGGGAGCATAAAAAAGCCCGAACATCCCGTCCGTTGCTTGAACATCGTCGTTTTAACTTCCTCAATCTTGTTAGATTTGGTCAAAGCTGATGACTCGTCGTCGTTTTTCTTGCATGTTTATGAATCCTATTGTTGCTTGAACATCCATATTGTCCATTGAAAACAAATTATTAGTATGCAACGTTGCGTGGGGCACGAATTTAGTTTTGCTAATAAGAATATAAAATCAATTTATGTATTTTTAGTCGTGTTCAATTCGAGTAAATTTATTCATTCTGCATGATTTATCATTGCATAGTCCAGAAGAAAATATCTAAAAGAAAATTAATTTGGTTATTTTTAAAAAAATATCTGTAAAATATCTAAACAGCAATATCAAACCGGGAGTACAATACAACTAGAAGTTGATAGTTCTTGTAACGGGAACGCCAATGGAGACCGGCCGACGTCGCTTGGCTGGTTCGTTGAGCATCCCTTTCCATCGCATCGCATCGCATGAATGTAGTCAAGTCCATCGAAAATAATATATTTGCCAGGGTCAAAATGATGGAAACTTAAAAAAGTCTACGGAATGGGCGGCTACGATTGTCGTCAAATAACCCAATAATCGCGGCAAAGAAAAAGAAAAGGGAAATTTTGATAAAAGAAAAAAAGAAAAGGGAAAGAATTAGGCGATCTCTTTTTAATTTTCAAGGGAGAATGTTCGAGAGTGTTCTTGTTGATATTAAAATAATATTTTTAAATAATAATTTAATATTAATATATTAAAATAATAAGAAAAATATAAACAAAAAATAAGTTTTTTTAAAGCAGAACGGTCACTGAAACGACAATATCCGGTAATCAGACAGGGGGTCCTATGAGATGGCAACAAAGGCATCGTCAATAAACACGGTCGCTTACGTGCCCATATCAAAAGACACGGCTTCGGAAAAGGAGAAGCCCCAGATGCGAGAGAGTGTTTTTTGTCATTTTAAAATGCCCCTCCTCAAAAGCAAAGGAAATGCAATACTAATCTTTTTCATTAGTGTATTATTCATCATAAGAATACTTTAATAAGCTTTTTTAAAAAAAATAAACTAAAAACGTCACCATCCCTCAATTCACGAAAAGCATTGAGATGGCCTGAGGAATCAAAAAATCATGAAGATGATCCACACACGCGCACGCGCACGCGCGGGTTTTGTCCCCTTTTGTTTCTTTCTGGTGTTCCCTTGACTAGCTAGCTTACCCATCTCTCTATAATCAAAGTGCTGTTCTGTTGAATCCTTAATTATAGTCCACCAAACTATCAAGAACCATTCCTAACAAATAATTTGATTGGACTGCGGTAATTTTTCGTGTTTATTTGTTTGTAAATTGTGTCGTGATTGTAAAATACATGTTTTTTCTCTCTCTATCATCAGGGTTTATTTTGTTTTGTGATGAAGTTAATTTTCTCTTGGAGGAACTGTAAGAAAACAAAAGATATATGAAATGCTGGGAATTAATGCCCTGTTGGAGCCTTTTTGTACTTTCTGGGAATGAAATTATAGAAGATTAAAGCAATGTTTCATTGTTAACTTTATCTTTTGTTTCCTTGAGAATAGAAGATCATGATGTGAAGAAAAGGAGATGAATCAATAACAGTACAAAGAATCAATAACAGCACAAGGAAGTTGTTAAAAAATTGTTTTATCTAAAAATTTAAGTTTGTAGGTGAAGTTCTAAAATATAATTTATATTATTTTTTTATACATGTTTTCAAATAGAAAATTTTGGGGTTTCAACTTGCACGGACTTATATTATCTTGTGTTTGGTTTTTATCAAATCGAATGAGAGTGATGAAATTCAAACTCGTGATTATTGGATGAATAAAATTCTAATATCATATAAGTAATTATTTTATCTAAATATTTAAATTTATAGATGATGAGATATTATTTATATTATTGTTTAATAAAACCTCGAAATCAAATGATGAGACGCTTCAATCCCGATTTTTCATCTCTCGATGGAAGTGAAGAAGAATAAGAACAAGAAGGGAGAGATTGACTAATCGCTAGCCTCTTTTGTGGGCGTGGTCTTGAAATAATATTCTTAAAAATATTACATGGTGGCAATAAATTAAGGTTTAGGAATATTGTTTTTATCAAATTCCCTCTTTTTATTATCAGCAAGAGATGTCAAGAGTATTTATAAAGTCTTATGATTTTTTTATATTAAATCCATTCTTTTATTGTCAACAAGTGACATGAAAAGTATTGATAATCCACTCCTTTTATTGATAAGCATTGAAATCTCCATTTAAAGTATTGAAAGTAAAAGATATTCAAAATGAAAAAAAAAGGCTGATTTCAATGTTTATATGAACAATAAAATCAATAGCATCTATTCTAGTTGTTTTACTAATAATATTTATTTGTTATCAATGAAATTAAAAATCATGGTGTAGAATGTGAATTTTTCTAAGAGTTTTTATATCACCTCGCAGCACATTCCTGTATTTGAACACGATATTTTTATACCCCAAATCACGATAATCAATGGACGAAAAAAAAATTCAATGGGATACTTTGAAGCTCAATGATTTGTTATGTGCCATTAGTTTTGTTATTAAATATATTTTACCTGAAATTTAAATTGTTAATTCAAATCTCAATAAGTATTTTATAATTCAATACATGTCACCAACTTAAAACTTATAAAAAATCACGACACTGCCATACTGTATAGAGAAAAAAATTAAACGCGCTACAGGACATCTTATTTCTATCCATGTCACTGTGTTTTAATTTCTAACAATTCTAACCATTTCACCTTGCATGAGAAATATTATTTTAACAATTTTACTTTTGATGATTCTAACAATTTTTTATAATCTCCCTAGTATAGTGTAACTAATAAAGTTTCATTCGAGTAAAAAAAATATGTTGCTAGGATTGAGAGATTTTTCGGTCTTTTGTTGTGTTTTTTGTTAATATTGTGCAGGGTTAGGAGTATTTTGCTATTTTTTATAAATTAAAATAAAAGAAATTGATTACATAAATGTTATAAGAGTTAACGTGTTGAGAGATATTTGTGCATTTTAAACAGTAATTGCAATACTTCTCGATGGTCAAACACCATATTTCACAGTAATTTTCTGGGTGTCTCACCAGCAATATTCCCCCCCCTGTTTTCTCTATTTGACCCTGAAAAACATGATGCCCAATTCTATCATGCACAATCCTTGTTTTTTAATTGGATCAAATTTATTTTATTTTTCCAAATCTCATCATTTGCAATTTGATTTTTATATCAAATTTGTCATTTTATTTTATGATATTTCATATTTGACCCTAGATGTCTTGACTTATAATTCTGTTTCATGTCTCAATTATCAATTATCAATTTTATCCTTGGATCTACGATAATTTGTTTTTTTTACATTCCTCATCCTCTTGAGTTGAGTTTTATGTTTGTTTTGGATTCATTAGCTTTCTACTCATGGGGCATATCAATGAGATCTCATATTTTAGGTACAACCTGAATATCGTGTAATTCCCTAGATCTCATGAAAAATATCAAACTCGCAGTACACTAAAAATCCCAATAGATCACAACTAGGCATTTGGTTTCACCTAAGCAATACATTCTCCTCGGTGGTCTCCAAAAATCTGAGCGGGATAAACGGCACCGTATCCCAGGTCCCATGCAGGACTTTTCTTTCAAAGGCTCGACACAATATCCTTGCTCTCTTTTATATCGAAACATGAGTTACCTACCCTACCCCTGCGCTTGCGTTGGACTAAAGTACACACCGCCGCTTTTTACCACCAGTCACTCTCCATCATAGGCATTTTCGTCATTTACAAATGTACCGAGGCAAACGTTAACCTTCTCTGTGTGTTACGTGTCCGTTACCTTTAGCACTCCGCCACCTCAACGTGCGCCCCCTCCCTCTCTCCCTCAGCCCCAAAGCAGGAAATCCAACATTACTCAAAGAGCTTTAACTCTTCACAACTCCCGATAACTAGGACCTGTTTGGCTCTCTCTCAATTCCTCCCCCCTTTTCCTTTATGCTCTTTATTTTTCAGAGTTCTTTTTAGGAAATTCATAACCTTTCATTGGAGGGGCAAAATAAATTTTAATTTATATATCTAGAAAAATAAAAAACCTACATTACATTACTGGTGCTGTAAATAGATATAATTAACAGAACAATAAAAATCTATCAATGTTACCCGATATTTGAAATAATAATTATGACAATTATTAAATTGCACTTATTTTTAAATCATAGTGTGAGCAACAGGTTTTATTTTCTAAATATTAAATGTGTTTAAAAATGTGATAAAAATGATTTTTTTAATTTAAAATATATCTAAATAATTTTTAAGATCTATTTATGATATTAATATATCATAACAATCCAACAAAACATAAAAAGATAATTCAAAGCTATAAAAACTATATATTTTTTTAAAATGATAGTCCAACAAATACCTCCTAAATTTTTATATAAAATCACAGTGATTAAACTTAGCTTGATTATACGAGTTGACCCGGGAAAACGTTTTCCAAGTCAATCACAAGCGTCGATGGCGAGACTTAAATCTTCAGTAAACTATTCCCCGTGTCCTCCCTTACTTTTATTATCTACGGAAAGAACTCATGATATTCTGTTTTAGAAATATTTTTTATTTATTTTAAATTAATTTTTTAAATATTTTTTAATTATTGATATAAAAAATGTTTGTTAAATAATAATAATAAAATTAAAAAACAATATCAACCACACTTAACTAATTCAAATGATGAACCAAAACATGTACTGTAGAAAAGTAAAAAATGAAAAAAAGAAGTAGGTATACCCCAAACGGTAATACTATCATAAACTTTTTCTAATAACCAAGTAAAAAAGAAAGAAAGAAGGGCATTAATGGTGCTTAGCTTTAATTTCTTGTCACGGGTGTTTGACAATGTTATATTTTTAAAATAGTTTTTAAAATAATATTTTTTATATTTTAAAAATTATTTTTGATATTAATATATCAAACTAATTTCGAAAAAATATATAAAATTAATATTAAATAATGTTTTTAAAATGTAGTAAAAAATAGATTGCACTGCAACCCCAAGGTCCCAAACAGGCTACTTCCCCCATTTTAATTTAATATCAATATTAATTTAGTTTTAACATAAGTTCCCTTTTGTTTTCTCGGCTTCGACTCTGTCCGTGCTTGTATTTTGTTCTTACAAAGAACAACCGCAGAGTCTCCCCCCCCCCTTCCGTTTCTCTCCCCGACACCACCACTTTCTCTCGCTGGAATCCTCTCCATCCGCCACTAAACGACTTCTTTCACCGTGGAAACAGCTCTTCACTCCTTAACCTTCTTAGTCAACAGTAACGATCACCGGCTTTGACTTGATTTTTCTGGTGGCTTTTGAGAGAATTATAGATCTGCAAAGAGCTGATTTTTTTGTTAGAGATAGATAGATAGAGAGAGTGAGGGGAATAGATGTGAAGAGGAAGTAGATGGTATATGATGAACGGAGCTCCGGTGAGCGATCGGAGAGGGAGGTGGTGTTTTCGTAAATATCTTCACATGGAATGGCAGATCTTGTTAGCTACGGTAATGCCGAACGTGACATCGAGCAGGTACCGTCCTCTACCTCTGCCCACGCGTGCGTTTAATTAGTGTCAAAGGTGGGATTTTTTTTTTAAATTCTCCGGGTTTAATTTTTGTTGCCTCCCATTTTTTTAATCTATTTATTCAGGTGGGAGATACCTTTGAATGTTGCGTGAAATCTATTTTGCAATTTTCTCTTTCGAGAAATTTTATCACCTCGACAAATTTGGACAGAAAAAAGTGCTTAATTTGAGTTTTTTTTTAATGATTTTGAATTCAATTTAAAAAAAATGCATGGAATCAGATTGACCTATTTGAAAGGAGGAGAAATTGAAGGAAATTTCTTCTTGCTTTTAGTTATCCATTCTCTGAGTGAAAATAGGATACATCATTTTTCTTCATTTTTTCTTTTTGGTTATGTCTGGAGTATAGTCCTAATGGTCTATAAAATGCCTTAAGGTTCACTATCATTTTCGTCCATTTTTCTTCTTGAGACTTTTAGTTGGCTATTGCTATTTTTAGCTATTGAAGTGGGGCTTAAGGGTGCATTTTAGAGGGAACAAGTGCATATGTCGCTACTTAATACCAGAACTCTACATTGCATGCCAAGAACAACACCGACCATTATTTTTAGACTTATGATGGGATTACTCAACAATAGCATCAATCATATGTAATGACCCAAATCTGGCATGCTTCCAATGCCATTACTTGCCGGTTGATTCTTTTTTCTTTTTTTTCTTGCAAACTTGTAAAGGATAAGATCAATTTATAAGATGGGGTGTGGGATGGTATCTCCTTCAAGCACATCCAATAACGAGTTATGATTACAACAAGCAATAACATGCCTCTGATAATTCTACGCATTAGAAATCTTTGCTGTCTTGGTAATATTAACAAGCATGCTGTGCCAAAACATGTTTAAAACAATTAACTAAATTCAAAGCTGGCGCCTTTTTTTACTGAATAATATTAAGTCCACTTGCCAAAGGTATCATCCCAATGGTTGTAAATTATCTTTCTGCTTTTTGCAGGCATTAATCGCTCTGAAGAAGGGTTCTCAACTTCTGAAATATGGTCGTAAGGGAAAGCCTAAATTTTGTCCATTTAGACTTTCTAATGTAAGTTTGGTTCTTGAGCATTTGACCAAGGATACTTTCAGTTACTGCACTCATTTTCAGTTTTAAATGTTTAGGGTAATGGATTTTTCGCATAACAAATGATCCTCCTCAGTGTTAGTGCAATTATACAGGCACAGTTGGAGATAGGTGGATAGCGTTCTTTATGTTTTGATCATGTTCTCAACACTAAAAACAGCAGCAAGAACACCAAAACTTCTCTCATTAGTCTGAACTCTTTTTCTACATATTTGAACCACAACTGTTGATTAGGAGATTTCATTGCAGTATTGCAGTTTAACTGTTTTTTTATAATGATTATTATAACAATACGAGGTTGTATAGATATGGTCATATGGCATGTGTTATAAACAATGAGAAATATATATAACATATCATTTAAGGGGATTTTTTATGTCCACCAAGTTGCACGTTGTGTTTTTGCCCAAGTCCTGTGTACCGTTTCCACACAGTTTGTTATCAGCCAGTAGATTATCTGCATGGTGTTTCAGTGAGAATCGATATTGCCTTTAGAATAACTTAATGAACTGGTCAGCGTGCTTCGTGAAGAATCCCATGCCGTCTTTAATACAAGTCATCTTATTTGTTCTACATGTGCTCATCTAGTGTGCTGTCTTCTACTATTTGAATGTTTCTTTCTAGGTAAATATGATGTAATCTGTGGCCTTGCCATTCAGCACACAGATTGCCTGCTCTTCTCATTTCTCCTCCCTCCTTCCCTTTTTAACACATCACTTTCTTATGTATAAAAATCACAGGATGAAACAACTTTGATCTGGATTTCAAGCAGTGGTGAAAGAAGTTTGAAGTTAGCCTTAGTCTCTAAAATTATTCCTGGACAAAGAACTGTGAGATTTTCCATCACTCTTATACCTGTTTTATGTTCTTAGCATAGTATAGTGTATTTAATGTTTCTGTTCCTGTTATAGGAGATAAATTCGCTCTATTTGTTTTCCCTTAATGTGCTACCAGGCTGTTTTTCAACGATATCTCCGCCCTGAAAAGGACTATTTATCATTTTCTCTTGTATACAACAACGGGAAGCGGTCCCTCGATCTGGTATAGGATGAAGTTGTGAAGTTGTGTTTTGCTTCTTTATCTGCTTAAATTGTGAATCTTATATGTCATGTTTTCAGATTTGCAAGGACAGAGTTGAGGCGGAGGTGTGGATTGCAGGCTTAAAGGCATTAATAATCTCTGGTCAAGGTGGGCGCTCCAAAATCGATGGATGGAGTGATGGTGGCCTCTATCTTGATGTAATTCCACTAACTAATGAAACTTTAGCTAATTTTCTCCTCCATATTTCCTCCTATTCCTCTTTTCCTTCCCTGTACCCTATCTGGACTCTGGTGTTGTCTTATTTCCCTTTGTTCATTATATTAGTGATGCTGTATTGTTGTATCAATGCAAAGACAATGTTGTTTCCTAATTATGCTGCTGTGTATTGTTTCTTGTGAAAATTTCTGATTTCAGGATGGCAGAGATTTAACATCAAACAGTGCTAGTGACAGTTCTGCTAGTATTTCACGGGATATTAGCTCTCCAGAGGTTTCTCTCAGTTTAAACCCAAACACTTCTCCGAAGAATTTTCAGTTTGAGAGTTCTCCACATTCTGATCGGTCACATGTAGCATCAGAAAACACAAATATGCAAGTCAAAGGTTCTGGTTCAGATGCTTTTAGAGTTAGTGTTTCCAGTGCTCCCAGCACTTCCAGTCATGGTTCTGCACCAGATGATTGTGATGCCTTAGGTGATGTATACATATGGGGTGAGGTGATATGCGATAATGCTGTCAAGGTTGGGGCCGATAAGAATGCCACATATTTGAGCACTAGAGCTGATGTGCTTCTTCCCAGGCCCTTAGAATCTAATGTAGTTTTAGATGTGCATCATATTGCCTGTGGATTCAGACATGCTGCAATGGTCACTAGGCAGGGTGAAGTTTTTACATGGGGTGAAGAATCTGGTGGAAGGCTTGGCCATGGCATTGGGAAAGATGTTATTCAACCTCGCATGATTGAGTCTTTGGCAATGACTACTGTTGACTTTGTAGCATGTGGAGAATTCCATACTTGTGCTGTTACAATGGCTGGGGAAATCTATACATGGGGAGATGGGATGCACTATGCCGGGCTTCTTGGTCATGGCACTGATATTAGTCACTGGATACCCAAGAGAATCTCTGGTCCTCTTGAAGGTCTTCAAGTTGCTTCTGTAACCTGTGGTCCGTGGCATACAGCCTTGGTGACATCAACAGGGCAGCTTTTTACATTCGGTGATGGAACGTTTGGTGTCTTGGGCCACGGAAACAGAGAAAATCTTGCCTCTCCTAGAGAAGTAGAATCACTTGCTGGATTGAGGACTATTACTGTTGCATGTGGAGTGTGGCATACTGCTGCTGTGGTGGATGTTATTGTCACACAGTCAACTTCCAGTGTGTCATCTGGAAAATTATTTACCTGGGGTGACGGAGACAAAAATCGTCTAGGACAAGGAGACAAAGAACCTCGGCTTAAACCCACTTGTGTGCCAGCATTAATTGATTACAATTTTCACAAAATTGCTTGTGGACATAGTTTAACTGTTGGTTTGACCACATCAGGACACATATTCACAATGGGCAGTACTGTTTATGGTCAACTTGGAAATCCTTATGCTGATGGAAAGGTACCCTGCTTGGTAGAAGATAAGCTTTCTGGAGAATCTGTTGAGGAAATTGCTTGTGGTGCATATCATGTAGCGGTATTGACATCAAGAAATGAGGTTTATACCTGGGGAAAGGGTGCCAATGGCAGGTTGGGCCATGGAGATGGTGAAGATCGAAAAACACCTACTCTAGTTGAAGCTTTGAAGGATAGACATGTCAAATATATTGCCTGTGGTGCAAACTATTCTGCAGCTATATGCCTCCATAAATGGGTATCTGGTTCTGAGCAATCTCAGTGTTCGTCCTGCAGGCAGGCTTTTGGATTCACACGTAAAAGGCATAACTGCTATAATTGTGGACTTGTTCATTGCCATTCATGCAGTTCCAGAAAAGCAGCAAGAGCAGCCTTAGCTCCCAATCCCAGCAAACCATATCGTGTCTGTGATTCCTGTTTTACCAAACTAAATAAGGTGTCGGACACTAGTAACACTAACAGGAGAAATGCTGGACCTCGCCTTTCAGGTGAAAACAAGGACAGGTTGGACAAGGCTGATTTAAGGTTGTCGAAATTAACATTGCCTTCAAATCTGGACTTGATTAAGCAATTAGATAGCAAAGCAGCCAAACAAGGAAAGAAAGCTGATACATTTTCTCTTGTGCGGTCTTCTCAAACACCTTCTTTGTTACAGCTGAAAGATGTTGTTTTGTCTGCCCCTATCGATATGCGACCAAAGGTTCCCAAACCTGTTCTTACACCATCTGGAGTAAGTTCCAGATCTGTGTCGCCCTTCTCGAGGAGACCTAGCCCCCCACGTTCTGCAACCCCTGTCCCAACAACTTCAGGACTTTCCTTTTCCAAAAGTATAGCTGATAGTTTGAAGAAAACAAATGAACTTTTGAATCAAGAAGTGCTTAAGCTGCGTACACAGGTATTCTGGCTGAATTTTCCACAATAAGTAATCACATGTTTCTGAATGAATCAAGTCGGTTTTTTGTTGATGGACATTAATCTTGATGGGTATGCATCTTGTTTAGGTTGAGAGCCTAAGACAGAGATGTGAATTCCAAGAATCAGAGCTTCATAAATCTGCCAAGAAGGTACAAGAAGCCATGGCAGTAGCTGCCGAGGAATCAGCTAAGTCAAAAGCTGCAAAAGATGTTATAAAGTCACTTACTGCACAGGTATCTTTACCCACTGATCATTGGTTCCTTGTTAATGAATTTTGGAACTTTTTGTTTGATCTCCTCTGCACCATAATTATGGTGCATGCCACAATATGCGTCCACCCAATCAAATCTATATGCATTTGATAGAACAAATTTCTGCAGGAACGAAACACTGGTTGCATTAATTTATGTAGCTAACATTCCCATTTGTAGCCATCAGAGAATATCCTTGTCATTTATATTGTTGTTAGAAACTTTCTTAATCTTTTTCTTGACTTGCTCTTGTTTTGTACTAATGATTTCTACACTATCAAATCCAGCTCAAGGATATGGCTGAGAGGCTGCCGCCTGGGGTCTATGACACTGAGAGCATGAGATCAGCTTACCTACCAAATGGTTTGGAGACAAATGGCATTCATTCCCCTGATGCAAATGGAGAACGGCATTCAAGATCTGAATCTATCAGTGGAACTTCCCTGGCTTCCCCAACGAGGATTGACTCCATTTCAATCAATGGAACTCTAGGCATCACTCAATCACTCCGGGATTCACCTGGAACCAATGGCAGGGATGACCATCCGGATGTGAGACTGTCCAATGGTAGAGGGGTTCAGCCAAGCTTTAATAGTGTGTCAGAGGCAATTGCTGGGAAAGAAGCTCGGTCTCCTCAAGATGTTGAGAATGGTATGAAATTGAGGGAGTCATCAATGGTTGCTAATGGCAATCATGTTGAGGCTGAGTGGATAGAACAGTATGAGCCTGGAGTCTATATCACTCTTGTTTCCTTGCGTGATGGAACTAGAGATCTCAAAAGAGTGCGCTTCAGGTATTTCTTTATTTCATTTTATTTTAGACATTAATGACTCACTTATTTAGATGGCTCAGAGGTAGAAGAAATATAAACATTTGGTTAAAATGATGTTGTTGATGGGCATTTCTATAAATTCAAGATTGCATTTTTATAAACAATCACAGACCATTCTGAACATGAGCGTTGATGGTAGTACATCAACAATTCACCTAACAAAGGTTTGATATCGTCTTAATCAGAGCTGATTTGATCTGTAATAAACAGCAAAATGATTAGAATATCCCAACACGGTAACCGTTTCATTTATGTTTATTACTATTAATTTATCTGCAGTCGGAGAAGATTTGGGGAGCACCAAGCAGAAACTTGGTGGTCAGATAATCGTGAAAAAGTGTACGAGAGGTACAATGTTAGAGCTTCAGACAAATCATCAGTTAGTGGCCAGGCAGCACGCAGATCAGAGGGAGGCTTGTCCACTGCTTCTCTACCTTAGCAACTGAATGCTGGAGGGGAGCTTGTTAGCACTTATTGCACCTTCGAAAACAAAAGATTTTAAGGTTATGAAGGAAAGCCAATAGCCCTCGCTCTGTCCTCTTTTCTTTTGATTAATGTTCTCCACCTGTCCTCTTTTCTTTTGATTGAAGCTCTCCTCCTCGCTCTGTCCTCATTTCTTTTGATTGATGCTCTCCTCCTCGCTACCCCTCAATTTATTTCTTTCTTCCATTTAATTTACGCTGGGGTATCTAACCCTTTTATATCTATTGTATTGTAGTGTATATAAAAGGACAATCCAGGCAAGAAAGTTTTTGTTCCTGGCTTTCCAGCCATCCATACTGAGTTTTTGGGTCCCCTACACACACACACACACACATCATGCATCGGAGTTATGTTTGGCTTTATTTGCGGGATTTCCCCTTAATGCATTCACCGCATTTCATTGTAGACAAGTTTAAATCAGATCATAGGCTACATAGAAAATGCCGATCAGTTGTAGCTAGGCCGTACAAGGGCTTCACATTGTGTGGCTTTGGCGGAGAATAATACTCTTCCATTTCCTCTTCTTTTTAGTTTTAAAGAAAACATCTTGCATCACCCTGGATGCAGCCTTGTTCTGGATCTGTTGTCTTGACCGCGTCGCGCATCCTTGCACGATCTCACATGAGTATATGACTGTAGAGTGATGGTCTCGGATCGAAGCTTGCAGAATCGGCGGGTAATGCAGAAAACCAATTGAATAGAGTTACGTGCACTGAACCAGTATCATAAATTCTCGGAGCAGCACCTTGGTACTTCCTAGGCTGGCGGTTCTGTCATTACTGTAACAAGCTTACTTCCTTTCAAGTCTTTGCTTGTAGCTTCATGTCTACCTATCAGCTGTAACAGTAGCAGCCGGCCATGAGATGCAGCAGAAAGTTATGCAGTAAAATAGGTATGGTAGAGGTTTAGATAAAGCTAGCTATAATTTGGTCGTTTAATAACCACACCTTACAAATAGAGACCATGGCATTATAGTAATAAAATTAATCAACCGTTTCTTATTATGTTGACATAACAAATTGAAAGATTCAGAAGCCTTGCACGGGTCTTCCTCGCTTGAAACACACTTGAACTTGAATCCCCTCCCCCGAATCCAAAGTTTTCTTTTTCTTTTTATTGTTTAACGACCATTGACTTTAGGCTTTCTATGATGATGACAGTCTCACTTGTTTCACCCGGTCCCTCCAATTCTCTTGTTTATATTAGGTCATAATTACACGGCCATCAAATCTAATCCATTTTGACAATTTCTTCTACAAATGTCACCACCATTGATAGAGAGCCTGGTCTATTATGTCAACTTCAAACTGGATAATCGCTAAAAAGGAAAAAAAAGAAACTGGTGCTGTGTTTCCATTTTACCTCGTGAACCTCTTCAGTTCATATGAAAAAACATCCTCCTCCTCCTCCTCTGACGTTTTGTAAAATAGGGTTACATGGTCTAAAAAGTACATCTCTAGAAATGTAATGAAGGCAGGTACATATAAATCCATATAACCCTCCTTCGAAAATTGAGGTATAGTAGTAGTGCTCTTCTGTAGACCAGAGCAGGAGGGTAGCTAGACGTACGACGTCAGAATCTCATAAAAGAAATCCTTTCCATCAATTAAATGTTATCTCAGATCAAATACAAGGAAAGGAGCATGGTACCGCCTACGTCCCCCTTTGCATAAATCATGGGCGTGTGTGTGATCAACTGTTTATTTCTTGCACGTATTCACAGTTCAGGTCAGTAATGCTAAAATTAATTATGAGAATCCGACGAGCCAATTAATTATACTGTACGAGCAGAATAACAGCAGCATCGACTTTGTAGAGTGGGGTGGATCATATATAATGGAAGAACAATTACCTGTAACGAATGATGGAGCAACAAAATACTGAAATTCAACAAGGTCTTTACTTCGAGAATGCCTCAGCAATTCTAGACTTAGAAAGATAAGAAGCTATATAGGAAGGTACGCCGGAAGAAAAGAATACTCAAGATTGTTACAAATATTTATATCATATGTTCACACACACACACACACACAAAAATTCCTGTCAGTTTTGTCTCTGTAACTCTATTCCAACCAGGAACGAGATATGCAAATTAATGCTGAAGCTATCTTAAAATATCCTTCAAGGGAAGGAAAGTTCACACTAGACGATGCCTCTATGTAAGCATGAGTAATTAATCTCTGCTTTCTCATGATCATGAGATCTTTGACAAAAATAAAAAGAAGTTCTCTCATGAGATGGAGCAAACAAAAGAGAAATGCCAAGAAGTTGAGCACGTAACCTAGTA
>CM063589.1:4407706-4427460 GCA_032356905.1 Salix exigua
TCTAGTGATATTCATACCATGCTTCTATGAGTGGTGAAACAATTGAAAGGCAAGTAGCCACTCGAGTCGTGGATTCTTATTCACGGCAATGGCTCGGTACTTTGTAAACCGATGTCATTGTGCTTCTTCGAAGGAGCAGATGGGGGGATCGGCATTCCTTTTGGGAAGAACCCCGTAAAAGTACTCCGTGAAGAATTCTGAGAATTGGGCTCGATCATCTTCAAACTTTTAGTCTGCCTTGAGCCATAAGTAGTACTTACAAATGGTGCAAGCAAGAGTAAACATAGAACTAGAACCAGATGACTCCTGCCCATATTGGCAGTTAGCCCACAAACAAATGAAGAGTGTATAGAGAGAGAGAGTCCGGAAGGAGAGGGTCAGGTGTGGAAGCTTAAAGGTTTACGCACGCGCACACACCAGTATTAAATACTGCGTTTGGTTTGCTGGTGGTATTGGAGGTGGCTTTTTTGCAAAGGAAACGTTTGGATGAAGAGTAGAACAAAATTCGAACAAGGAGGAAATGTTGAAACTTGAAAGTAAATGCTGGAACAGCATGTGCAATCACATTGACCCATTGGGTTGTGTTCTGTTTATTGTGTTTGGAAATATCATGTGATGGCTGATGTAGAAGACCAAGTGAAATTAATAAATTGTCCTAACACAGCCTGCTCATTCAAATATGCACCGAGAGACCCTTGGATTGAGCGGGTCTTCAGGAAGGGTGTCCCGAGTGAATCTGTACTCATGAAACATCGAGGCCAAAAGTGTATTTACAAAATGGAAGAAAAAGAAGAAGAAAAGATTTGGAGAGAAAGAGGGGCCGTGTAGCATGGTTAGGTGTCTGCATGGGGCCATTCCATACTTAATGGCCGACTCCAGTCTTCAACTGTTGTGTCAGGTTCCTCAACAAAAAACAGGGAGATTTGTCCTGTTGTCAATCCGTTTAGACCCTTTAACGAACCCTTTTGAGTACATGGTGTCATCTCATCTTCCACAACCCCCCCCTGTGAAACCAAATCTTTAGTTTTCTTTCGTTGATGTTCCACTTCTTTTTAGTGACTCTATTGGATTGTTCTTTTTATCTAGTTGCTGAGGAAGGGAGAGTACGGATGCTCAGTAAATAGGGTTCATAGATGGGTGCGCTAAAAAGAGAGAGGCTGAATCGAATGGCCGATTGTAAGATCCGAGGGACAAAAAAGTGCTCAGCGTTCTTGTGAAAGATGAGGGCCGAGCTTGCGGGTTTTCACTGGATTGAAAGTTCATGTGACTAGTCTCTGCATGTGGAGTCGTTTCTGAACACCAGCCAAGGTTGGGATCCGTCCTCGATCAATCATAGCAGATCATTTTCGTTTTTTTATATCATTACTGAAAATTCTCGAGGATTTCAATGGAAAGAGCAGGCTAGGAAGGCGAACATCCCTGTGATCAGAATCGAAGCTTTTCTCAGTTGATATGTGCTTTCATCGATTTCACGGATGTCTAAATCCATAGACTCGCAGCCTAGCAATAGTAAATATGTAATGCAACTCAAAGCAAAACGTGCAATCTAAAACTCAATTCAGGATTGAAGAGCGGCTTATGAAAATCACCAGTGAATCAAGAGCCCTGCTGATCCCCCGATAACTTGTTTGATGTTTTTTCCAAGACCTCACACACACAAGTTTTATTCCGTGTGAATCATTGGCCCTGCATTTTTTCTTTTCCATTGCCAGCCCCACCTGCCTTTAATGTGTTTGACAACACCTGCAGCTCGAGGATTAACAAGATATATATAATTCGATAATTTCTTCTCGTCTTTACTTCATTGACGTGTGATTTTGATAACACCACGTTCAGGAAATGGATAGGCCGTCGTGCATTGTCATATTGTATCCATTTCGACTACATTACCATGTGCGGCGTGGGCAAACCAGCTCTTCTCCTTGTTTTCGTATGAAACGGTGGCAATCGAGCTTTCTATGATGGAGTTTGACATTGTTCCAAAATCCTTTTTTTTAAATATTATTTTTGAATTGTTTTGATGGGGTGATATACTGAAATAAAATTTAAATAATAATAATAAAATATTATTTACATCGACCACCATTTATTGCTGGAATGACGTCCAGGAGGGAGGCAAATGACCTTAAAGCCTATTGGGCCTATGCTTAAGGAAGTTTTAGACTTGGACTTTTAGGAGGTTGAGAGCTTGGACTTTTGGAGAGGATGAATATGGCCCAGAATAACCACACTGGCACTCCATTGATTGGATTTTTGGAGAGGATGAACATGGTCCAAACGAAAGCCTTGATTTTTCAGGTTTTTATTCCATCTCATGAAACGTTTTCCATCACAAGATTTGATTTATATCTTCCAACAAAATCACCGATTAAGAAAAAAAAGTATGATGCAGTGGCTTATTCATAGTCTTTAATTTTATTTTTTAACACGAGACTATATTGTCTATTTTATTTTATTTTATTTTAAATAATATATATATATATATATATTTTAGGCTATTTCATATATATATATATATGAAATAGCCTAGACATGGATGCAAGGGCTTTCCTCGAGTATCGCGAGTACTGCATTCAATTTATTCAAATAAAAAGGGCTAAAATGTAAATAAGAAACAAGTAAAAAAGGAAGGGGGAAAGCTAGCGAAATCAAAACCAGGTCACTAGAATGACAACATGTGGAACTCGGCTAGCTTAGATCATTTAATTTGACTAATTCAGCCAGAGAAATCAAATGGTTACGGTGGCCGGCTCGTGGCTAAACCACATAAAATTATTTTAAAAGATATACACACATATAAATTATTTTTAAAATTTTGTAGGTTAATAATCATTACTATAAAATAAAATTAATAATTCATGAAAAAAACATATATTTATTTTTATTCTTTCATCAAACTACTTGCAATGTCATCACGAACTAAATCGATACGTGAATGTCTATGCAATCCCTTGCTATTTGATCAAGAAACAACATATGATAACAATATCATTAGTAACAACATCTGCTATCTAGTTGTAGAAATATAATTCCAATGTCAAATTCAGTTGCAAGTTTTTAATTCATAATCAATTGAAAAACAACAGGGTTGTGAAGTTCAACAAAGTCACACTCTTTTCCCTTTCATCAGGATAGATCTTTATCTACATATTTTTATTTTTAAAATAATTTCTTTAAAAAATGGTCTGAACCGGACCCAAATAAATGGAAACATATATTATTTGAAATTACAGCACAAACACCCACTTTATAAATCAACTCGCCATAATTATTTTTTTTCTCCTATAAAAAGTACATTACTAATAGTTACACTTTTTTCTTATGCTAAGAAAAAGTTTTATATATATTTCAATTTATTTTATTTAGATTGAATTTAAAATTAAATTATATAAAAATTATTTCCTGTGAAGAGGAGGGTTAGTAAGGCCAAGGATAACTAGTAGCCATGAATCAACACAAACACAAGCTCTAGCTCAACAATCTCCATACCAATGTCGTTGTTCCCTCCGCCACCAACTCACCTTCCAACTTCCTTCACTTCCAAACACCATTTCATTTTCAAACTCACACTCTCTATTAGACCCGCAAACCCTCCTTTTCTCCTCTCCATTTTCAAGGCCTCTACATAAAATGGAGGAGCTGAAGTTTCAGCCTTTACCGCCACTCTAGAAGGACCAAAATCGGAGCAGAAGGAACCAAAGGCTTTTGAATCAATTCCTGTGGTCGAGGAGAACTCTAATGGAGTTGTGGCTTCTTGTGGAGGGGTGAAGATTTAAGTGAGTAAATTTGAGGACCCCGAGTGGATTTCAGGGACTAGGAACTTGAAGCAGTTCGAGAAAGATGGGAAAGCTGATTGTGATACTGTTATGGATGCCTTTTCATGTATAAGGCTTGGAGAGAACCTGCAATTGATTTTAAATGAATACTCGAACCACAATTTTGATCGATTGAAAAACATGAGAAAACTACTTGTGAAAATAAGTAATTTCACTCGATTTTTTTGGTGGATCCTACAATAAATTATACTAATTTTGCATTTACCAAACGTTGTGAATATGCTTGAAATGCCCGTGGAATTGCAGCAATTCCCAACCAAGTACAACATCTTTAAGATGATGTTCAAGCATTGAAGATACTTATGAATTAAGATAAAATTAAGTCCTGCTTATAAAAAATAAATAAATAAAGGAAAAAGTGTAGAAAAATACTTTCAGGAGGGGTAGAGGACCACCAAAAGGAGAAGAGTTCCAGCAGTTACGCGGTGCAAACTGGCACGAGTCTTCAACCTGCTCCCGTATCTTCTTCTTGATTTCCAGTTCATTCTTTTTATTAAAAATATATTTTTTATTTACTTGAAAATTTGACTAAGCAAAAAACAAAACAAAACAAAACCGACATTAAATTTTGATTCTTTCCTTCTCCTACAAAACCCCCTTTTCTCCCTTCCTCTGTCTCTGCCTCTCTCTCTCTCTCTCTCTCAGAGATGGGGAGAGACGAGCTCTGCATAACTGTACCCAGCCTTTTTCTCTGTCCGATCTCTCTCGACTTGATGAGATCTCCCGTATGTCTCTGCACCGGCGTCACATACGATCGCTCCAGTATTCAACATTGGCTCGACTCCGGTCACGACACCTGTCCAGCCACCATGCAAGTCCTCTCCTCCAAGGACTTTGTTCCTAACCTCACTCTCCACCGCCTCATCAATCTCTGGGCCTCCAAAGCCCCCACCAAGTCCCCTGCTCTCGCTCCTGCGGTTTCCGAAGAGAAAGTTAGGGTCTGGATTGAAGAAATTAAGAGTGGAAAGATAGAGAGGTGTCTGGACTCGATTGTAGAGTTTGTTAGCTGTGGAGAGGTGAGCCGAAGGTTTCTGGTCAGTTTTGATGATTTTTTGGAGGCGATCGTGGGTGTTTTGAACACAAATTGCGTACAAATTCGTGTTCTGGAGTCGGTTATCAGGGTTTTAAGCTCAATTTTGCTTGAAAATGGAGTCAGGGAGAAATTGAACAAATTATTCTTCATATCAAATTCGAATTGCTTGCCTTCCTTTATATCTGTTCTGCGAAACGGGAGTTTGGAGTACAGCATCGCATGCGTCACCGTTTTGGAGTCAATTACAATGAATAACCAGTCAAAACAGTTCGTTGCAGGTACACAAGACGTCTTGCCGGTTCTAGTACAGCTTCTCAAAACTGAAAACGACCATCAGGATTTAAACGAAGCAGTCTTGTCGTTTTTGATTTCGGTGTCTATTACTCGGTCAATCAAGACTCGGCTAGCTCAGCTCGGGCTGGTTGGAGCTCTATCGAACATGCTGTTGAGCCAAAACGCTGCCGTTTCTGTCGTGGAAAAGTCACTGAAGGTATTGTCAATTATTTGTACGTGCGCGGATGGGCGGTCAGCGATAAGCGTTGACCCGATGTGCGCAGGAGCGATAGTGGAGAGATTAATGAAGGTCTCAAAAACGGCAACGGAGGACGCCGTAATGGTGCTGTGGAGTATGTGCTGTCTGTTCAGGGATGAGAAGGCGCAGGAGAAAGTGGCGAGGAGCAATGGAGTGGCGAAAGTCTTGCTGGTTATGCAAAGTGAAGGTGGGGAAGGGAATGTGAGGATGATGTGTGGTGACTTGATCAAGGTCTTAAGACTTGGGTGTAAAAATGGTGGTGGCCATGGTGGGACGGTGAGTTACGAGACCAAAACTACTCATATCATGCCTTGTTAAATTACCGGAGACGCCGAATATGACGACGCCGACGACGATCATCTCGTCGATGGTGTGGAATTATTATTTTTTGTTTAAATTATAATAAATAACGACCGCATGAAAAACAAAATACTCCATTGTTTTACTCTTGTTTTAATTTGCAGCTCAGCTTCCAGTCTAATGAAAATCTATATAAACAGATGCTGCGTGTGAATTATAGATCTTAAGGAGTATTAAATAATTGATCAAACATGGAAGAAACCACTTCACACATCTTTTAAAATAGTTCCTTTTTTTTTAAAAAAAAAAATAGAATCGAATCCTGACTTGCTTGGCTATGAAGTAACCTCAAAAGTCCTCCTTTATTGAGTTGGACTGAATGAATGAGCTTGACCAAGTTGGTATGTTATTTTAGACGTTGAAACTGATTCAGCTTAAATGCCTCATAAATAAATAAAATACTAAATTTCAAATTCCCTGTGGTACTACTAGTAATCAGACACAAGTACACCTCCATCCATAGCGCACATCATCATCATCATCACCACAACCCTCCTCTCCATATCTCCCCCCTTTTCTTCTAAAAAACTCAGTGGAATTCAAGCAAACAACTCAGGATGGTACAACGCAATTATGTTATTGTCTATGTGAATTATGGAAGCCTAATTAATTAAAATAAGATGGTAATAATGGAAAAGCTGAAAAACCAGTGGAAGGACCGTCAAACACATCATCAAAACTTGGAAATTGAGTGGTAATAATTGTTTAGAGTTGGCTTGTCTAAATTAAATTATTGAAACTCTAGCTAAGTTTCATATCCACCTCAAAAATAATATACAAAGTTACAGCCTTGATGTCAACCATGCCAGGGTATCACAGCAGCAGATCTAAGAAAGTAATTGAGGTGCGGCTGATGAAAAGTAAAGGAGAAAATGAAATACTTCATTAATTATACATGTAAGGCCACGAATGGCGATTTGTGCAAGAGATCCACGAACGACCTATCAAGGTGCAATATGCTTTTAACGTAGATATATGCCGATTTACCTCCGGTACAGCTTCATACAGGTTGAAGTTTGCCAATTCTACACACTCAAATCATTCGTCATTCAACTATTTGATGAATGGATTGAGTGTTTCCTCTTTTACAAAATGGAGGATCAAGCAAATATTATGGCTTTTATTTACCTGCGACTTAATGTAAATCCCCCCCAAAACCATGAGCATTAGATGTCTTCATTTGCAGACAGAGCAATCGAGTAGTTGAGATTCTTGACTAACAGAGGAAGATTACAAAAGCCATTTGGTCCCATTTTCCCAAGAGTAGACGCACAGAATATTCACTTCCCGTAAAGAATTATTTGGTCGGGCAGGTATTCGCAAAGATTTTCCCTTGATTATTAACGAAGGGCTCTATATTATGTTCTAGGATCCAGGTAAAACACAGAAGGTAAAATATCTAGGTGCTACATGGACTTGATTTCCCTGAGAATAAAGATCCTTGATGCAGAGGTAGACATGTATTGGCCAGCCTCTTACGGGTGCTATGGCAGAACTCTATACATTGATGAATGATTTCAAGGTGCTTGGAAACGCCTGGACATGCTAGATGAGTTGTTCACGGTGGAGAGCTATCATGTCCACTCTCACTGGGTGAACTCGTATCTGTGTTGATGATTTTAGCCAAGAATACTGGAATCCTGTATGGTACTGGTGCTTCTGGTAAAGATATCGCATGTTTATGAAATTCTGGTGTACAAATGCAGAAACAAGAACCAGTTAACAAATAACCAATGAGAAAACAAGGGATAAGACTTACCAGCAACAATGATATTTAATCCCCAACTCACAGCCACCAAATCGAGTAGGAGCAACATCTTATTCTCGCAACTCCCTGTGCTCCAAGTAGTGATGCAAAATAGTCAGCCTTGCCGTCTCAAATTCAAAGTATCCCAAAGCCGAAAAGCAAGCTCTATGGATCACTCTAGGACCCATTCCCCTTCTAAATCCCACCCACCCTTCCTCCTTCAAAATCTGCTTCACTGTCGCCGAAACACCACTATACAAACATTCTCAATTACAGCTGCAGCCTCCCCATTCATTTGGGTCATCAGCCTAGTCTTAACCACATCAAGTGGTGTGGTTAAAGACGCTGAAATAGCCCCAGCCAATGCCCCACAACAAACATTCTCAATTGGCAGCAAATGACTCTTTCTAGTCCTACTCAAAACATCTGCCATACTCGAATGAGGAATAACCCAACACACCAGCAGGCAAATTCCTTAACAAAAGTAGCAGAATACCCTGATGAAGACCGAAGATACCATCTTTCTCCAAAATTTTCAACCAAACCTCCCCAGATCTCCCCTTTGCACCAGCCTGCATTTGCTGGGCAATCAAGTCTTTAGGCACCGTTATTGCTGATGACACGATATTGCCCATAGCACCGACAGTTGGAGGGATTATCACAGGTGGGTACTTCTCAAAATTTTGCAAAATTGATTTGCCAAAATACACAGATGAGGATGCAGTAGAACCCTCAATAACAGCAGACACACCACTATAAAACCCCAAAATCCCACTCTCATGAAAGGTCTTGACCACAGCGTCAAGTGTATTTTTATAATCTGAGATTCACCCTTTGTTTGCGACTTAGTTCTAACTGTATCAAGTGGGCGCATACACATAAGTAAGTGCACCAGCTATGCCGCTGCCACCTGCTCCTATAAGAGCTCTCTCAAAAACCGAAAGGCTTTTCGTTAAATAGTGGACTTTGGGGCTGTTTCTTGAGGTGAGTTGAAGATATTTTGGGCTTTTGGGGGAATTTAAGGAGATGGAGTGTGAGGCAAATGGGAGGGTGGTTATGGTGTGTTTTTTGGTGAATTTTTGTGGGTTTTGAAATAAGAGAGAAGACAAGTGAAGAGGTTGGTGAAGTCAGTTTGGATTGATGGGCTGTGGTGATTTTGAGAGTTTGGAGATGCACAGAGATTTACCTCCATTTCTGCAGGAAAAGCTTCTTCTGCTACCTACCTCTAGTCTTCTCTCAGGTTTTTTTTTAAGGATTGGCTGCATGTGCTGTCTCCATAATCGTAATTCTGTCTGCTGTAATTTTCTTTGTGATAAAGAAAAAGAGGGGTGTTGGCCGATGAACTAATTATTGGTCAAGGTGCTTCTGCTACCGTGCTTAAACTATTTCCTTTCATCACTGGGTTTGCAACAATGGTACTAGGCTGCTTAAGACATGAGAACTTGGTTCAACTTCAAGGATGGTGTTGTGAGGGAACAGTATTATCCCTAGTTTCAAGAACACTTGCCCAGTGGTAGTACCCGCGACAAAGTCCATAAGAGCACCAGTTCTGCAATTTTTCTCTCGTGGAAGCAAAGATTAAATATAGTCCTTGGAGTTGCTTCAGCTCTTTCATACATGAAGAATGTGAGAGAGATAATTCATAGAGATGTGAAAGCTTGCAATACAATGCTAGATACAGAGTTCAACGTCAAGCTTGGAGATTTTGGTTTAGCAAAGTCTATGAACATAGTTTATGAAAAAATTATCCTTGACCAGATTTATGAAAAAATCTTGCTGGATTTGGATTTATGGATGAGTTGAAACGTGTTGAGAATGGATGGGAAGATGGAAGCTATTGAAAATATAATTAGTTAATACGGATTTTGAATGATATAACAAGTCTTGAACTTTCTAAGCGGAACCCTACTTTTTTTTTTATATAGCATTAGATTGCATTAAATCCTTAATTTGCTTATAATGTGTTCATAAATGCAAAAGCAACTGCGTACAATAGTGTCTCGATTGCTTTGTAAAAGTTTTCTAGCATGTTTTCTGTGACGTTGTTGAAGTGATCTTACAATGAAAATTCAAAACCTGGGACGCCAGTGAAATTGCTGCGAACGTGACTAGTTCTTCTTCTTTCGATGATTTCTATGTTGTTTTGCAAATTGTCATAATTAAATTTAGGTTTGAACAGAAAGATTATGTTTCATTTTGGACATATGTTAAGTTTCTTCTATTTATATATACTCATATATATTAGGTTGCTTGTCCTCCGAAATTTGTTCGTGTATTGCTGGTGTTTTTTTTTGTGCATTTTCTCCTCATTTTTTCCCCTTTCCCGACCAAGCATTGCTTGTCGAAGAACAGGTTTGTTGCGGTAATATTTGCTTGTGAATAACATGTCTATCTCCTTCTTTATTTTTAATTATGGATTGCAACATCAGCACTATTCATCATAGAACTACCACCCTCTCAAGAAGAAATAGTCAAGGGATAATCCAATTGTACTCCGTGATGACTGGGTTTCAAGTTCATATTTTTCTAACTTGATGAAAAATATCATTTTTTTTTGTTATTTAGCTCGTAATGAAAAGGAGTTTAAGGAAGAGTTTTAACTTGAACCTTTTAGATTTGACACAATCTTTCACCTCATTTTTAGTGTTTTATTTTTAATATTAACCCATATATAAAAATAAAAATTCTCAGAAGCGTGGTTTGATATATAGGACTTCTAAACTCGCTGAGGTACGTAGGAAAAATAAATTGACACACGGAGCATGGATTTGACCCTTGATGAAGGAAATACATAGCACTCACTGCCTTCAATCGTTTTTGCTTTATATATTACTTCAATAATAGAACCGTGCCCGGTTTTTCGCTGATGAAAAGGAGGATGGAAATATCAAGATGGTAGTTTCACACCATTTTGGAGTTTTCAAGGATTATCCTTCATTCTATATTTCAGATTTTACATGTGCTACTAAGTATTTAATGATGTTATTTAAGAATTGAGTTCCCATAGTAGGCTGTCAATTTTCACACGCCACATCATGAGCTGCTCATAATTGTAGGAGGAACAATTCCAGTACTCCCTCGAAAGTTTTTTTTTTTTTAATCAACTATAAAAAAACTTTGAAAGTTATATGGAAAATCAAACTATAGAGCTCATTAATAATAAAAAAATAAATTACTCACATGTTTTTTTTATGAACTAAGCATTGCAATTGCATCATATTTGAGTCTGAACATTAAATGGTTTTATTAAATATATTGTTGCTTTGTTTCTTATTTTACTTTTTGTTAGTTGTTAAGTTATTTTATGTTTTTCTTTATTCTTTATTTAAATCATATTGAAAAAAAAGAATTAAAAGATTGTGCATTATTATTTTTTTAAATAAACTATGTATCTAGTATTATTTGAACTTTTTAATTAAAATAGAAGATTTGATCTCATCGAATTACTTTAAAAGAGTTGTATTAATTTGATCATATCTCGAAAGTTTATGGATTTAAAAAAATCTATTAGTCTTAATAACGTGAAGGTTGAATGATTGGAATTTCAGAAGGGATATTGACATAATTGAAACTTTAAAAAAGATAAATTGAAAATAACCCTTTTAAAAATATTTAATGACCTATTAACACATTCTCATAATGTTATAAGGGTATTTGTAGATAATTGTTCTTTTGACAAGTATTTCTAGACAAGTTGTTACGTATTAAGAGGAGTGAATTTTCATTATTCTAAATCTTAGGTATTAATAATCCACATCTTAATTGATATACTTATGAACCCAATTCTTTTTGCAGTCTCTTCTATCATTTTACTAAAAATAAAATCGGTTTCAATTAATAAAACACCTATACGAAGCATTTAACGAGGCTTTTGCTAAAACGGAAGACGTGCATCATGCCATTTTATATATTTAAACAGCCAACTCGGTTACTTTTCGCATACTCCTACTCCAAAAGGAAAAATCAAAAAAGACCTTTCCCTCTCGAGTCATCATTGAGTTTGAAAACGAGCTACTGCTAATCATCATGAATGGAAACGTTAACCTGGAAATGGTCGAGGCAGAAGAGTCAGAGAACTCAATGGGAACGCCAGGGATGTTGGTGACGACTGATCTACTAGACGATTTCATTGGTCGTACGTATTGATTATGTCTACGAACAAGCCGTATAAATTATGGTATAAACAAGTGAAAAACATATATCAGAATTGACAGACTCTCCTTTGTAAATCTCCAAGTTTTAATTTTACCATGAGGTTTCCATTTCTGCCGGGCCGACTAAAGGTCTCCACATTTATGAATTTTAAATTAGTGCAGCCAGTTAAAGTCATGCTAACCAGCTTTCGTTTTCACCATTCACAACTTTCCCATATTGATTAGTATAATGATGCCAATATGAACCTTCATTGGCTGTTTTTTTTCCTTAACTACTGTTCTTGTTTAACCACTCCCGCATAACTTGGCTAATTATGTAAGATATATACCTAAAAGTTTCGAACTCTAACCAAGTGGTAGAGCATAATATTGATTTAATTTTCTTGACTTCGTGGTCCCAAAAGATATTAATAAAAAAACAATGCAATTGTCAAAGAAAATAATTTGAAGAAAAAATTATGATAGTATTTCCTGAAAAAAAAATGATAGAATAAAATATATAAAATATTGTCAATGGTTTCACCAGCAATTTAAGCCCGACAATCTTCTATCCCTCCTCTTCTTCTTCTTCTTCTTCTTCAATTCAAACCTTAACCCTAATTTCTTTAAATTCCTAACCCCCCCAGCCACCCAACGTGTCGCCCAATGCAACCTTCTTCTTTTTGTTTCATTTGCTGTCAAACTTCACTCTATTGAAGGTTTGTTTAGAAGTGTTTTCAAAGTGTTTTGCACTTGAAAATATATTAAAATAATATTTATTTTTTTAATATTTATTTTTAACATGAACCCATAAAAACAATCCAAAAACACTAAGAAAATTAATTTGAAGCAAACTTATATTTCAAGTTTTGATGAAAAAGGATTCAACCTCAATTCCAAATGGGCACTAAGTAGAAAAACTCAACTAATTTTGTCGTGACACCCATTTATGTTTAAATTTAATTTTTTTAAAAAATTGTTTGTTGGATTTGTAGTTTGCATGTAAATTTAAGTGCTTTACTTGATATATAATGATAATTTTATCGTATTAATGTATGGTTTGTATTTTAGGATTTGTTTGGGATTTGGATAAAATGAATTTAATATGTGACTTTGTAATTTATGCGTGTTAAAATTGAAAAAATAATGGGTAATTTAATGAGTACTAATTATTTTTTCTTGTAAATTTTATGATTAAGTTGGAAATTTGGGCTCTTTGGATTTCCTAGGCTGTGTGAGGATTTCATGTATAATATTTTAAAATTATTTGGAAGATAAATATCAGTTTTTTGTTTGATTATTAGACAAATTAAGGTGATGCTGCTTTTATATTATTTCTGATGGACTTTATGTTTGGTAAACACATTAAGCGATTCAAAACTCACCGCTTTTAGTTTAGCCAATCTAGCAGGGCCAACCAACTTAGCAAGGAAGCTAAACCTCTCCCACTTGACCAAGCCAAAATATCTTTTTGAGTTAGATAAGTTTCTTAATATTTTCAGTTTATAAAGATGACACAACTGGTTCTAAAATTCGACTATCTATATTGGTATGCTTTCTTCTTCTTCTTGTCAAAACTTTTCATCTTTTCTATGTCAATAGCATTGTTGAAGCAAGCATTTGTACTTGAAATATTGAATATGTCCATGCAAAAACAAAACAAAATCGTGATTTCTGACAGAATTGTTGAGGAATAGAAAGCCCCAATGAGATATTTTCCACTGACAATGTTATTTCCAATGAAATTTTATCTGAATACCAATGAAATACTCCGTAATGTTTTTATTTATTACTATTTTCGAGTAGTGTATGGGATAAAAACTCTAGGTTTAGAGCACTGATCCTTGTATTTGTTTCACATAGATAGACAGTGTATTTATGCATCAGAAAATACTTGATGGATGTCAAGTGCCTTCACATTCACTTGGTTTGGCAAGAGCTAGGATGGCATCGCATGTTTCTATTAATAGTTTGACTCGCGCGGTGTTGGTGTCATGTAGGCCACAAGCTGAAGCACTTGATTCAGGTATACTTTAACAATACCATATTACTATATATTCAGAAATTTATTTCCAAACCGCTTCAGCTATACTAGTAATTTTGTAGTTTTTTCAACTCCAGTGCATTCCAGCCACGAACTTAAGGTCACATATGAAAGTCAAGGTCAACTTTTAGAAGGGTGCCAGGCCACTGTCCAGGTTGGGTTTGGTTGAATCAATATTTTAGCCGAGCTAGCTCAGCTTGGAAATTATTATCAATTTATCTAATTTGGCCGCATTTAGAACCTGTTCACATGGGTCTAACAGGCTGATCTGTATTTATCCAGCTCAAAACTTTGACGTATGTTGAGTAACAAAAGTTTTTTTTTTTAAACATAATGCCCACCCCGTGAAGATCAAAAACAGACGGCTTCCTGAAGTTTTTTTTTAGATTCGAGAAGCTTTATCTTTGAAAAGAGTTTTTTATGAACCTAAATGAGTAAGTAAAACCCTAATTGTTATGGATTCGATTGCAGGGTGTGGGGTTTTCGAGCTTCGAGATAGCAACTGCCTGAGTAAATCACTGGAAGGGTAAATCATATACTAAAGAGAAAAGCAGCAGGTATAGACACAGAGGGTTAGAATTTGAAACTCGCTTGAGGATCGCCTTGATTCAAACTTTAAGATATACAAGGAGATTTTGGAGGGTTTCCATGTAGAGGAGAGAAAGATTCAAAATGACTTCGTCAAAAAGGATGGTATAGGATTCAGTAGAGGAGCTTGACTTGACTTTGATCCATGTAATAAAGGTTCAGAATGACATTGTCACGAAGGATGAAGTTGAATTTAGCAGATCGAGGAGCTTGACCTGACTTTGATCGATGAAATAAAGTACTGAAAATCAACCCTATTTCAAGCCGCGCTTCAGTGAAACATCTATTGGGACCCGTTTATCTTCCTCATCATTTAAAACAAAACATTGGTGTTCCTCGTTATCTATTTATCAGCCACAAGAAAGAAAAAAGAAACAAAAGACATCTTGAATATTTACCGACGCTAGCTTGCTGCCAGTTGCTCGAAGAAAATAAATATATAGTAGTTATCCCCGTATATTTATGGACTAATCTTTATCTTGTCTTCCCGTTTCCTCCCTGACCATCATATGTTGGTTATGTGGTTTGACATTAGTTCGCTTATGAGGAATGAACCAGGTTTATTTATCTAAAAATACGATTTGATATTGGTTTATCCATGAGAGATGAACCCGGTTTATTTATCTAGGGGTGTTACTTATTGGTAACTGTTAAATAATCTCTCCTCTTTAGTTTAAATATGGACTTTCCTCTCCATAATGATAACAAGTTATTCATCTCTCTCTCAATACTCTACATTAAATTTGTTACGATCTGCAAAGACGTTTTTGCCATGAAACATAACTTTGGTTTTAGTAATCGAAATGGTCCTAAAGCATAGATCCGGAAACAAAGAAACAGAATATCACAAGTAAATTTTCCGTATAGAATCTATATCATACATAAGAGTAATTTGATGGTAATCAATGAAGATCAATTTCAATGATACTCTATTGATCCATAGTTAATCAGTGTCTGGATGTGATGTTAACTCCTATTTCAATGCATTTTTATGGTTTTATCCATCTAGCACAACTCTTTATCTCAAGGGATGTATGAGAATGTGTGTGGAAAGTTTTGAAAAAAATTAAAAAAATTTAATTTTTTTGGTGTTTTGAGGTTATTTTGATGTGCGGATGTCAAATTTTTTTTTAAAAAAAATAAAAAAATAATTTTAATATATATTTTTTTAAAAATACTTTAAAATAACTTCAACCAAATGGTCACACTTTTAAATAGTCAGCAAGCATCAACTGGAAAATTACCAGGCAGAAAACAATAAAAGGTTGCCGCATGTTGCAACTTGATTTCATTACATGATATTTTATCTAATGGCGGTTACAACTTCATGCCATCCGAGGTTCCTTGCATGAAAATAATCTCTAGATTCATGAATATTTTGTATACGGACAAGCTGCATATGTATAAAATATTGTCACATTTCCCACGAAATGCATCAAACAGAACTGAACTCGACAAACTGTGGCATTGAAATATCCAAACATTATGATTGGACAGAGTATAAAATAAGACCATAGAACGTGTAATTAAACAAATGAGAACTGAAATTTCAATTACTGTTTCAAATTAAATGCCACGGAGTACATGACAAAAAATGGTATCAAAAAAGGGACGAGTCTGATCACAAGATACTGAGCTAAGTTTCCCCCAATCAAATGTCCAATCAAATAAAAAATATGAATAGATAAAGCCTGCAAGAAGTCTCCAACTGGCTGGCAAACCAAAAGAAAGATCAGATTTTCACTATTGCCCCATTTTTCTATCATCAAAGCAAAATAAGCTTTAGAAAAAGAAAGAAAAAAAGAGTAAAACCTTTTCCCTTTGTCCCTACCTTGAAACGATCAAAGGTCAAAGAAATTATTGTAAGCATTGAAATTATTGAAAAGGTCTATAGATGGAGTGCTTGGAGAATTTATGCGTGGCGAAAAAAAGGTTGAAGGACTAGTCATGTAACTACCCTCCATAAAATTCCTGTTTCCATGAAGAACAGGACTCAGATCATGGAAGAAGCTAACCGAGTTTGGATCAGGAGAGAAGAAGTTTTGTGGTATTGGAGGAAGTGAAGCTGGCCCAGGAGACAGAATTCCAGGACCCAAACTTGGTCTCTCCATTATTTGATCAATCTCCATGATCCCTTCAACGTAACCCAAATCTCCGTCTAGCTGCTGCTGCTGCTGCTGCTTTTGCAGATCCTTGGGTGACTTGGCCTTCTCAATTGTAGCATACCTTGCCGCAGGCGATATTGCACCACAATCATCATTAAACGGATTGGAGGAGGCTGATGTTGATGAACTCGTGGAAGTTGATGATGAACCTGTAAGACGTTGAACTAGGGTCATGAAGTCGTTAGGGTTTGTATGGATCACCTTAGGTGACACTGTATAGATTATCACGGGAGGGCGTGGCTGTGTTGGTGGTTGATTCTGTGGTTGCTGTTGGAATGGTCGCGGTGCTACTGGTGGTTTTCTGATCTTGTGTGAATCTTTGCGGATTTTCAAAGCTGGTGGTCTAGGACCTTGCAATTCTTTTCTTGGTGATCTACTGACAGGGAAGTCTGATGAATCCATGCTGAATCCTGTATGGTGAACAAGAAGGAACAAAAGGAGATGGAGACGATGGTAAGGAGGAGGAGGAGGAGGAGGATAAAAGCATTATTGCTGTGTTGTAAATTATTATAAGGGAAACACAGGGGGAAGGACACTGAAATATTTGAAGGAGAGCTGGTCAAAGGAAATAATGGGATATATTAATTAAATACCATTGGAAGATGAATAAAGATCGGCTACTTCTTAAAGTGATTTTCAAGTGGCCGGTTTCGTGATGTTATTAATGTTTGAACATGTCCAAGTTTTTCCTGAGAGGGATGTCAGAAGTGGAAGGAGTCATTTGGCAAGTGAGACCAGGCCGCAGTGACGTCTGATGTGCATTTCCATGTAAGCAAATCCAGGAGTTAGCTAGTTTTCGCCGGGGGTGGGGATCAAAATGTTCCTTTTAACCTATTAACTTCACAGGATAGACGAACAACATGATTTTCCTAGGGTTACTGTATATTGTCCTGCTAATGTTGTGAGCTCGGCATCATGGTGTCTCGACGTCTAGTTAGAAATAAGAGAAGAAAAGGTTTCTGAAAATATTAGGAGGATGTACAATAGATCTTGTGTTTATATGTGTAGGGTAGCATATAATAATTATCGTATAATGCCATGTAATACCATATCATGCTTTCCATAATTCACCCATTAAGTTGATATTATGATTGGGATCCTTTTTTTTTTTTTTTCACTTTCATCCCTTATTATTTTGTTGATTGAAAATCTAAGTTGCTTGGCTTTCTAAACTAAGATATAATATATCTTTAATTTGTTTTTATTAAAATCAATTTTCAATCTGAAAAGTTAAAGCACTTGATTTAAAAACTCTTGTCTTCAGAGACCCATAAAAGCCACAGTGAAAAGCCCAAAAGAATCATATTTACCAAAAATAATCTGGCAGTAAGCTATCGATCCGACCACGGAACATTTGTGATAAGCAAATGGACATGGTCACATGGCTTCAAAATATCAATGATGTCAACTTAAAAGCGAAACTCAAACCCAACTCTCTCTTTTTCCGAGCCTGCCCATCATGGCTAAAGCACCAATTAGGTGAGGACCCAGGAATTGGGCTCTATGTTCGGACTCGATAATTAAGCTCTCGAGTCTTTCTTGATCGAGATGGAATACAAATTAATCTCTCTTAAAAAAATATATGAGATAAAAATCCAATTTTTTTCTTGGTTCATCTGAATGCTCATGGACCACAGGACATAATCCAACCCCACCTTTCCTAGATTCAGGATTGCATTATTTTTTTATTATTTTAAATGAATATGTTTTGGTATTTTTAGATCATTTTGATATGCGGATGTTAAAAATAATTAAAAAAAATAAAAAAATTATTTTAATATATTCTGGTACAAAAAGCAGTTTGAAAATCTGCTACAGTTTTGGGTACATTAATATCGACTATTTTTCTTAGTTTTCTTTTCTTTCTTTGTTTTTTCTTCTCTTTTTTTTGTAAAAAAATTACTGTGCGATTACATGATAGAAAGACGAAACTGCCAATCCCACCAATACCCTTTAATTTCCTCAAACGGAAACCAGGTAAGAGCAACGATTTGCGGTCTATGGCAAATCTTCGATCTGGCAAGCTCACGAGCAACCTAAATTTATAAGTGCATGGATGACTTTATGGGTCCCAATAAACCCTCATAAATCGATACGTATAAACCATATATTGTATCAGGCGAGCACCATGCACGTGTCTTTGATTTTCCTAGACCTTGTTACTGGGACACATTGAACATGATGCTCATCAATGTTCAGTGTTTAGGGTTATAGAGCCACCCATTGAACATGTTGTTATGAACACCAAAAATCAGAAGAAAATGAGTCGTGGAAGCTAGCTGCAAATGAATTTGTTAACCCTTATTTCTGCGAATTTAATCTGATCATATGGATCATGAAAGTGATGCAAACCCCCCCCCCCCCCGGCCACATGATCCCATTCCTCACTCGATATCAGGTCCTGCTGGGAGTATCCCGATTGATAGCTGCCCGTACCTGATCGATGCATGCTGCTTTAATTTGTTTCTCGATGAGGGATGGCGTTTTCTGGCTGTTGTCGGTGGTGGTAATTTAATTTGTACTAATTATACTCGTCTAATTAATTTGTTTTAATGCGAGTGGAAAATATTGTTGGGTGGTGTGCGGTGGTGAATCCCTGCGTGGATAGGGAGAAACGAGACCTTTCTTTGTTTCTGGAAAATGACATCTCGGTGAAGCTAAAACCACACACATTGTGTAGCCAGCACGAGGCTTGGATCGAAGATCAACGGTGCTGATACAAGTCTCTGTGGTGTGAGAATGGCTAGCGTAAGTGTCTGGTGAATAAAATCTTGCTATATATTATGTTTTCTTCTTTCAAATATCTGGATTGCAAGAATGAATGAGTAACTCTTACACCTAAAATGCTATCACCATCACCTTCCATATATAGCTATGACCAAATTATATTGGAGATCTGCGTATCGTGCATGAAACTGACGTCCGCCCGCTACTTAATTCTCTCTCAACAAGTAGATAGTTTCGAAAGAAAGAAAAAAAGTACAATCACTCAAAAATCACAATTTAAAATCATTTTTGATATTAATACATAAAAATAATTTTAATATATTAAAAATATTTAATTAAAATAAAAGATGGTTGAATATCTTCACAAAATTCCAAAAGTGAATATGGATTATCTCTAGGAATTCTGTATCAGTTCACCGTACAAAAGAGGAGGCATCGCACTTGCTCGCTTGTTCTTGGCGTTAAACCCAAGAGATACATTGGACTCGAAATTAGGGGATTTATTAACGAGAACCGAGACTTGACGAGTGGCTTTCATGACCCGCAAGCCGAGATGTGGACCATGATTATCGATTAATCTGGTTGTTTA